>VWPU01007885.1:0-198150 GCA_013398955.1 Callaeas wilsoni | reverse complement strand
AAAGAAAGAATTGTGAACTTTAATCATAGACAACTTGATCAGAAGTGGTCCTTTGCAAATTCCCAGCAGGGTGGTAGGAGGTGTCTTTTTCTGTGATTAGTGTTTATAATGCTTTAAAAGTTGATTAGGAAAAAGAATATTAGGGAGTGTTTTTACTGTGTTGATCTTCTATCCATTGCCTAACTGCAAGTGATCTAGCAGCACATAATGCAGACATGACAAAATAATAAGTGGCTTTGTCCTAATTTTTCATCTTTTTCACTTATATGGAAAATAAAAATCAAATTAAAGAATCTGTAGGAGCAGATTAAATTAAAAATGTATCATTAGAATATTATTTTAACTGGACCATCGCCCGTGATACCTTGAATAATGTTTCAGCTATCATGGCTCTATAATGCTCACAGGAAGAAAATTTTAGTGAATCTGCATTTTGAAAACTAATCATTCCTCTCTTGTTTAGTCAATTGGTAGGATCTGCTTCTATAAGAATATGGTTAAGTTTAACAATAACATTTGGGGGATGGATAATATGGAGGAATCCAAAGGATAACAGTAAACAAAACTATAGTTAAGACCCCCTATACAAACCAAACAGATACTCCTTTGCTAATGTCTAAAATCTGAAAAAAATGTGCAGATTAATCATTGCTTGATGCCTGTTTACCAGCAGCATTACTCACAACAAATTGCACACCAATTTAAAGTCTAATGCAAATGTTTATCTGCAGTGTTCATTTCTAGGACTGCAACTTACTCCATCATTGATTTTAACAATGAACTTAACAGCCACAAGCTTCATTTGATGATCACTAAAATGGGAATAATTCTGTATATTTAGGAGGCATCTCTTATACTAGTTGGTTTTTGCATGCACTTTTTTATTTTCCCTGTTAACAAGAATGGTCAAAATCTTTATTGGGTCACATAAGCCATCAGGTCTTGACACACCATGCTAGTCCTGTTTGTCCCTATTAATTACCAAAACCTATACCCAAGAAGTAGCCTGCAAAACAACGACAGGATGCTCATTTAAGGCAGAAAGTCCAGCAGCCAAAACAGGCCCCATTTGACCTCAACAGCTCTGTGTATTTTTACGTTATGTACTCAGCTCTTTCACTAAGTTTACCCAGCTGAACTGGGAGCGTGGTGTTCCGGGCTGTACACTCTGGTATTACCAGTGTAATGAATCTGACCCACTTAGCTAAATTACATTTGTACCCTGATTGAACGCTTTAGTGCTACACTCGTGCTCAGAACACTCTCACCACAAAACCTCCTCGGGTGATGAGTCTTGTTTACTACCCATTTTCACATTACACTGGCACTTAGCACCTTCGTTGTTTTCAGAAAATCCCTGTGAATCTTCAATGCACTTGAAATTCAGGGTTTTTTCTACTGAGATATCTATATATGAATGTAAGAACAAACTTTTAGCCTTCTTCACCTGTAATTTTGAAAGAATAAAATTAATTGACTGCAATACTTTAAACAGAACATAAATTAGAATTGCAAAAATAGTGTCTTGGCTCATGAACGCTCTGTGTGACTGATTTTTTCCTCCTATTCTTATTAGTATAGAGCATATTGTCAGAACTTAACTTGTAATAAATAACAGATAATTAAAGCATGCTCACTCACAGCAAGGCTGAATTTGACCCTGTATTTATGAACTGACAAGTCATCTAGGCAGCTACTGTGCCTCAGGTGGTGCTATTGTATTCCTAATCATACTTACTGTCAATTAAAAACAAGAAAAAGTAGAAGTTGCTAACATAATTATTACAATGAAATGAAAATTCGTTTCCACAATAGTATTGAAACAGCTAAAAGGTCACAGACTGTCTTTCATTAAGAGTCTTTTAAAATATGATTTTTAAAGCACAATGAACATAAATATCTATTTTGTTCTTGAACAAACTCCTAGATCACTGGAAAGGTGTTGTAATGAGATACTGTTTTAGTGTAATATATTTCTTCAAAGCAATAGGCAGTAGTTACTCCCATCTGTCCCTGAGCTGGAGACTGTTACATCTGCAGTTTTTTCACAGAAAAGATGAATTTTAGAAGAAGCTAAGGAGTCAATAATGAGGTATCAAAATTCTTCCTATTGTCTCTAATTTGGCATTTTTACTGAAAAGATGTGAGTTCTATATTCTTTTAGTATTTCAAACATGCCATAACTAGATTTTTTTAATTTGTTTTTTTAAATCCTGAAAGCCATTACATTTGTCTTTAACCATTTGAGAGGTCAAACACAAGGAAGCAGACAAAGAGTGGGAGCAAGAATGGGTAACCTGGGAGAAATACAGAAACCTTGTCTGAGCATTCACAGACTAAGTTAGGGCAGCTAAAGTCCAAACTGAATTGAATCTGACCAGGGATGCCAAAGACGAGTAGCAAGACTTCTGTAAGTACATAGGAAGACAAAAGGAAGATTAGGGAAAATGACTGGGGAAAACAGGGGCCCGTTTTTCAGTGAGGCAGGAGAGCTCATGGGAGACGACATGGGAAATGCTGAGGTACTGAACACCATCTTTGCCTCAGTCTTTACTAGCAAGATGGGCCTTCAGGAACACCAAGTCCCAAAGACCGAGGGGAGCAGCTGTAGCAAGGAAGATGCACCATTGGTGGGAGAATCAGGGAGAACTTCAGCAAACTGAACATTCACAGGCCCGTGGGCCCCGAAGGGGGGCACCCACTGGAGCTGAGGGAGCTGGCAGATGTCATTGCAAGGCCACTTGTAATGATCTTCAATCAGCCACGGTGACAGAGAAAAGTACCCAAAGCCTGGAGAAAAGTGAATGTCACTCCTATTTTCAGGAAGCGTTAAAAGGAGCTCCCATGGAAATATAGGCTGGCTAGCCGCCCCTCAATCCCTGGGAACGTGTTGGAGCAGCTGAGCCTGAATCATGCCAAATTTCCAGGAAATTTGTCAGGGGTAGTCAGCATGGCTTCACCAGCAGTCATGACAGGGCAGAGTGTACCTTTAGCATGATTTGATGTTTCTTGATGGCACAAAACTGGGGCAAGTAACTGATTTCAGTAGATTCCTCAGGCAGCAACCTAGTCCATTTTATTTGTTTATGTTAAAATAAGACAAATAGACTGAGTAGAGTGATTACAGTTATGGGTAGCAATGTAACATCAGGAAAACAGAGATCATGAACTGGCAGCTTTGTCACAGAAGTATAGAGGAAATATTTAATATTTTCTTCTCTCCCCAAATCTTTATCTAATTATGTATTTTCTCCTATGCAAGTGACACGCACTAACAATTTTGATTATATATATCACTGTAGCTGATGCATATTTTAAAGAATGAGAGTAAAGTTTACCTTTGGTTCAGGTCCTGTGTTTGCAAAAGACATGCAGTGTGGACATGTAGTGTGGACAAATTAGATCTACCTCTTTCTGTGCTGCATTCAGTGCTGGCATTGCATCTGAAGCATTTCTATTTACAACTATGCTGCTACTCAGGCAGAAGCTGTAACATTCAAGGTCGTGACTCATAACAGAGAAGATCAAATTTCCCATCAAATCCTTTACCAGTGTTTGCCAGTAAGTCCCATTACTTGTTTTAGTGTTTCAGAAGCTCTCTCCCTTTCTAAGCTCAAAGGAAATATACCTCAGTCCTTTTCAGGCCTTTCTTCTTTCTGCTTCCTCTGAGATCTCTCAGACTTCACACAGCTGATATCTTTCTCAGACTAGCAGACACATATCTCTTAGTAAAACTGCCAGCAGCAAATGTCAACTATTTTCTTTTATCAATACTATGATGGTCCCTAACAGTTTGGTTTAGTTTCTTGGTTCTTAGCTGTAGTTGAGAGCTGCAGCAGTTAATGATAATGATTTATGTTTGTCTAGTACTGTTCATCTAGCTGCATCTAGCAGGATCCAAAAGTGTTTTATCTGATCAACAGAACGTGTAGAGGGAGCTCTGTGCCTACTACTGAAAGAGAGAACACTGAAACTAAATGAAAGTAAGAAAGAATTCACATAGGCACCTCGTACCTTCCTCTCTTTTGATAGCTGGGAAATAATATTGTGGATCATGGCTATACTAGGCTCCCAAGAGCTGTCTCATGGAACTATTATGTACCATTATAGCATCTCTTCATCATTACTGAAGGAACAAAAACCAGTTAGGGAAGGAAATGTGAGGCTGAAAAGAAAGGGAGAAAGCAAAAGACTAGTGTCAAGAGAAACTTTCAGTAGAAGAATAGTGGGTATCTTGCTTAAAGCAGTGGAAAACCTGCCACTGTTATTCCACCTTTAGGCTGGGGTCTAAAATTCAAGAGAATTATTAGATTATCAAAGAATATTCTCAGTTGGAAGGGACCCACAAGATCATCAAAGTCCGATTCCTGGCCTTGCACAGCACCATGCCCAAAATTCACACCATGTGCCTGAGACCATTGTCCAAATGCTTCTGGAAGTCTGTCAGGGCTGATGCTGTGGCCACTTCCCTGGGGAGCCTGTTCCAGTGTCCAGATACCCTCTGGGGGAAGAACATTTTTCTAATATCCAACCTAAACCTGCCCTGATACAACTTCATTCCGTTCCCTCAGTTCTGTCACTGCAGAGATCAGTGTCTGCCCCTCCTCTTCCCCTCAGGAGGAAGCTGTGACTGCAGTGAGGTCTCCTCTCAGTCTCCTCCAGGCTGAACAGACCGAGTGACCTCAGCCATTCCTCATGTGTCTTCCCCTCAAGGCCCTGCAGCAACCTTGTAGCCCTCCTTTTGATGTTCTCTAACAGCTTTTTTCTTTTCTTATATTATAGTTCCCAAATTATCAATAAATATTCTAGTGATAATGACAAAAATTGTCAGACTTTTAAAAATTATAATTATTTATATTTATGAATTTTGTGAAAAAGGAGAAGCACTTTAGTAATAGTTATAGGTATTAGTAAGAGTAATATTAGCTACAGTCAGAAAGACGAGAATGTAGAAGAGGAACACTAGGTACTCAAAATGCCATTTAAAAGGAGCAAGAAACTAGGACAAATGCAGTAATAGAAATAGAAAAAGAGTACAATTCAAGTCCAATATCTTTTGGGTACATAAGGGAAAAATAATCCGGACTACAATTTAGAAGCTCACCTATTACTACCATGAGAGAAGAAAGGTTATTGGGTTGACAGAGTGATTATGGGCCATTAATATAATGTATCTCTGGTAAGATCAAACCATCTTCGAGACTACATCATAGGAAGGATTTCCAATATCAATGTGATTGCATGTGACACTGCTGAGACCACACCTGTAAAGGCTCACCAGCGCTACAAAGGAAAGTTGAAGCAGGACTGAAACTTTGCACCACTGGTCCAAGAGGACTTTAAAGGGAGAATAGGGGCTCCTTTCTGAGGAAAAATAAAGTAGCTTATTTTGCCTAAAGTAACTTATTTTGCTCCACTCAGTGGAGTCTGAAAATAGAAGTCCTTTGTTTCAAGAAATGGAGAAAGGAGGAAACACCTAGGGGAAAGAAAACGTTTACGTAAAATGAATCCAAATCAAATATGAACAAATGCAGGCTCTGTATCAGAGAAAATATTTCTGAAAACATAGCAGACAAAAAAAGTTTAAGATCAAGCAAAAACACGTCTGAAAGGATAATACCATGTAGCCATTGACCTTAGCAGAGGCTGAATTCAGTAGTTCAGCATGTCACTCCTAATAGTCATTTCCAATACTGCTGTTATGGAAATACAAGCTGATCACCAGGAGACACAGAGACAAAACACAAGGAAATTATCAAAAAGTTACAAGTGGCCACATGTCATAACCAGAAATCCTCTATGCCCCTGACCTTTGCCTGCAGTAAATGCAAAGCTCCTTGACAAGTGAAGCCTTGTTTTGCTGTCGTGCAAGCCACAAGCCAACTATTTCACTAGACGTGACCATACCTCTCAGAAGTCAATGCAGTCACAGACCCAAAGTACTCACTTTGGAACTGCCTACCTTTTTTCTTCTCAAATAATGAGGGCTCTTTTATGTAATTTTTGAGTTTTACTTAGGAGTAGAACAGGTTGGGAATTTTTAATGGCTAAAATCAGATGTATATAGTCAAAAAGAAGTATCTAATACTAGAAGTACTATCAATTAGAACAACAATAATTCTGTTGAGTTAATGTAGATTTGGTGGAATTTTCAGGTATTTTCCAATCTGAATGAGGATTAGAAATAGATGCTGGCTCTGAGAAAACTGTCATGGGACTGCAAAATTTTCATGACCATCTCTAATTTACCTTGATCTGAAGTGACCATTAAACTACTTAATTGGAACACTAACATTTCGCATCCTGCTTGCTATAATATAAAGTAATACAGAAATCCCAGGGCAAGTTTAAACAAGCCATACATTTACAGTTATTTCTCTCAGGACCAAAAGCCCCCAAAACCCAACAACATAAAGCTGTGGGGTTTTTAACCTGAATTAGCATCTCTGATGTTGTTCACAGTGTGACACCAGTGTTTTCTCTTTTTTTTCAGAGGGAGTGAGATGAGACAGTGATAAGCAGTGAGGCTTAGGGGATGAACAAGCAAACACTGGTGCCAAAACAAATCCTTGTGAAACTAGAACCTCAGACTTACTATGAAATTATTGTTTCTTCCTACTGCTGCTTGCCAATCCCTCTAGCTTTTTTATCTATTTCCGTCTTATTTGCCTGAAAGTGTTCCTCTACAGGACTGAGTCATATGCAATATTTATAAGTACATCTCTTCTTTAAAGACAAAATTTTGTTTCCATTAAGGGGAAAAAAATATGAGCTGGGAATACTAGTGACCATGAAGAGTTGTTATTTCTGAAAGGCACTTCTTTCCTTGAATAAGACAATCAATTATTATGAAACAAAATATCTATCTGTGATTTAATTTATTAGCAGGTTAAATGAAAGAAAGTGTATGACCATCTAATGTTTTCTCAGGGTGTAAACACACATGGGTCTCTTGCAATTGTTCTTGGGACTTTAGAAACTTATAGTCAATACTTTTTTTTTCCAGTCAGTGGATTTTATTTAATGAATTGAAACCATTTTAGACAAGGTAATGTTAGTCTCAAGACAGATAATTCTTCTACTTTAACCAGCATGGGAAAAAAAAAAGAAAAGCAAACATGCTAACTCTTAAATCCATCTCTATTTTGCATACTTCAAAATGAAGGTAGACTGAATTTCTTGATACTTTATCTAATTTAAAGATTAAATGTGAGACATGGGTTCTCTGTAGGTATAGAATTATTGTTTCTTTGAAATATACTTTTGTTTCTTGCTGAGTATAACGTAATTTCAGGATTGTTGATTTACAATCTAAATAATTATTTTATTCTAGTCTGTCTTTAACAAAACACAGGCCTGAGTGATTACATTCTGCCTACTTAATTTTCCCCTATACTTATAGTAATAAGGAGTTTGAATCTGATCCTGCTCATTCAAGCGTACATCAACATAGCAGTGACTCCATATGCCCATGGAGTTAGGCAAAAGCATAATATTTTGTAAAGGATATTTTAAAAATATTCTTTTTTCCCCCCTCTTTTTAGAACATTTGCCTGAGAGGTGGTTGCATTTGAAAGACAGGTGATTCACTCCTTCTGGTTTTAATTGTTCTAATGAGGGAAGGACACCTTCACTGTTGCTATCACCAGCATGACTTTCAGTTACTGTAAACAGATAAATACATGCAAATTAAATTATCTTTTCAGTGCACTTTCAGAATAAAAACCTGATATCTATAACAGGGAAATTTTACTTTAAGTCTGTTATAGCTGCCTGAAATGCCTTACTTTCTACCTCCTTAAATAATTCAGAGATGCAGTTGCCTCTACTATTGTGTTGTGTATCCAAGTGCAGTTAACAGTTGCCGCAACCTGCCTTAAAGCTATTGAGATCATTTCCAAAGACATGGGGTGAAGCACAGTTCAAAGAAAGCTACTCTGACTTATTCCCTTTTCCCTTACCTTTAGCTCGGCTGTAAGTAAACGTGACTTGAGTTAGAGAGGAGGGGACAAATTGTCTGATGGTCTTTCCTGTGGGGGACACAGAGATCGATCTGTGAGAGTTCAGATCTTATGGGTTTTTTTTTTTTAGACCTTTTAATAATGTAGTCTTGTTTTACTTGTCTGGTTGAGCACAGTGCACTGACAATCCATTTTCTTCTTATAACAGAGCTAATGGCAACTGGAAATGACAACTTCAAAGTTAAGTTAGTGTAACATTGTGTCACTTTTTGTGAGAACAATGTTAATTAACACATCACTTTGCACCATGCTGGAAAAATACTATTAATTTCATTAAAACCTCAATCCATGATGTTAGCTAAATACAAAAGGTGTGTCCTTTTTGGTACTGATTATTTGACAAAAGATTAAGTGGAAAAGAGGAGTTCTTTATATTTTTGTTAAAAATCTTGGAAACTGACCTGGATTTTGACTGGAAGATTCATTAATATTCATTTGTATATAATTGCCTTAATTTTAGTGATAATGACTTCAGTTACCAACTGTGTGATTGATGGGACTTGTGTCTTCTCTCTGAAGGAGATGAGCTAAATAAAAAAGTAAAAACTTGCCATTCATGCATGATATTTTTAGCTGCCTTTAATTACAAGCTAGCTAAATAAGCATGCAAACCTTGCTATGATTGATAGGATCTCTATGCTGTAGTGATTATTTTACTTGAAGTTAGAAAGTGCTTGAATCAACTGAGTTCTAAAATTAACTGGAATCTCCATCTCAAAGAAGCCTCAACTCTTACTGAAATTAGCAATGAAGAAACACTTAAAATACTCAGCTGTTATAAATGCATAAGCACACCCTCTTTCTCTCACTCAGACTATAATCTTCATAGTCATCTGCAAAGGTATCACCTAGATGGGCGTTCTATATCCCAACTGGATATGAACCAATTATCCTTCACTGCAAAGAAATCCCTGTGTTTTCAAAACAGTCTCATTCTTCCCCAGAATGAAACATGACCTTCTAAGCTTCTAGCAATGAAAATCAGGACATACAAGACACACTCAAGATTCTATTTGTTGTCATGCCAGACAGTCAATATCTCTGCTTTGGCATTGTCCCGTGTTTCAGAGCAATACTTAAACAGAGAAGTCTAAACCTCGTAACCCTCCTCTTGCATCTTCTGTTACCAGTTATATCTTCCCTAGAGCAAGTGCTTAGCAGAACCCAATCAGTGGAGTTTGCTGATGCTTACTTCAGTGCCCTGGCCAAAAGCTATTTGTCATTTAGAAAAGAAAAAAAAAATATATTTTCTAATATACTCTCAACAGAAACACCACCATGCTTCTGAGGGAAGTGTTGAAATTAATGAATACCCTTTCGTTATATTACACACATATGGAGTGAACGTATGATGGTCTTATTATTGTTTGTCAGGCTCAGTCTTTGTGCAGAAGGTGACTTACAAAATCACACTGAAACAGAGTGCTCTATCATAGAAAGCTGAAATAATCTCTCAGAGTAATGATACATTTTAGTGAAATTATTTTCCTGGTGATCAGGACCATTTCTCATTATTCATGCACCATTTAAAAACATATCATACTGTTCATAAAGTCCAAACAAAATTTATGTTGAGAGTGGTGCTAGAGAGGGGATTAGAACTTCAAAGGAGCGATTTCTTAATCCAGAATGACCTACATTTTCCTTCACTTACTTTAGGGAAACTATTCCCAAATAATGTTATTTAATAGCCTTTTAAAATTATATTTCTCGGTGATTCTATGTGATTCCTGTGAGTTTTTCAGTGATTCTTGTGAGTTCCTTGACTGATGCTACGGTTGCTGGAAGATGAATTTAGGAAATTCTTTTGTACATGCAGTATTGGGTGTGTCTTAAATCAAATTTCTCATGTTGTGCTGTAGCTTTTCCTCTGGATGCGTTCAGTATCAGTGTAAGGAGGATGATTGCAGCCTGCTTTTGGCCATAGCATGGTTTTACCTCAAAATTTTTGAAATTACAAGCAACCGCCTAGAGACTTGAGTAAACCCGTTCAGCCCTGGTCTAATGAGTGGTACAGGGAGACATCGCAACATCAACATTGTATTTTCTGACCAGCAAACCCATGTTGATGAAAACACTATAGAGGCATTGCACAACAGGGAAAAGGCAAAACATCATTGTTTACCTTCTCTGAATGGAAGAACTGACTATATTCTATCAAAATAGTGAGAGCTGATTGATGTACACAGCACAGAGAGTTTACAGAGAGCGCAGTCTGTACTGTGCAGCTTCTCCTATGCCACTTGCTTTTTACTGATTGCTGTGTTTTAGCTGTTCTTAGTATTATTTGGTGATAATCCTTCAATTTTTTTAATTTAAATAAAGTCAAAATGAATGAGTTTAAGCAGCTCACAAGCTATTTGTTGTTTTATCCTTAAAACATTTATTTATTAAAATATTAATTTATTAAACAATTAAATAAAATACTTCATTGCTAATAGCCTCAAAGACAAGAGCAATTAGCAATGAAAGCTGTTTACAAACTGATTTATCTCAGTAAATATCAGGTTGATATTCAACTGCAAATGCAATTATGGCACTTTCATTTCTCGTCATTACTTTGTTACCTATCACTTGCCTGTACAATTTCAGGTATATTCAACAGTGGCCAATAGAACTCTGCCAATTTATTTCAGCTGCAGATCTGGCTCCAAATAGCTAACACTAAGTCACAATATGTCTCCTTTGAAATACAGAGAATCAGCTGTCAATGAAACGTGAAGCCAAGTGGTACAAACATTTTATACTTCTTGGGGAGTGGCCATCAGTATTGAAATATCGTGGTCTGAGCAGGTACGGCAAGGAAGGTTTGTGAGGAAGGTTTCTGAGAGTGTCTGGACAGCTTCTGAACAGTTCCAAATTCTCCCAAAGCTATCAAGCTGAGAACCTTCTGTCATACTATTGTTAACACTTATTTTAGTTGGGAAAGATAAGACAAAATATCTAGTCTTCTTAGAGTGAGGAAAGTAATTCCATAAATCTGAGGCTGAAGAGATTTCAAAAGTGCATTTGGACACAAGTAATTTCTTTTCCTCTCTGGACCATTTTTAACCAACTCATCATAAACATATCTAAGAATTTATATTTAATAGAAGATTTAGATGGTTAAACTGAACCCACTTTAATTAAAACCCACCTGATCTAGTTATATAATTGGCTCATGTCCGGCCTCTCATCCACCAGCAGCCCCAATTCCTTCTTGGCAGTGCTGCTCTTGATCTCCTCATCCCCCAGCCTGGATTGGTACCAGGTGTTGCCCTAACTCAGGGGCAGCACCTTGCGCTTGGCTTTATTAAACCTCATGAGTTTCCCAGTGGCCATATTTTTTATTCTTTTCCTCTTAATTATGACACACTAACATTATAAATGTATAAATCTCTGTTAATAAAGATGCTAAATGAGTGTCCTGCAGTCTGAAGGTGTCTAAAATAAGTGCGTGTAGGCAATTTCAGGAAATTGTTCCAAGAGTTGCTCCAAAGAGCGTTGACTTGACTAAGAGAACAACTTCTAAAGATGGTGCTGGATAGGATAACCACAATGTGAAAGTTGTGTTTCCTTCACACTGTAAAGTGAAAATATAGTGGCTTCTGTGGCTGTTCAAGTTTTACAACGTGCATAGTCTGCATTTTCTACAGCTAAGAGGTCTGAACTCATGACAGCATCCTGATCTTTAAGTCATGAATTTTCATACCCTGGCAGACCTTTCTCGTCTTGTAAACACATAAACACAACGCACAGTCTACCACTGACAGCGAGAAGATGAAAAGTGCTCTGGTAAATCATGAAACCAAGAAGAAGGAAACTACAGAAAGTAGGTTTTGCTTGAAATTAAATGACAGTTTTCATACATATTGTGTGCCAAGCATTTTCACAGACTCACAGAGGGGATGAGAAGGTAAGGGACATCTGGAGGTTGTGCTGTCCAACCTCCCCATGGAAAACAAAATCAGCTAAAGCCAGTTGCTCAGACGTGGACCTAGTTTGGTTCTGAATATCTGAAAGAATATGTGGAGATGCCATGACATCTCTGGGCTGTCTGTTCCAGTGTTTGACCACTCTTAGAGTAGGAAGTGTTTACTTGTGTCTACAGGCCGTTGCCTGTTTCCACAAAATGGTCTTATTTCTCATCTCCTGTAGCTTCATTTGACAAACCTAATTTGTCATACTGAAAAAGACAGTGAGCAGTCATTTCCTACTGTGCTCTCATGCTACTTATCTTTCAGACACTCCCCTACCATAATTCCCAAAGTCATCTCTTTTCCAAAATGATTATACCTACACTACTCAACTGTTCCTCTAGAGAAGATATTCCATACAGATGTGATACATTTTATTCCTTTGTAGTTTTCCACTTCTGTGGTATTCTGTTCACACCCCCAAGTCATGGAAAAATAAAAAATATATACAGTGGAATATTTTGTTCTATATAAATTTATTAGTAAGTACAGTACTTGTCTTTTCAAATGCTTCCAACACTGGTCAGACAACACATTCAATTCATAAATCAAGCCATAAATCTGAAAGCAGTAACACATTAATTTCTGATTTTAATCTAGACGATTTTACTCAAATGAAATAATAAGCTAAATAAGATTATGATACACCAGATATATCAGCAAGAAAATATTTTCTATGTTTTTTCTATTATTTTTCACAATATTTCTGTTTCTCCCTCTGTCCTCATATAAGAACAGAATGCACAATAAGGAGCAGTTCCTCAGTAAGTTTTTTTGTTTCTTTAGTCACTATAGTGCCTGAAAAAGGTTCTTTGCTGACTGAAGAATGTGTTTATTCATGAAACAGTTAAAACCCATAACCCCTTGTCTTGTCACAGCTTTTCCACTGCTCAGAGCAAGGCAAACCCCCACAGGCCTCAAATTTTATGTTCATCTTTATACATGACTATGGGTCAGCTAAGGAACATTTTTCATGTCTTCTTACCCTCTGATCTTTGATCTTTTTCTCTTTAAAGTGTGATGCAAATGATTAAGATCTAAGAGAAAAAGCAGCAATTAGATAGAAACCAAATGTCAGTCAAAGTGGAGAGGGAATATATTCTATATTTTTCAGCTAAGGAAAACAGCCTTGATATATCACAGAACTGTAGCATTATGTTTCTGGAACTCTCTTCTTCTTAAAGTAAGCCTGCCTGAGGTGCTTGGTTAATTATTCTGCTGGTTCAGAAAACCTGCAGAGAGCATGCTTGTACTCACTTGTGTACTCATTCATCTCTAATTATTAGACTCAGAGTCGGACACTAGCTGATTCTACTTGTGTACAAACCCCTCCAAACAGATTTGAGCCCTAACATTACATTAAAAAAATACAAGGAACACATAAAAAAGCTGTCAGCCGTATGCAAGTCAGCAGAGCAGGAGAGTATGAAGACCAAAACTGGCAATGCCACAACATGAAGAGCAAGACTTAACCGAGCACCCAGACTGGAAGTCTGCAGCTAAATTGATGGATGCTCTAGGAAAATCAGGAAGCAGGAAGGCAGACTGCAGTGGGCTGCATGCCACAAATGCCCTTAAACTTTGAGAACTAGTTGCTAAAGCTCCATTCAACAACAGTACAAGAACCTGCATGATACAAAGGGGATGCCTTGCTGTGGGGGGATGCTCCGCGTGTCGGTGAAGAAGTTTTACCAGTCACCGTTGTAAGTACTGGAGATAAGGAAGGAACTGTGAAGTTCCATATATGCCTTTGTAATCACTACTAGCTTATCAGGCACATTCCTTCCTCCCTCCAGAGACTAAATAATTGTAAAAAAACCGTCCAAAACTGATTAAAATCATAGGTCCTGGTTCATTCTTCTTCATATTTTGAAACTTAATTGGTACTTAACCTATTAGATAGCCATTAACAAATATTCCCCTCATGGTCTAGGGAAAAAGATGAGTAACTGAAGGGCTCAGTTCAGTCCATCTAGGACCTGGATCAACCTCCAGAGAGGCTTTCTCCTTGGAGCTGTAGGAGGTACTAACAGTGACCATTCATCTTGTTTTGTCTGCCTCAATGCTTAAAATACATAGAGCTGCATGCAGAACACAGGCTACAATTTCACCTGCACTCATTTCTTTCTTCAGAACAAATCAACATTTCTTTATTTTCTCACTGAGAAGATTATTGAAACGATTAAGTTTTTTCTTTTTTTTTAGAAGGATAATCAGGCAGTATACCTAAATCCATCAGCAAAAGGAAAAGGTTTTAAGAATAAGGCACAACAGCAATACTACTGCTTAATGTGAATTGTAATTGTAGAATTAAGTAGATAACAGCAGCATACGAGAATAACATGGGACTTATTTCTGTTTTATTACAAAAATAAGAAATCCATCTGATGAAGTACAAATACTTGGTAATTTTAGTCTTAAAGTTTTCAGTAAAATTGAGAAAGCACTGTCTCCCAGCTTATAAGTATATATAAAACTTAATCCAATACAGAGGAATCATGCATCAACTTAGATTTTTTTTTTTTTTTTTGCATATTGGAAAAACAGAACTCGAACACATTTCCCACTGTAGCTTGAAAGTCAGACCACCACATTAAAATCATATGCACATTTTAATGGAAAATTCCTATAGGAACTATTGAATTCTGTCCTGAAATTTGTGTGGCAATATAAATCTTGCAGGGAAAAAATATAATACTAATAATATAAAAGACAAATAAAAGTTTAAAATGTATCCAGGTTCAAACACACTTTTGAAAAATGAAGCCAAACAATCCACTAATGGAGCCAGAGGTTTGTAGCCATGGCATCAATATCTGTGTGTCTGTTAGTACTTGCTAAACTACAAAGAAACAGATAAGGATATTTGGACAAATAAGTGATATAACGATGCACTTTTCCCTCTTCATGAATACACACCGGTGATTTCACCTGAAATACTTTGAGTAGCGGTTGGATGTAATTGTCACCATAAAGCTTTCAAAAAGTAAAGATGTCAGTTTGGACTAAATGGAAATAAATAACTAGTTTATATATAAAAATGTATGTACGTATATGGAATTTTATGAGGGGAAAGATATTTTCTAAGAGCTCTGCTTTGAATAGCTTTATGGAAAGTTGTTATATATTGGTGTAGTTATACTGATTTACATCTTATAACAACCTGTTACACTGTTCTATTCTATTCTGATGCATACACGGAAAAAGCGTACAAATCAACATTTGCTGTCTTCAGAAATATTCTATTCAGCCACAGGAAAAAAGCTATCACTTGTCAAGATCAGATTTCTTATCACAGATTTTCATAGTATGAAAATAACTATATTAATTAATGTATATTTCTCATGGACTCAGAAGTCAAAGACCAATTTTATCATATGTCTTTGTGAAGAAAATCTCTTCTCACCTGGACCATGACCTCAGCCCAGGCACCACTGTAGCATGCCCTTTGATGAGTGAGAATCCAAACGAGAAGTGCTGGAGGCTGTGCTGATGAGGATTGCACTCTGTAACTTATTTATGAGATTTTTTGTGTGTAGTAAAGGGCAAAAATAATGAAACTTAATGTTATTGTGTTTAATTCATTTATATAGTTTTTCATAGACTCTGAAAGAACTTTCAAGCAAAGGCTAAGCCTCACATCTGAAGAATGAGGCATTGAAAACAGTCAAAGCTGCAAACCAGGACCAACATTTAACAGAACTGTTGCAAAGTGAAAAAAAAAAAAGAAAAGACATTACTTCCTCTCTCCATTGTTAACCCTGTCACACTGAAACATCATAAGTACTAATGAGAGCTGCAGGTGAAGGCAGAGAATATGAAGAGCATTCCCATCTGTTTCTCTTGTAAGCCTTCTGGCCAATTTCAAACAAGTCACTGCCCATTGTGTCTCTTTTCTGCATTTTTAATTTTGGGCACAGTGACACTAACTTTGCTTTCAGGGTATTTTGAAATCTTTCAATAAAAACGAGATCATTAGAGATATATATTCTTATTATTTTATTCCTTTCTAGTGCTTCAGATTTTCTGTCATCCAGGGTATCAGAGACCACTTTTTTTACACACTTTAACTCCACTTACCATCATTTGACTCTGTCTGCAGCTTCTCCTTGTAACAAATGAGTTGGTTAGATAAAGATATTTTTAGCACAAAAATCTTAGCAAAAAATGAGGGAAAAAATCTATTTTGCTATATATGTATATATGTTTCTATTTATACATACATAAGTAAAGGTATGTAGAAATAGATATCATACATTTTTACATATATTTGAAGATTATTTTCATTGTTCAGAGAAACACAAAAATCTTTTTATGAACATGGAACATTGTTCATTTAAA
This sequence comes from Callaeas wilsoni, assembly GCA_013398955.1. Classification (NCBI taxonomy): domain Eukaryota; kingdom Metazoa; phylum Chordata; class Aves; order Passeriformes; family Callaeidae; genus Callaeas; species Callaeas wilsoni. The sequence continues at coordinate 181,832 of VWPU01007885.1, read as the reverse complement.
TTCCTATTTGGTTGTTAGATCATAATGTAATAAAACCCCAACAATAACACTGTAACAAAGTAAAAAAGAAAGTAAAATGAAATCCTCATCTGGTTTTCACGGAAGTATTTTTTAAAAACTACACTACTTTTTTCTTCAAAAAACTAAATATATTAATTGCCAAAAAATGTAAAGGGTTTGATACCTTTGTTCCAACAAAGTTACAACAAGCTTTTTCTCAAGTCTAAATCAAGTTTCTAAAGATGCAAAATCTCTAGATTTCTTTTATGTTAAACTTCTCTTCTGACTTTGGCTTCAAAAAATTAAGGACACAAATGTGAATAGGAAACAGGGAAGAAGAAGCTTTATATTGTAAATCCAAGTGTAGACAACAGTAACAAGAAAAAAATGTCTGGTTCTAATATTGGGGTATTCAGATATCACACGTAATGTTGGAGTATTCATAATCAGCTGAACTAAGTTGGAACATCAAGCCTTCTAGCTGATGTCTCATAAGCTTCAGGATGAAGTCTCCAGTAAGTTCCACCGGTCATTTGCTCCCTTATCATCAGATAAACAAGGACAGATTGTCACCTATGGCGTCTGTGTGAGGTTCAGGGCATGTGGAGAAATTCATTTTACTGCCTTTTGTTTTTCATTGCACTCCCCAGGATGTGATGTCTTGATGAATTAATCTCTGACTGTCTTTGTCTCAATGAAGAGTTCACACTTTTGCAAAAGCCACCTCTTGAATCTTTACTTGGACTGCATTCAGGACTGTGAAATAGTTGCAGACAAAATATAACAGAAATAGGGCACGGAAAGGCAAAATCTGCAATATTGCTGCTCCCTCTTTCAGACACAATGGCTGCAGATGAGCAAATAGCTCAAAGTGCAAATTAATGCATTTATATCTTTCGTAACAACCATGTTAAAAACATCGGTGCTGAAGCTCTTGCTCTCATTTCAATAGCATAATATTCTATGCAGGAGCACCATATCTGTTTTAGCGGACATAATCTCACGTACATAGACTCCTACATCTTTTACCCATAGTGTCAGTTCAAAAATTATTTTCTGCTTTCATTTCAGAAATAGAATGACTATAAAATACCATCTTGGAGATAATAGTGAGAATTTATTTGCTTAACTTAACATTTGTGTTTCCATGGACATATGTCCTAGGATCAGCCCTACAGTTCACATTTTTGTTTGTTTCAAATCAGCAAAATCACATCAATTGCAGCCCTACTGATTCCAGTATTTTGTAGTATGGGACTATTATGGCAAGATGCTGTCTGTTTTACAATATCCACACGAATGTAAAAAAGTGTGGAATTTATTTCATATCTCAGGATTTAATCACAATACGGCAAAATTCAGGGATATAAAAAAGGAAAGATGTAGGAGATACATGGATTTGAATAAGCAGGTAATTCAATAACTCAAGAGAAACACTTGCATTGTTTGGTGGCTCTTATGGAACACATCATTCAGACTGCATTCAAAAAAGAAAAAAAGAAACCTATGCACTGAACTAATAGAAACTCTGCTTTTGAACTACTCATTGTTCTTGCAACTGTAATTGAAGTTTCCTTCTCCTTCTTTCTTCTGTTCCTTTTCTTATTTGTCTCCCTGTGATTTCCACCCACTTAGCAAGGTCATGACATGTGGCTTACAGCAGGACTGGAAATTAGACTCAGGCTTTGAAGAATCAGGCTGAATAAGATACTCGGAGAGGCTAAAAGACCTTTTTATCCTACTGTTTCCTTAAAGGATATTCTTCAAATTTACTCTCAGTAGCTTTCACAGTATGCAGATAAAATTAGCTACTTTCCATGATCGTCCATAAAAGGAAACACTAGGAAAGATGCCTAATCTTGTGTGAGAAAACAGAAAACTTTTGCAGAAGGTGACATAGGGCTCCTTCAGGGGAAAAATGTATGAAACCATTTAAAAAGTAAAACCTGAGGAAGGGTATAGCAAGCAAGTTTTTTAAAAAAATCAGTAACTTTATGTAAGGCAATGAAAAGGCTCTGTTTCAGAGCAGTTCAGCATAGAGGCAAAGGGAATTTCATCATTTGAGGACATCACCAGCATTCAGGAATGTGAAACCGGCCACTGATCTACAGCCTCTATCTAATCTACAAGTTCCATCATCTCAGGTCTCTTGATATTTTCATCAGTCTCATCATGTGTCTGAATATAAATGAGCAACAAGGCTACCAGAAGGTAACTGGAACAAGATATATTCTATTAAGAGGGCTGGGAAAGACAATGAGAAAAGGGAGTGTGTAGAGCAGATATTATAGCAGGTAGAGGAATCTCCCATGAATTCTTTTATCCTAAAACTTCCCTATAAATCAATCCTGCCTTTTAAAAATTAGCAGTTATACTTTCCTGTACAGTCCAACAAGAAAAATAAGTGTTTGTCCCTCTTCCTAAGCTAAAGATTGTCAGAATTGGGGAAGGGGAGAGGAGAAATGGTCTTTATAAAGCAGATTGAAAAAGAATCATCAGGAAAAAGAACACTTTGGTAACTGCAATGAGAAAGCTTTGCCAAGCAGTAGGAAGGAATATTCCACATTTTAAGCATTGCTCCAGAGTTCAGTTAAAGGGCTTCTGCAGTCCTTTATATTAGATGGTTAACTTATCTAGCTTAGAACATTTACACATTTCTTATCACTATTCTCTTCATAAATACCATTTTTTCTTGTTTTCTAGAGAGCCTTTGACTCAAGAGTTGTTTAGATAGTTAACTTTTTGTATAGTAATTCAGCACAAGTTGCTTATCACCTTAATACAAGAGACCCCTCAGCTGAAAATTAATTTGAAGGAGATTGCCAGCCTCTTTTTCCTTGTTCACCTGTTTGTAAATGATAAAGTAAAAAATATTTCTTGAAATACCTGTGTCTAGCACTTAGCTCTCTTGAAACACTTTACACGCCTAAGCACAGTATCATACATCTATGATTATGCATCATTTTAATCTAATGCATTCTTCCCACTGTGAAATTCAGTTCTTCCCAATTTAATGCACAGTTTGTTTTGCATGTAGAAGAGACCATAGACTGAGCTGCTGCCTGTCTGACTTACAGACACAAAATACCATTGTCTGTCTCCTGTTTCAAATGGTTAAAAAATAATCTACTTCAGCACAGATTCTGGCATGTTGACTGACTAGGAAGAACTGAGTCCATAAACACAGGGACTGGAGTGTCCCTGATCTCTCATATCAGTCACTATGAACAAAGATAGCTCTTGTCAATGAAAAACCCAACACATATATTAAACATGCCTTTTTTGGATCTGGAAGGCAGTAGAAAAAAATTGGCAATGAATAATGCTGATTAGATGTATTAAAAGAAATGTTTTAATAAAATTGCTTGACTGCACATGTGGAGTATTTTATTGTAGGTGAGTGTTAAGCAAATTCAATGGAAGTATAAAGCTAAGAGAGAGTTCAAAGGAGAGCTACAAAGAGGGTGAAGGGCCTTGAGGCGAAGCCACAGAAGGAGACGCTGGGGGCACTTGGTCTGTTCAACCTGCCGGAGACTGAGGGGAGACCTCACTGCAGTCACAGCTTCCTCGTGCGGGGAAGAGGAGGGGCAGGCACTGACCTCTGCTGTGTGGGGACCAGTGACAGGACCCAAGGGAATGTCTGAAGCTGTCTCAGGGGAGGTTTAGGTTACGTATCAGAAAAAGGTTCATCACCCAGAGGGTGGTTGGGCACTGGAACAGCTCCCCAGGGAAGCGTTTACAGCACCAAACCTGACAGAGTTCCAGAAGCATTGGGGTGTCTTTTGCAGGGCCAGGAACTGGACCTGATGATTCTTGTGGATCCCTTCCAACTCAGGATGTTCTATGAGTATATATTTTTGAAGTAACCAATTGCCTGAAAAAAATGTATCAGATAATGTTATTTACTAACTCCCATTCCTGTTCTATTTTATAACAGTTTATTGGTGATTTTGTGTGGCTTAGAGAACTAGTTTTTATTGAAATAATGCATAACACATGCTAACAAAATAGAAAAAACTCCACCAAGATTTCAAATATTCAAGTTAATGGAAGAAAAGTCCTTATATCGAAATAAAACAAAGAAATAAAAAAAATTCTGATAACATTTTTGTGACAATACCAGCTAAAATTTAAACTGTGTTGAAGTATGCATATAGATGGTCTTGTCCCAATGTTTAGCAAAGTAAATGCAATATAAGAAATTGCTGAACTCGACATGAACATTTGCTGGATAAGACAGCTGAGGAATATTACAGATAGTGCCATGAGGGATGGATGTATTTCACAGATGGTTAAGGAGGAATTATGTGAGAAGTGGTTGAAGTTCACAAATGATTGAAAGGGAGCTTTGTGAGCCTTTGGGGGACCAGTTTTGCAAGGCCAACAGAGATAACATAACCAATAAATATTACTATGTAAGACCAAAGAGACCTAGGTAATAATGTTAGAAATACCAAATTTGATGTAGCCAAAATGGGGCCTTTGGGAAAAATTGATTACAGACAGTTTTTTTAATCTCAACAAGGACAAGGGTGAAGAAGTAAATGCTTAAGGTATATCAGGGGAAAGAAACATGGAGAAGGGAGACTGAGGGGACAGGTAAGCAAGTGGTTGCCTCCCTGAGGCCTGCACTTGATCACCGTGCTCTGATCTGTGTTCCTGCTGAACTCTATCCCAACCTATTTGTTGGTCTCTTGTTTGTGTGTGTATAACCATGTGTGTGCACATACATACAAACATTTCCCACCAAACTTTGGGCTGTGCAGGCCAGCTAGCAGACAAAACCAGACTCTGGTGAGAGCCAAGGGGAGAGCTGAAACTGCATGAAGGGGCTTTCCTGGGCACAGTGCCCGCGTGGAGTCTCAACTGAGTCCATGAAATCCTCAAATCAGTGTGGTGTGCCTGTAGGTTAGGGGGGTGCAGGACCTGTGTGCCCTCCACCAAGGAACTAGAAGCCTAGCTAGCCAGGAAGCAGGAATAGTAGTGGACCATTTGTGTTGTTTCTGGTTTATAGAGGTGTCTGTTAAGTGCATATTTCCCTTGTATACATGTGTATTTACACCTCTGTAACACAGGCTCATCTCTGCTTTTCCCTGCACCTAGGAGTGGGCATAACCAGCAGATTCACATCTATCAAACTGAGATGGGATGAATTGCCTAGATCTCAAAGTGCAGTGGAACTGACCTTCCTTAACAAAATTTCAAGTATGAAAAATTTACTTAATGTTCCAGATAATAATTTACTCGGGTCTGGTAATGGATAAATGGTTGTATAAAATTAATATAATGTGGTATGTCCTTCAGAAGAAAAGAAGAAGGTAAGGAGTTACATGTAAACAGTGACTGGTATATACATCTGTATCACAGAAAAGAAATACAGCTGAAAAATATAAACAACTTTCAGAAATCTGCAAAATTCATTCCAAACCCTATTTCTTTGTAATAGATTCATAAATAAGAATAGGTGTCAAGTATTTGATTCTCAGGAAGAACATCTAATATAAGGTAACAGTGTTGAACTGAAAATTAAGGTTCACCTTTCTCCTACTAGATATATATATAGAGAGATATATATATATACATAAATATATATATATACACACACACACATATATGGAGAGGTGAAAGCTTTATATATAAGGAAGATTGAGCCATGAATATGACAATAAATATGTAATGGTTGAACATATGAGCCAGGACAATGGATTATGAAAGTAACAGTGAAATAATATTTTTCATGTTTTGATTTAATTAACATACCCTGCAGCCGCCCCCGGCCATGTATCATAAAATCAGCCTGAGAGTTTTTAGTTATATTTACCTGCACTTTGAAACAAACAACTTTATGAGGCTTTGAAGGCTGATTTTTTTTATAGATAAAATTAATTTTAAATTAAAAAGCTTTTATTTTTTATTAAAAATAATAATAAAAAATGCACTTAAGTGACCCAATCCAAATTTGTTCAAAAGAGAAAGTCCCTATTGATTACAGGGAATGATAATAAAATCTATTTTGTTGCATTTTCTTAGACTTGTACAACAACTAACTTGGTCAGTCCAGAGAGCACAGATGTGTACAAATTTGGTTGTAACTGATCTGCTTTTGGAGTTTGGTATGGATGTTGTATTTTGGTTGACACAGGCATGTGTCCTTACAATAAATTTAAAATAACTGAGTTATGTTCTCAGAGATATTAGGTGGACAAACTCTGCAAATATTTTCGTATTCATGAAGAGACTCGTGGGAGTTATGGTCTGGTTTTCTAACAATAGTAAAGTTCAGTGAGTTTTACATTTTTAATACAATGTTGAGAAAGCTTTATGCAATTTGCCTTCCCCTAGATCAAGGCTTTATAAACTTTTATGTGTATTAAAATATTCCTTTCCGTAATGTTAAGATATATTCTGCTTGCGCTATTATTTATGAAATGCTTTTCCCTTTTTCTTTATTACTACTTTGTATTCTTCCTAAGATATTTTTAAGAAGGTTTTCAGGGTAGATCTCTTTCTCTCTATTAATATAGGCAGGCACAGAATTACCAATAAGAACTAAAGGGATTTCATCCCTTCTACGTTAGCATTGTTCCCTCGATAGCTGGTGTAATTTAGCTCTTCAGCCTTCCCCTGTTTGGAGTGGGTCTGAAGCATTCCTAGATTGTACTTACATCTTTCTCTCTATAAATACATGCATACAGATATATAATTTATTCAATAACTGTATAAGACAATGATGGTGGTGAGGCACTGGCACAGGTTGCCCAGAGAAGCTGTGGATGCTCTGTCCTTGAAACTGTTCAATGCCAGGCTGGATGGGGCTCAGAGCAACCTGGCGTAGTGGAAGGTGTCCCCGCCCATGGCAGGGGGTTGGAACTGGATGGTCTTTAAGGTCATTTCCAACCCAAACCATTCTATGATTCTGTGAACACTCCAAATGTATCACCATCCTAACTAGTGACTGATACATATGGAATATAACATCCTATATATATAACTTTAAACAAAAATATCACAATTGTAGCGGTCTGTGCTTTGAAGTTATTTATCTAAGACTATTTTCTTACTGCTATCCTCGTATATAAATGAGTCTTCCACATACTATTGGGATATACCTTAAAGAAAAAAAGTCGGTGTAATTGAAATAATGAATTTTTCCTATTTCAAATAATATTGGATTATCACTTATAAAATATCTGATACATTAAAGAAAATAAAACACAGTGCATAGGTATTTAACTGCACAAAGACTGAATATAAGTGTATTGCCTACTATCAGATTCACCAATGAGCTATTACTTTTCTTATGCCAAGTACAGCTGAGTAATTGATCAATGAATACTACTGAGTGGATAAACAGAAAATGCTGTGTGACCTGATGGGAAAGAAAATGCCTGAGGAAAAGTCCATTCTTTTGTATCAAAACCTACTAGGAACTGCTGTTTTACTGATCTATGCTTGTGCATCTCTGGAATTCTAGCTGGGTAAAGCAATTTTGATGTCTGTATTGCCATAAATAAAAATTGCTTTTTTTCCCACAGCTATTTGTTTCCCTACCCTGTCCCTTTTGAAATGGTTAAGGGCCATAACTGGGAAGGGATTATGATCTAATGTTTAGTTGACCAGAAGATAAGGTGCATCCTGTTTCCCTCTGCAACTTAACAGTATTAAAAAAATACAAAGTCATAAATCAGCTTCCTATATCATTCCCTCCCACATCTCTATATAGAAGTAAATAAGACTTAGGTTTTAAGAGCTGGACTCCAATAAGGAATTAAGTGGGTAATTTTCAATCTGCTTAGCCCTGGTACTAAAAGTCCATAGATATGTTATCTTTTGTTTCAGTTCCTCTGAGGGCATACACAGCTTCCTGACATCACCCCCATTTCACAGTTCAGTCCATGAAGGACTTGTGGAAAGGGTAGAGGTTCCTCCCTTGTCATTCACAGCAGCGGATGTCCTTGCCATGCTCAGATTGCAGATGTCCTTCTATAGAGAAATGCTAGACAATCCTACAGGAAATAGTTCAGGAGATTACCTATTAATTTTATAATCAAACCTTCAAAGTATTGGCATACAACGTTTAGTCTCAAAAGAAGACATGATCAGTGTGTCAGAACTGTTGCTGAATCACAATGAAGGTAAACAAGGACATCAAGTCAGCTCTCCAGACTGGTTTTACAATGAGAGCATGCCTTCAACCCTTGAGTAAGCAAAGCACCTTTTTGTTTTCCAATGTGTACACCAGATACAAGTTTGGAGTGGAGCATAGTTCTGTATGAACACTTAATCACAGACTGTAAACAGAGGTCAAGTTGAGAGATAATGCTTGAATTCAAGATATATTTCTCCATGTGTCACATTCAAGCACCAATTTCTTGTCATGAAGTGCCAGGAGCTATCGTGCATTTACTGATTTGTTCTGTGCATTTCTAGAACTGGAGCTTTTTTGATTAGCTGTAATATAGCTGTGGGTAATAGTTCAGGAAAGTAAAAATATTATAAGCCTAATTTTAAAATCCTCGCTGTAGAGGTTGAAAGATATAGACAGGAAAAGATAATTTCCCTATGATATTCAAATTGCTGCAAACTTCCATATTTAATTTGCAACCATCATACTATAAGGCACTAATAATCTTTTCCCTGTAATATAGAAGCAAATGTGTGGAGAGTTTTTGCCTCAAAGATTGGTAGAATTCTATTAATTTTCAAGGATAAATTCAATTAAAAGAATGTATTAATTTCTGAAATTTAATTTATTTATACTACCTTACCTGCTCCATGGGCAGATAACTGTGTAGGTTTATAAATATTTCACTTGTTAGAATACAAGTCTAGCTTCATTTGCAACTCTTTTTGTGTCACTGTCCTACTTTTTCGTAGTCTGCTTGACAAAAAGTTTCTGTGCCTTACTTACCTGAATTTTATAACAAAAACCTTTGGGACTAATTAAGATTTTTATAGTAAAATAATGAGAAAGATTTTCTGTCTCTATTTTTTTTTCCCCTAGTTTTCTGCCTTGGGTTATTCTTGGGGCCGCCATAGTCAGATTCAATTTATAGAAGCATATTTGTTGCTCATCTGCATTAATAGAGCATAGTACAACAACAACAACAACAGCAGCAGCAAAGATCTTGACAAGTTCTAATATCTTCTCTTAAGCTAAATAATTCCCCAGCTTCTTTCCATGTAAGACTCATAAAACAAAACATGTGCTAATTAATGTAGGAAAAATCTGATTGTTCTAAAAAAAAATTAAATTAACTGAAGGATGCTTTTTTTAGTAGGAAAATTTAATTTGGCAAGGAGACATTGGTAGAACAGACTAGACCAAAGTGCAGAGCTCTGCTGTACCTGCCATAATTATTCATGAAGCCTTCAGCCAGGCAGGCTATATCTGGTTATAATTCTTGCACATGTCAGTGATGGGGAACATCCAGCTTTTATCCTTCAGGATGCTGACAAGGGCAGGAGAAGGTGTGATCCCAGTGCTAGGAGGAAGCTTCCAGGCTCTTCGTTACCCAAGGAAATTCCTGAGTTAGCCCCTCACTCCCCAAAACAAAGCACCAGCAGAGTTCAGGACTGAAGAGTTAAAGTCACAGCAGACATCATTCAGAAAGCCATTTCACAGAGCCAGGAGGAAAAGCCAATGACTTCAAGTCACATTTCTGGGAGAAATCTTAACTAGGGAGATAATAGCTGTCACAGCCATTTGGGAAATGGCAGATCAGAATTCAGGTTCCTCTTTTGTGTGCTTGTACTTAAATCTGTGTTTCACAGCTTGCATGGACCATGCTCTTCTTTAACAGTGAATGAAATGACTCAAGACACTCTCTGGCTCTGCAGGCAAGAGCCTCATGTCCATGCAGCTTGTCCTTCTGTCTGTGACGTGGCACATCTCACACAGGCTGCCTTTGACAACGGGCCCACAGAGGTGACACCCAAACCTGGACTCTGTATGGGAGGGCACATCCTGGCACAGACCACATGACACCCTTCATGACACCACAGCATACACTAGCCACCAAGAAAATCTGCAAGACCACAGGAAAAGCTCTTGCTACTCTTAAATCTTTCAAGTGGAAACACAGTTGATGATGGATGTGACAACATCTAAGACTGATTGCCTGTTCACTGGATTTGAGCTTGAAAGATAAGCACAAACCCTCCTCTGCAGGCTTTGTTGACCTCAGTGTTTGCAATAGCCACAGACATGTGGGACTATGCTGAAGTTTGGTTTGTATGGAGTACATCTGTCACCATCTGGGCTCATCTTTCTGTCAGCAAACTCACTATCTCAACAGGCAGACCCTGAACTGAGGGGCGCTCTTTGCCTTCCGTCCCACTTTAATGATTCAATGAATATACATCACAGGCAATGCATGAGCAAAAAGAAAAACCAAGAAACAGTCTCTAAACCTTAGTGGCTAAGAAAAATTCATACAGGGTTCAGGAAATTTAAGAACAACGTTCTCAGTAAGGGAAGAGGTTCACTGTATTTTGCTAAGAAATATTTGGATTAGACAGAAATCCTGATGGTAGGAAGGCCTCTTCAGAGGACTTCTGAGGATTTAGGTTTCAAATTAGTTTAGATGGTGGATGAATGTAATTAATGTCAACTGATCTCTCACCTGAAGGGGGACCTGTAGGATCCATAATAATAAGCATCAAGGAACTGGGTTCTGTCCTTATGCAGATCCTAATTTTCAGCAGGTTCTATGAGAGATCAGGACCTCAAGTCCTTCAGTACATGCTCAAGTCCACAAGACACTTTGAGTAACTGAGCGTATGAAGAATTTAGCCTGAGTTGTCAGTGCTCTTTGGGATCTAAAACTTCAAGTGGCAGCTGGGCATGTGTGTCTCCCAGTGAATTAAAAGGATTAATCTGATCCATAACAACTCAGTGTTATTAGAGCTTTTCAAATGTGATACAAAAAGGGTTGTCTCAGGATGGTTTTGCTACATACTAGTTTAAGGTGCAGGATTTCCTGATTGCAGCAGACCAAAAGCAAAAATACAGGAATTTCCAGTAGCTAAATTGGTGCTTAGTAATTTGATAAAACACAAGAATTACTAGACTTAATCCACAAGTTCCTCCTTTAAGTAAATACCCTACAGCACCCTGTCTACAGAGGTGCAATCCTTTTTAGATACGGGGGTGCTGGCACTTTCAAAGCACATCAGGAACTCCCAGCATTACTCCATTTGTTTCAGCATGGTGAAAATCTCACTCCACTTTACTCCAAATTTTTGGTAACTGTTTTGTCTGTTCACTAGTCTCCAGCCATCTGTCTACCTGTTTGCCATTTTTTCGTTTCTTTTACAGGGCGCTAATCTCTGTATGACGTAATTTTCTTTGTTGCCTAAGGACTGATCGGGGATGTTTCCCTTTCTTTTCCTCATGCTCCCTCCCCTAGGAACTGCTGCATTCATTATACTAAATTTTGTGATGATGTTGTGCTATGGACATGTACTCAGTGGGGAATAAACTGAAACCAACAGAGACATTTTCAGTCAAAGTCAAACTTCCAGAGGTGCAAAGTTAGTTCCTTACTGTGCAATCAAACCCTCAGCAGGAGTCTGCTTCTAATTGTGACATTTTTCGGCAAGATGCTTGAAGACAGGTCACTGGAAATTCATGTACTTCAGATCATTTTAATAGAACTAATATGGTATGCACAGAAGAGCTTGCCTTCTTAGCCTTACAGAGTTTCAGCTGAAAAGGCCATTTAACATTTTATAGTAAAACCCTTTATAAAGCAGAAAATGTAAAAATAGGGCATACTCTCCAATGGTTAATGTAATATACTGTAACAGCAAGGCTTGGCTCTTAAATGCTCTCTCTAGTCCATTGAAGCATTTGCAGAAATAATCCCTCTGACTTCCGAGCTATGGCTCATGTGTTTGAAATTTAGCATGCCATCAAGTGTTCTGTTCCATCAAGGTCCCTGAATGTTTTAATTCATGAATATATTTATTTAGAAGAAATATACCTTTGTATAGAATAAAGATAGAAAATAAGACACAGATCAAGTTAATCTAATTCATTCCTTAGTTTAAGTCTCCTAATTGGGAAATTAATCTGAAATAGGTTTACTTTCCTCTTCATAAAATGGAGGAAAGTCAGTGCTTTTTGAAAGTTACCAGAAAGATAAATTATTTGCTTAAGTAAGCTACACAGTCTCTAGAACTGATCCTTCCAGGCTTACAAAACTCTTTCTACTGCTTAAAGAGAGTCAGGCTAAGGAAACCATCATGTAAAATGAAGGTAACATGCCTAAATCAGAAAGGCAGCTGTAGAAAAAAAAAATCCAGAAGTAGGAATAAAACTTAGAAATAAGGATGTTTGTAACCTCTCCTCTTTTTTTTTTCCATTCTTACATAATTAATTTTTCCATAAATTTTGAATACTGAGATTTGTAAAATCTTAGGTCTAAACTTTTCTATGCCAAAGAAGTGAATAGATGTTTTAGGGAAATTGTATTTCCTTTCCTCTAATATCCATGTTCTCTCTATTTTTGGGACCTGTGTTGCTGCAAAATTCTTGTGTTGTATCTTTGAGAGTGGAATAAAGAGTGCCCCAGTATGTGACACCAGGCCATGGATGAGCACTGGGATTCAAGGCAAGAGAACCATTTTTATGTGAAACACTAAAATAATTCAATTAATCTGAAATAAGGCATTATGAAGTATAGCTATGGGGTTTAGGAATTTTTCTTCAGTTAGAATGTTTGTTTTTTAAAAAAAGAAATGGATGGAAAATTTAAAAATTACTGTTAAAAAGCCTATTATTAAAAAATTCCAGGCCTGACCTGAATCAGAAATTGGAAGAAATACTCTAAAAATGTCTTTCAAATTTTCTGGCCATGGTTTGTAAAAGGAGAGCTCCTGAGACTGCATTTCCCTTCTGTTGATTGCCAACGTCCCCGAAGACAATGATTAGCCAGTCACAGAATTTGGCTCATGACATACCTTCAGTCATGGTTTTGTGGCCTGGGAGACTGAATAAAAACTACCTGGTGAAAGATCTGATAAATCCATTGTTAATTTGTATGTTAATGGATGCTTTCATCTGACAGTCATTTTTTTAAAAAATTATTTATTAATTAAATGACAGAAACATCTACAAAGGAGGTAGGCTAGCACAACTGGAATTTGCTTCTCTCTCTGGCCCAGGAGAAGTTGTATGTAACACTTTGAAAAAATACTAAAGTGATTTAGGAATTTGCATGTTATTTTTTATGAGTGATGGACGTTTGCAGCTGTGTGAAATGATGTAACTAACTTATTTTCATTGCAGACAAATATATAACCTTGAAGGCATCTTTGACACTTCCACAGTATGTAGAGAGATTGAATCATTTTAACTCATAGCTTCAAGGAAAATTTGAAGAACAGGACATATTCACATAGATCGCTAGTTACTGGGGAAACTGTTTTTTCATAGGCACACTCACAGACATAAAAAAGCAGTGAATTGTTCATATTTCTTGAAACATTGTTTTGGTGTGTATGTGACTATTCTATACATCAGAAAGGAGAAAATAATATGTTCGCATTGCTGCAGCTCTGAGAGCCTGTCTTCCATAGTGGATAGACTTTTTCAATGTATTTTTAAGGTAATAATAATTAAAGACATGAAGGGAATTGGAAAATATGGTAAAAATATAACAAGACTTTATGAAGGTAGATAGTGTCATAGTAACTTGATAGCTTTCTGTAATAAAATAGCTGATTTTCTAATTTAAAGACACGTAGTAGATGTAATCTGTATGGTTTTCAGTAAATCATTTGATATGGTGTCAGATATAATACTACTAGTTAAAGCAGATAACATAGTGATTAGAACAAAAATTGTAATATGAGAAATTGGCTGGCCAAAAGAGACAAAATTGGATATTATTAGAAGAGGACAATTCAGAACGGGGAAAGGTTACTTTCAGATTCTTTAAAGACTGATCGTGGGATTAATCTTATTAAATATTTTCATTAAAGACTTTGTGCAAAATAGGTATGAATTAGCGAAATTCATAGTTGAAATGATGTTGAGAGGCATCGTATATGTAGTGGGGAGGTGAAAATCTCATACAGGAGAAACTGAACGACCTTGAGGACTGAACTTATGGAAAAGAGCCAAATTTAATACATCTGTGTGCATGGCCATGCACTTTTACACTAATACGAAGATTACCTGCTTTACGTGGAGACCAACCTTTGGAAATAAGTGAGGAGGAGAAATGTCTGTACATGTTATCTGATCCCAAAATAATGTGCAAATGGGAGTGTGTGACTCAAAATGCGTAAGGCATATCCAAAGGAATTAAGGAAATATCCTTTCCTCTGTCTGGAGAAGGACTAAAAGGACGCTGTGTTTTATGACTTAAAGTTGAAAGTGTTATGTCCATTAGGCTGAAAATGGAAGAGTAAAGAAAGCTTGTTATCATTATTTACAGGTGACAAATCAGAAGAAGTGTGATGCATATATGAGAGAAAATAAACATAAATTTACGCTGAGCACATCACCACCAGTAATCAGAAAGCTGTTTTTAACCATATGTAAACTGAGATTTATCAATAAACTTTCAAAATGGCCAGTATGGGAAAACTCTTTGTTTTAAGCAACCCAGAAACATTACGTGATATATTTGACAAAAAAAAAAAGGCAGGGGCTTGGGCTTGAAAACTCAGAAGGTGCCTTCCAATTCTGTCATTCAGTATTCCTGTAAATTAATGTTGTTAATTTCATTCAGAAATCCTACTTTTTTCACAAAAAATATTCATGCTTATATTTCACATACAGTTATATTTACTATTAGATTTTTTGTATACTGTGATTGGAGGCAAGTAGACAAGGTCAACATCAGGGTCATAATAACAGACACAACTGAGGTAAAATGCTACCTAAAAGTCTGATTTCCTTTCATCTATTCCAGTTTTTAATTAAGATGGTGTAACATCTTCAATATTTCAGGGTATTCACTGCAATAAAAGAATCCAGTACCATACTTTTTGACTCAGGTGTCTTTCTCTAACTACTGCAGTCAATTGAGTCTCTAATATATGTAGGTATGTATATGTATATGTATATGTATATGCATCTCAGCCTTAGGCAGAGTATATATTTAAAATGGATTTACCAGAGTATTTCCCCAGAGATTTGTATTCCCTAGGTTTAGTTGTTTTGTTCTTTTTGTTTCTTCTGACGGTAGACTGTATAAGATTAGCTAGTTTGGAGGTGCAAATGCACCCCAGAGGGAAAGTCTTATTCATTTTTCATAGTATAATTGATTATTTTGAATAATGTATGTGATGGCCAGATAATGAGTGGAAAAACAATGTCTAAACATGAATTGGTACTGTTTTCTACAGTATCTGTGATTCGATGGCCTAACATATGAGGTTGGCCTTACAGGACAAGATAACTGATATGTTATTTTCTGTAAGTAAAAGCATTCCAGCATATTTTCCCCTCTTAGAAAAATAATATGAATATGCAGAATTTCATGTATTTTGTTTTATCTGAGATACTAGTATAAAAATTATATACAGAGTTAAATAACTGCTGAAACTTTTTTTGGAATATGTTTATAAGAAGAAGAAAAATAAATGTTTGTGTCAAAAAAAAAAAGTACCACACCAAGACCTGAAACAGGGGAATCCATCAAGCCTTTGACATGGATTAGAAGGATGGAGCACCTCTCATATGAAGAAATGCTGAGAAAATTGGAATTGTCCAGTCTGGAAAAGAGAAGGCTTCAGGGTGACCTAATTGCAGCCTTCCAGGACCTGAGGGGAACCTACAAGAACAACGGAGAGGGATTATTTACAGGAGTGCGTAGTGAGAGGACAAAGGTGAATGTCTTTAACCTGAGAGAGAAGAGGTTTAGATTAGGTATACGGAAGAAATTGTTGACTGTGAGTGTGGTGAGGCACTGGCATGTATTGCTCCCTGGAAGTGTTCAAGGCAGGTTCTATGGGGATTGGAGCAACCTGGTGTGGTGAAAGGTGTCCTTGTCCATGGCAAGAGTGTTGGAAATGGATGATCTTTAAGGTCACTTCCAGCCCAGGTTATTCTATAGTTCCTTGAAACTCTCTTTACTAGAAATAACATTTATTAAGAAGTTGGAATTATGATAGGCTCTCTGCTTGAATTCTAGGGGGTTATGTGAGCTTTGGTGTGACTTGCAGTTAGAACAGGCTCATGTCATAGCACCAAAATTTTTGTCTCTCATCCTAAACGCACTGCAGTGACACATGGGATCTTCTTTGCTTTACACCAAGACTGAATTTTAGGTGTGTGTTGATTGAATTTTAGGTGTGTTTTTACTTGGAGTTTGACTTTGGGCAGCAGGTCAAGTCATAAAGTATCTCACCTCAGCAAGACAACATTTACCCTATGGCTCCATAGGGGCCTCTAAGGGCAGTCAGTGTTTACAACAGGTGCATTTTGACAAATGTAATCTGTGAAATATCAAAGTTAATTTCCCTTAGCACTGTGAGCTGTACCTGTAGAAAACGGACTGGATAAGAAGTACACATCGAATATGTTTTTGTTACATTTTTGTGGTTACAGCTTGTAGGTTGCTGAAGGGAAAAATGAACAAATTGATGGATTTGGTTATGTGTGAAATGGATACGTAAAAAGGGAACTAGAAAACCTTTAACATTTCCAGAGATCAGGACTTCCAACCTACCGTATAATACTCCATTCCAATTTCATTCAACTGTGATGGAGGGAAAAATTCCATAATATTGGTGTGCACTTAATTGTCACAGGGAAATAAAATTACGAAGTTTAGTAATACCATAAAAATGTGTGGTGTTATGCAAGGACTTAAAATTACATGCTCCCTAAAGTAAAATTATTATACTACAGAGGCTCACAAAAGCTTTCAAACTAAGCAGTATAATCTCACAGTTAAGAGCTTTAACTTCTGGTTGAGAAAGTATAGAAACATAAATGCCATTGCTGTCAAGACCCAACAGTACAACAGACTCAAGGTGAATTTTTATGTGTTTTTCAAGCACTTTTCTTATGCTAATGGTGTTGATAAAAACATAAGACATAATATTTGTACTTTCCGTGCACGGCTGAGATATGAATATCAAAGTCAGAACAAAGGAATGCCCATTTATATATGGACACATGGCAACAGATACGCACAACCCACTGACACCTTCCAGTCAATGAAAGAACAATAGGGAAAGACAAATGCTCATTGTCCTGAATCCATCAAGCTGAAGCCATGTATCTCCCATCTTATCAAGAGTCCCACCAGACAAATCTTATCTGGGAAAAGATTTGAGTGCAGGAAAAGACAGACTCTTCAAGCACCAAATAAAAGGTCAGTGTGCTAATGGGTAGATAGACAGGCTTAATCACTCATACTTTACCCTACACTGAGTGTTCTTGTCTTCCAGCGTGATGGCCAAGGCTTCTTGGCCAGCAGGGCCATTTCACACAGAGAACCAGCTGATCAATATGCATTGCATGAGCAGACACTGGACTGGAGCACAGAATTCTCTAAATAGCTCTCACTCTGTGTCGTTGAAAAGATTAAGCATATTCATGAGCAGAAAATATGTATTCTGGATGATACAGACCCAATGCACTTTGGTCCTTTGTGGTCCATGCTGTGAAGTTCTAGGACCCCTCAGGATAAGCCAGTGAACTGCAAAATAGATCTAAGGCTTTTTCCAGCTGATGCGAGGCAATGAAAAACAACTATTGACTTCTGCCAAGAGAAGTTATACATGTCACCTCGACAGAAATGAACCAAACAGGTTTTCTGAAAAGCCAATATAAAGAAAATGCAGTAGTCCAAGGTCCAGAAATGCAGGCTTGTATGTAAAAGTGTCTAGATTTTTTATCTAAGTGATAACGGCATTCTGTAAAAAATACAGTTGCTTTTTAAACTTGTGAGCAACAAGTTGTCAAATGGTGGATGGGCACAAGGATACCTAAATAATAACAATTGTATCACAGGTAAGAAATTAAATCAAGTCGTATCTTAGGCTAAGCTGTGAATTATGAAAATCTGAACCAGGAACAGCGTCAGGAGGTGCAGTCTACTCAAAAAATGGGTAATGAAGGCACCATCTGGCACCTTGAGTTTGAGGAACTTTGAAGGTGCAAGTTGTTAAATCCCTATTCTGAAGCTTTGATTTTAGGGGAATGTAGCTGATGTGTTTTTGTTACTCCAGTGGTTTTTTCTCTCTGCTTTATGTTAAGGTTGGTGTTATATGCAATGACAACTGAACAATTAATACATGAAGTCTGTGGACCTCATTTTTATATTTCAGGCCAATTCACTGACCACTGAGCTAAGATCAGCTACTCTGTCTCACTTAATATTACAGTTCATTTCCAAGTGAAGAACCTCCACATAGTTCCCTCTTTTTTTTTTTTTCTCTTGTCTTCAGGACCAGCCTTCTCAGGATCATTTCCTTTTGTATTAAATGACCCCTGAAGGCATCACCTGGAACTGGGGCTTCACTGGGTTCAAACAATGATAGATTTAGTTCACAGAATATAAATTAAGTGTTGTTTACTAAACAAAGAGAGACCATTTCCTGCTCAAGACATTCCTGAGAAACAAATGTTTGGAGTGTGGGAGGTGGAGGATTGTCTGTAATTGCTCTGTCCTTAAACCCTGCTGATTTTGGTCACTGTCAGCATAAAAACTAAGGAAGATCTGATTTTTTATCACTGCTTCTTTATTCTTAAAATTAAGGTGGCATATTAACCAAGACCACAAGCAGTCATCTCACTTCCTCTGGACACCCATCATTTCCTACTCTCTCTGAAGGTGATTGACCAGAAGACTCAAAGGACAAGGCAGCAAGACCACTAGAAGAACCTGAAATGGACAGAACAGAACACTGCACAGTTTAAGTTGTTTTTCTAGAGCAGAACCAGAAACACTGAGAAAATTTACAGAAAGCTTTTCATTGGAAAAGGAAAAATCTGAAGTGAAGAGCTGGAAAATGAAACTTAACGCATAATGTTCCATTCCCAGTGCTCTGAAACTGTAAAAGCTTTTTATGAACAAATACTGAAAAATTTATGCTGCTCTTTTTACCTTTCTAGTGTGTGGATAATTTTGGCTAGGGGCCTGGAAGATAAACTGTAATTTATTTTGACCTGGCATCTTGGATAGATAGAGTGTTTTGTTATTTGGCTTAGTTGTTCATTCTTTTATTCATAAAAGATAAAGTAACAATTGGCTTCTTTCCTATAATATTTTTGGAAGAAGAAGAAGGTGTTTTTCTCAAGGTGGTACACTTTGATTTCACAGTCAGATGACAAATTATGAATTGAACTTGATATTTTGTTTCATGTTCATTCATGATAAAAATATATTTGATATTAAATATCACAGTTTTCTGGGAAATTTAATTTTTTGTCACAATCTGTAAGCATTGCTATACACAATGCTTACCCTTATGAAGAAATTTATGGACTAGTGTACCTCACTTGTCTATATCTACAAAGGAGGGAGAATAACACTTATCTATGTGACAAATGAGATAAGCAGCTTAATTTATTAAAGTTCGTAAACTGCTTTGAGATCCTCCAATAAAAGTTGCTGTGCAAGAAACAAAGTAATAGCAGTCATATCATAAAGGAAACTAAACCTTTAATTTTGCCAAAGTTCCCTGGGTGAATAGATAACTCTTTAATGAGATTAAGGACGTGTTTGAGATTGGCAATTTTATAACAAATCCTCAGTGGATACAAACATGTAAAGTTGCTTGGCATAACTTTTTGCAATTGCATTTGTAAAAGTAATTGGATATTATGAGACTGTGAATAGTGGAGAAATACAGCTGGGAGTTCCAAGTTGTGAATTATATGTCATACTTTATTGTATAGATGTGAGTGTTGCTGCTGTTGTGGAATTTGAATGGGATTTCTGTCAGATGATTTATTAGTATATGGACAGCGTTTGACTAGCATTATGCTTATTTATTGATACACATAACAGCCATTTGATCATATGGTAACATAAAGAAATGGTTGCAAAACTGTGTTTCAGATATGTATTTTTTCCTTTTTGAACGAACCCTGATATGTCAGAACATTTGTATTCAATTTTTAAAGGATTTAAAGACTCAAAAGGATACTCTTGAATCTGGGATGAAGGAGACTATAGCTCTAATTGAGTATTAGTTTTGTCTACATGGAAGGATGGAAAGAACTGTACTGACTGTTTCCTTGTAAGAATGAAAGGCAGATCTCATTTGAAAGGAACCCTCATCATCTGAAGTGACCTAATATATGTTTTGATTGAATAATTCTGTGCTATCCAGTAGAGAACAATAGCCTCAGAACAGCAAGATTACATCCATTCATGTTTTGACGTTTTTCTTTTGATTTTTTTAAAAACCCTTGGAGATAAAAGGAAACTATTTCAGTTGCAATGAAATAAAAGTGTGCAGTTTTTGAGTATGCAACTTATATTTATTTAAAAATAAGCATAAAATATTTTCAAGCAGTGCTACAACTGAGAATTTCCTCATATAAAAAGAATAAAATTAAGATCCCTGAGGTCAAGAATGACTCAAAGTTGTATTATTTATACTATAGAATCATAGAATATCTTGGGTTGGATGACACCTAAAAGATTATCTAGTTCCAAGCCCTTTTCCAGGGCCAGGGACCCACCTGTCTTGGAGACTATATATGAGATATCTTCAGTGTATCTGATCTATCTTAAATATCATTGCTCATGTGCCACAGTCAAATATTATTTCAGTGTTGGGAAATAAAAGTAACAGGAATGAAGCAGGGCTCCACCACTATTATTTATTATTATTATTACTATTATTATTGGTGGTCTTGGGTTAATAGCCATACTAATATTGCCAATTTAGTAAGAAACTTTTTCAGGCCTTAGGAATAGTTTTACAACTCAGAATCAAGTCCTGTCCTCAGCAGCTGTCAGCATCTTCAGGGTCATCTGAATTGTGCCCAGGGTGGATTTAATGCTGGGTCTGTCTGACACAGCTTTGAGCAGCAGTAGTTTTTGTTCCTGTCCAAGGGGTCACGTGCCCCAGCTGCCTGGCTCAAATGCTTCTCCTGATGCTAAGTGTTGGGGTGAGGGTGAGGTGGCAGCTTGTCTCCTTTTTTCATCAATCTTTGCTCTGTCAGAATTGTAGGAGGCCTTTTTGCCCTGTTAGTCTAGACACCAGAAGCCCAAATATCTTCTTACACTCTGCCAGAATAAAATGACCTCAAAATGTTCTTAAATTACACTGAGCTGTATATTCACTCACAGTTTAAAGCTCTTTGTAATGCTTGGTGCCAGAGTAGTGCCAAATGTAAATCAGAGCAAATATAAATCAGAGTTCATTTAATGTACTATGCAGAGTGGAAACCAGAAAGTTTAGAATCAAGTAACAGCCTCTTTTCTCTGGTATGAGACTCATACCAATTTACGTTCTGATGACTAATGCATGGAATCATTTGCACCCTATTATTAAAGAAATATCTTACCTCCTCAACATAAATTTTCCTTCTTCTTAAGTCAAAACAATTTTCTGTATCATCATAATTTCCCATCCAAAAACCCCAAAATATATTTTAATGAAATTGCAGCATTACATTAAAAGAGGAAAATATTTGGGATGACAGAAGGAAGGCATTTCTTGGTGTCCAGCCACTGTTTGTTGCTATGCATCCGTCATTTACATCAAAAACAGCCTGAGTAATAAGACCACGTTTTCTGGTGTGACTTGGAGACTACAGTTGGCTCTTCAGTCTTTTGTTGTTAACAGCCTTGTTAATCTAGCCGAACAAAGAAGCTTACATCCATACGACAGTGGGATAGGGGGTCTTTCTCCATGGTTTATTAGACACACAGCAAAACTTAATATTGTCCTCTAACGCCAGCTAATGTAAGTGGATCTCAACTCAGATGTTTTTCCTATCTAGATACTCTAATTGGATTCCTGGAGCTAATTGCCAGACTTTTCTGTGGGATTCTGCAGTCCATGCCTTGCAGCTAGTTCCCTAAATATTTACCCTCCTTCCTTCCCAGAAATTGCTTTCTTCATGAGACATGTGGGTATCTCCTGGTTTGGCATTTGGCATTATAAAAGAATAAACAAGTTTTCAAGAGAAATTTTAAAAAAAGCTCTTAAAAATGTGATTTTCTAAAAATTAACGCTTTTGAAAAGTCATTTCGCCCCAAGCTCAAGTCTTAAAAAGTGTAACAAAATACAGCAGTTTTAGAAGCAATTTTTATGTCTGATTTCACCTTTGCTTTTAGTCTGATAGGTCGTGGTTGAAATTGGGAACAGTTCTCTTTTTCAATCTTTTTCTGTTTTTTTTTTTAACCTGGGGGCATTGTATCCCCTTATAACAAAAACACGTGTGCCTTCTGTCTGGATTTGGTATCTTGCTAAAATATCTAACATTACTTTTTAATTGTAAGCCTTTTTTTCTCCTAAAGATTCATCAGCTGTTCTGATGCCCGATTCCAGTAAGAGAAATTCCTTCAGCCAGTACCCTCAGACAGTTTAAGGTTTTACTCAGTTTAAATATGAGTGCTGATTACCTTCCGCCATAAGTCAACTATCAGGTACAACAATTTTTTCAGATATATTTGAGGAGAAAGTTGGGAAGGTTCAGCATAAGATGAGGGAGATCTACCAAGAAATCCTCAAGACATAATGACAGACGCACTGAGGCAGACAGATCTACTCCATTACAACACATACTTTAGAAGGGGAAAAAATAAAGTGAAAAAACTTGTTAACAACTACTTTCAAAAATATAAAATGTGTGGTTTTTATGTTTATTTTTTTTTTTTACTTTTTAAAAAGTGGTTTTATTTCTTCACAAACTTTGGCCAAAAAAAAGTTTATTTATCATTTAGATGACCCCCATATATCTGTTCATTACTTTTATTACATTTCAGTATAAAGTTGTCCTTTTCCCATTTTGAGTGAGTTTAAAAGTTCCATATTTTAAAATATTTTGCTAATGCATAGCTCTGCCTTTACTGAAACTCTGATTTATCTCCAGCAGATACTGGAAACATTTTCTTACTATTTTTCTAGTACTGTTGCATACTGAAGTCTGTTATGTTTACCCTTGGTCTGTTCTGCTCTAGTCTAATCTGCTCTCTTCTGAGGTCTTGTCATGCCCTGCTGTTGAACTCTGATTATACAGAATCCAAAAATTAGGTCTTTCTAAAGACCTGAGGAAATTTCAGGTCAGCTGTTTGGATAATCAAGAAGTCTCTGGTACATTCTTTTCCAAAGTGTGAAGGAGACTAAGGAACAGCAATAACAGACCTCTCATCTTTAAAGCATAGATTTCTCAGTTCTTTAAAATCTTATTTTCTGAAAGCAGAGTCTTCTTCTATATATCAATATGTGAAACACTTTCTTTTTATGTTGAATTCAGCCTGCTTGCAAGATGACCTGTTATTCTCACATTCAGAATCAGTTCAGCTGTCACAGAAAGCCAATATAGGCAGACTTTCCTCAGTTTATATTATCCATATTTTACATCTGAACAGTCTTTCTATAATTTGAAAATCAATGTTACCCTTTTGTTTTTTTTTTTAAATCAAAACAGATACTAAAGGAGTTAACCTCTGTAAATACAAGTTCAGTGAACTCAGACAGAAGGCCAAGTCATTCTTAGATTTCTTTCAGATGTATTGGTGATGTCCTACCATGCATTTGGTTTCATTCTCTATTATTGTCTTCCTTCTACTTCAAATAATTTAACCACTGTTCTCTTCCATATGTCTTTTAAGTGGTCACGGAAGGAGATTATGTAAAATACAAAACCAGCTCTTCAGGTTTTTTTTCTTCTTCTAATACAGTTTTTCAAACTCAAATCAATTACAAGTTATCTTCTTTCCAGCTATTATATGTCTGCGACTCGTGAAATTGTGACCAGAAATGCCTTATCAGAATCTTCATTTCATAGCACAGAAGCATTAAAAGGCCATAACATCAGTGATCTACCAACTGTGACTTTGATTAGAAAGGAATTTGTTATGGGATTTATCCCAAGCGGGTCTTTAGGTAGACAGTAATTGCCAGTGTTAATCAGGAGTTCAGGTTCTTGTTTCTTACCTTCTATGCATAGACCTTTTAATACTATAAATCTCTATTCTTTTTTTTTTTTTTTGAGTATGCTTGATTTTAATGGAAGCATTCCTATATCTTGCAAGTAGAATATAGATGGCAATACCTGTCAGCAAGCAAGTTGTCCTCAGGCCATGATATCATACCTAAATGAAGTATTTATAGCATAACATGGACTAACTCCTTGCATCTGTAGTTACACAGTTAACAGGGAATGCTTTAGCCTCATACATTTGGTAGTTTATTCAGAAATACATATTCTCTTTTCTGTCTCAAATATTATTGATAATGAGGTCTTGGTTGCCTTGCATCTGTTTATTATTCAACCACATCAGAGGAACTCAATTACTAATAAGTGGTTATTGCCTGTGAATCTCTCAGTCTCCTAATTTTGCTCTTCCTCATTTGAGCAGTGTTCGATCATGTGATGTTGTCTCTCCCCTTACAACTCAACTAATGGCTAGCAAAAGTATATGAATAAATCACTACTAATTCTGTCATTTCTAAGAGATGCCAAAATACAGAATGCTGTACTTGAAGAAAATAGACAAGAAATGAGAAAAAATGAGCAGTCCTCTCTCTAAAGGATGGTATTACAACAATAAACTGTATAGATACTGTTTGACTTCTCTTATGACAGAGGAAAAGTAGAGATATGATAAATTTCATTGATATAAGTAACTTTCTGCTTCCATACTGTTGGCCATATAAAAACCACTTAGCTCACAGCTTTCAGTGTCAGCAGCACACCAGTTCTTATGTTGCTTGAGGTTTTAACCAGTCTCACCTTGGAAAACCCCCAGAGATGGAGACTGCACAAAGTCTCCGGGCACTCCTCTCTACTGCTTACTCCAGCACTGTGTCTCCCTGCTCAGCGTCAGCCCAGAAACTGCGCTGCATTCCCCCTTTGTCTGAGGCTGGTGTCATACACCCAGAGAACAAAGGCACCTTGCAGAAGCACTAATGAGAATGTGTAGTAGAAGAGCAGTAAATCTGCATTATGTGTTTAGGCTGCGATCTGACCTTACAGGGGTATAAGAAAAGGCTTATCTGATCCCCAGAGTGCCACGGTCACAGCTGGAAATGAAGGCTTGAAAAATAAACTTTATGATAGCTGCTAATATTACAAATTGTAGCACTATGGAATAAATCACAGGAGCCATGAAATGCAACATACGGTACCCTGTTCTCAGCCAAATGATTTATTCATGAATGTTCGTAATTCAAATGAATTGGCCATGAATATTCATGGTACTCCTTTGTAACTAGATATTGTAAGGAAATCTAGGCTAATTACAACAGAGGCTTTTTGGTAGCATTTGCATAGTGGCAGTGGGAACATTTTGGAAGTTGGAATTCCTTACTGGAGTCCCAGCTGTAACTACTTCATGTGATTGACTGAGTACAGAGGTCAACAAAGCAAATGTGTAGTACTGCTTGGATGTAGTCTGCTGGCATCTACCCAGTCTATTAGTAGAATATGCACCATTAAACCATGAATATTACATAACTTACTGCTAGTAAAACAGTAGACATTCATGCAGAGCAAGCCTTAAGCACAAGTAAGTCAAGTGGCTTTTGGGCTGTGTTCCAGCAGGCACAAGAGGTCAATTTCTGCTCACAGTTGCATTAGTGCAAATTCACTGATTTCAATTAAGTTCCATTGGTGTGAATACAAGACAAATTTGGCTCCATCTATAGACTCATAACTCACAAACTGGCAAATTTCTTTTCCAGTAACAGCCCTAAGAAAAAAATTATACCATGAATTTTTTATCTATTTCCAGTGATATAGGCTCAGGTTAAAATGTTGTAAATCTGGCATTACATTTTTTCTTGTTTTCTCAGAAACATCAGCAGGAAAGGATGGGTTTTTTTCCTCTCTGTTCATCTCACTTAAAAAAAAAAATCCTGTATGGAATGTCTGCAATCACATATAGTCAGATCTAGAAGAGAGATGTAGCTTTGCCATTGATGACAAAGAAAAAAAAATTCTGTATAGAATGTCTGCAATCACATATAGTCAGATCTAGAAGAGAGCTGTGGCTTTGCCATTAATGACAAAGAAAAAAGAAGCATCAAACTAACAGAATAGCTGGATCTTTCTTCATCTAGAGAATGACAAGAAGGTAAGATCTTTAGGGAGTTCTTACATTCATATCTTCTAAGCTCACACAAGACAATTCTGATTTGGTGTCCTGAATATCACAAATCACATCATTTTCTCCAATTATTGTTTTTATCAAGACCAGATCTTTTGATCAACTGACTTAATTTAAAGATACAGAAGTGATGAGTCATTTGCCTTACAGTTGATGTCTATGGGTCAAACACATACATATGCTCTGGATAGCTAAGGTGTAGGCACTGCATTACACTGGGTGTAATTCATGGGACAGATTTCTAAACCATGGAAGGAAAATCATGAATATAAGGAGTTTCTAGATAAAAGAGAGAGCTGAGATGTAGATGTCAATGCTTACATTACATAGGTTTAATTGTGCTAGAGTTCTCCCCAGCAAAAAATTTTCCCCAGGAAAATCCAGGATTTACCCCAGCAAATAGCTCAAATATTCATTTCACTGTTAAAATGTGCATCTGAGTTCTGATATAATTTTTTTCTGGCCTCCCAGAGCTGGTAGGAAACCTTTGAAAAACAAACAAACAAAAAACAACAGCAACAACCCCCCAAAAAAACCCAAGACCCCCCCAAAAAACCAAAAAAACCAACAAACAACAACAAAAAAAGAACTAAGAAGAGGCAATAATTCCTGCAGGAAATGCTTTTACTATTTCTTTATTTGTTAATAAATGTTCTTCCTTGGCCATTGCCTCCTGTTATGACTTTGTTCCTTTCATCCTATGTGGTTATTGTGGATTGTGATTATGTCACCTTGTAAACTCTTTTGGGATACCCTGTTGATGTAGGCTTTTAAGCTTTTTATTTCAGACCATACTCTGCTCCTGCAGTTTTTTTCTGAATCACCAAAACTTTCCAGTATTGGCAGTGAAACGTGAACACTAGAAATAAACACTCTTTTTCCCTCAAGTGCTGTAACAAAAACTAAATACTGTTTATCCCTGTAAAATTTTACTTTTAACTATAGTGGTTTTCTAGTGTTTAAATTCCTTATATTTTTGTGTGTGTGACAGCCTCGGTTGTTCTCAAAGCTATTGCTCTCTAGAATACTTTCTGTAGGAATGGTCTAAAAACTCTCTTTCCCAGTTATATGATGCTACATTTGACTCCCATTAGGAGAATGTGATTTTGAGTAGCATAAAATGTTATTGCTGAGTTATTCTTTATTAGTCTTCATTTCTTTGCGTTGCCCCTATACTTCATCAGTTATAATTTTATACTTTGCTTGCAGGTCATTGATAAAATATATTAAATAAAAGAACTCAGGTAGACACTGTTTTGGCACACTTCATCTATCTATCCTCAGCTATATAAAATTTTATTCTTAATTATATTTCTGGGTTAGTAGCCAGTTTTTGAGTAATGCATTGTGTACAAATCTGATGTACACATTGATACAACAAGAATTTAAGGAGTTTTGCAATTTGAGTGAGGTCAAATAAATTAAGTCTTTTGCTGATAACTAGATTGGTTTTGTGTATTTATCAGGAAGGAACAATTACAAGAAGCAATCAGATGGAAAAATCCCCATTCCTCACTTTCTCAAACTTTTGAAGAAAAAAATGGAAGTGAACTTTGGTTGGTCAGAGCCCACATTAAAACAACACTAAAGACATTGGAAAAAAAAAAAAAAGGAGAGAAAAACAAACCTGAGCAGAAGATAAAGGAAGTACAATCAACATAAGCACAGCAGGAGAGTCTTTGAGTGCCTTGGATACGACAAAGGGTGCTCTTATTCCAAGCTTGTAGAACACAGCAGTTTTGCTCTGCGCTTGATTTATATTGTGCCCCTTCTATGGAATCAATTGCTTGAACGCTGGCAAGAGCTCCGTGCTGTTCCATTAAATGTAAGACCCACTGTGCTACAGGGTACTGATTAGCATGGACAGGAACAGGCAGTAATGCCTGAAAATTCATTGCAGCCAAGTTTTTAAAAACTATCAAGTCATAACTTAACAAGAAGCCCAATTAGTGCTCAAATATCTTGTCTATTTTCTCTAGCTTGGCATTACTGTTGTTAAAACAAATTAAAACCAATGTATAACTCCCAGAGTGCAAAATGATATTACAAAATAAATATTCTAAATGAACTGTTCTCCATCCTGTACATGCAACCCAAGATGCAGAAATACACTATCGTATGGATAATAAATGAAGATCATTTTGAATTTGTGAAGTGATTATATATGTACTGCAAATGAATAATGAAATAACATTTTTCCACCCATATGCATATGATCTATTTCTGATGAGTTGAAATTACACGTTTCAATTCTTCTTCTTATTTTTTCCCCTAACAGATTATTCTTACTATTTGCATGTATTTAACTAGTCATAAATGTTTCTTTTATATTCCGTAGGGGAAAAAAAAAAGGGGGCTAGGCCTTTTAATAACTTTTGTCCTTGAAAGGAAATTTCCAAGTAAACCTGTGTCTCTGGCATTCACTGAAACATGATTGTACAGCCATTTAAGGGAAAACATGTCATTGCACTTCTGTGAAACCATAGTTTGAGATTTTGATCTTTTTGACTGGTGTTAAACCATGACACCTTATAACCATTTCCTCACAGTTGTGTTGTTGTTGTTGTTGTTTGTTTGTTTTTAAAGGATGCCAACAGCAGCAAATAGGGTAACTGCATACTTGTCTTGTCCAGTCTGGAGCTCTTTGGGTCTGCTTGTTTCTCATCTAAGAAGTGTAAAATTGTAATAGACTTGTTCTCTATAAAACTATATGAAATTCAGGAAGTTGCCAGACTGAAAGAAGGACTGGATCTGCTCTTTAAGGAAGCAATGAAGAATTGAAGATGGTTTCAAAACTTCTGTCCAGAGTTCTCTCACACAGAAGACCTGAGTGTCCAAATTTCAAAACTACCATCTAATTTCCGTTCACGAAAAGGGTAGCAGTGGAAATTCAAGTTCCTACAGGTCTTCTTACTGTGAGTTCCTTGATGAAAGGCCTTTGCATTTGGTAGGTGCCTCCACTGAAACTCTTAAGATTCTCAAGCATTGTGAAGAAAGAGTGCTTGAATGCTATTAGTAATGTCAAAGATTTCTGTAAATATCACTTATGTGACTTCATGGTGGGAAGAAAAAGAAAAAACATTTTAAAAAATTGTAGTTCTTTTATACACCAGGAAAAAAAAATTCTAATGGTGAAGAAAGTGAAACAAAGGAAGAGATTGTCTCAGATTGTTGTAAAGTTAGTAGAGGTCCTCAAGAAACAGGTGGGCAGCCAAAATGCAGGAATGAAATAGGTAACATTGATCCTGCCATGGGCGCACAACATATCTTAGAGTCTCAAATGCACTCCATAGCATTCTACAGCATGACAAGGGCCTGAATGTATTTTAGACCATCCTACAGAATGACAATAGTAGGCAATTACAAGCACTTAGTAAAAATTCAGATGTTTCAAGGCAGTTAGTAAAAATTTAATAATTCTGTTCCAAAAGCTTCAACTAAATGCAACAGAAAGTGGGATAAGGTGTGAGTCAGACTCGAGGTGGTCCCTCTGCCTTGGGACTCTGCACTAGAGCTCACTGATCATCTCCCGCACAGGGCACACCTCTATATAAATATTAATGCGCGCCGGCACGCTGGCTGGGCTGAGATGGCAGCAGCTTGGTCCAGGCGTGTCCCACACAAAGGAAGGACACCCCGGGGCACCTCGGTGCCTCGCTTGCCAGCCTTCCAGCCCGTGCGGTGGAGGGCACGGAGCCTAGCGTGCCTGGGGCTTTTGGATAGCCCCGGCGCACCCAGAAATAAGTGAGCAGAGGTGGCCCTAGGCCGGTGATCCAAGGGTTTATTGTAGAAGCACCCTCAAAAGGTCCGAATGCCAAAGAGAGCAAGGCACAGTAATCAGGGCTTTATAAAGGATACAGGGAAGAGGCCGGGGTGACACCACAGGGACCCATAGGAAGAGGAGAAGGGTGGGACAGGTCAGGACACCTTCCCGTAGGGGACACAAGAGGTGTCTGTCAACTGTAGACAGAACCGCCCCTCAGGAATCTTAGGAAGTCAAAGGCAGAAGCCATCTTCACAGAATGGGGTTTCACTCCTTGGTACCAGCCCACCAAACCTCTGTTACTGGGCTCTATGGCCCCCTGGTTGGTTCCTTCACCACAACACACCTCACCACTAATGAACTTGTTCACTCAAAACCAGGAATGCATTATTTATGTTAAATAATTACCCTCTCATAAACGCCAGGCAGTTCATCTGGAGAGCAGCACACTGCAGAAGGTGTCATAATGGGCCTATGAGAAATGACTTTTTGGTTAGTGACATCACCATAAAAAGCCTCTTATTTTTAATCAAGGAGTAACATTATCTCTTCAGGTTGTGCTATTAAGCATTTTGAAGGATTTGAATGTCAGATCTTTCCCTCTCTTCCTCAGTCCAAGCAACTATTACAGCGTTTCACTGCAAAAGAATACTTAGATTTAATATGAAAGTCAGAAAAGAACAACAAAGATGATACTGCAGATACTTTCATCTTTATCTGTCCTGAGTTGCACCTTACCAGATGAGTGGATTTACTCTTACCCCCTGTAATTATCAGTATGGGAAACAGAATAGAAACAGAATAAGGTGCTGGTTTTGGTGTTAAACTTGACTTTTCACACTATTCTCCCTCCTATTTATTTTAGTTTTGATACTGCTAAAAACTATTACTCTGCACTGTTTAATTCCAAAGTTCCAAACTGAAGCCACTTCAGGATATTTTATTGTATTTTTGCATTTTGCTAATCTTTTTCTGTCATCTATTTACTGGATATGGATTGTAAGAAGCACTGTGCCACATTTGTGTGCTTCATTGAAACAGTTTGCATGTGCAGGCAGCATATGGCAAATATATAAGTGGTTATGAATAAATAATGAATCATCACAATTATTAATAACTGATAAAGTCCTGAAAAAGCCTTTAGCTGAGCAATCCGAAGGAACAAGAGAGAGTGCAAAATGCCTTGGAGAAATGTGTCTTCATTTAAGAAGTCAACGCTCTCATAGCTTTAAACACTGGACTTAGCATGAGACTGAGTGGAGCCAGCTATCAAAATGGTTTTAGCAGCAATGACTCTAAGGGAGCGTGTGTTCTTCTGGAATCTAATGACAGAAGAGGTGGCAAGAGGAAGACAGGGGGATAGATTGCTCAGGGGATTTGTAATGGGAACATCAAGAAAACACTTGCCAATTTCACTGTGCTTTTCATCATATGATCTCAGAGTGCTTTTCTCATAGATTCATTGCTTTTATGGCCAGAAGGGCCATTAGATCATCCAGCCTGTGATCCTGTTTAATGCAAAATTTCATCCAGTTATCCCTTCTACAATCCAATATCTTGAATGCTTTGGAATCTCTGTGAGTTTATTTTGTAACTCTCATGCATGTTGAGAAGAACTTTCTTAGAAGAGAAGTCCTAATTTAAATGAGATAAGTTTTGTGCATAAATATTGCAATCTGAAAAGAGCTAAAAGATTATATCCACAAAGATTTAGGATGCAAATGAACACCCAAGACTTAATCCTGGGAAACCTTGTCACTGTTCAAGGGACTTCAGAGATGCATCTTTTTTTCCCTCTGATAATTATCTTTCAAATTTTGCACTAATTTACATATCTACTAAAACATCTCACACCTTAAAGAAATGGGATTTCTCTTCTGCACTTGATAGGGCAAATCATTCTATTTCTCCATTCTTTTTCTGTGTTGTAAGAGCGTGGAGAACTTGCTCAGCTAGGAGAAAGATTAAGTACTGAAGTGACTTTTCTTGTGGCTCACATGTCATGGGACAAGAGTATGCAAACTCCTTCCCTCTCTTTCGCTCTGACCAGACATTCGCAATCCATCATCAAGAATCAATAACTACATTATTTGATTTTTTTCTATATTACTACATCTCAGTTCACAGAAAATTTTCTGAGGTACTATCACAAACTTTTGTTGATCCAAAAAACTGCATTTTTTGAGGGTTATTTAAATCCCACTTTGAAAAGATCCCTATAAGAGCAAAAAGAGAGAGGAAAATTACCATTCTCTCAGCTGGCATAATTTGGCAATTCAAGTCCAATCTACTTTTAGATCATTAAAAAGTCTGTAATTCATAGAGCACATTTAAAATATAAGATCAGAGCTGTGGCAGGCTAAACTGGCAATAATCATCAACAACTGGCTTATCTGTGATTACATCATGGTGAAAATGTTTAATATAATTTTTGCATTGCTGTAGATAGAAGAAATGGCAAAGAATTTAGAAATCATTCTGATATATTTTGGAATAATATTATGATAATTTTCTACTTTTTAAATGATAAATTAGTCACATTTTTCCAGAAAACTGAGAATAATATTTCTTGATGCCATCGAATTGGCTTTCTTTTATCATCAGCTCAGACACAATGTTGTACACAAAATGTTTTATCTATAATTTGGGTACTTGCATGTCAAAATCCTGAGACAAAATTATATAGTATTTGCATTCATTGTCTCCAAAAAATTGTCATTTCACCTACATTTAATATAAACTTCATGTTTTTTATATTAAAAAAAATAAACCCACAGGAGTCTGTGGTTACATGAAAAAGAAATGAAAAGCAAAAGTGAATAAAATGTGCCAGAGTAGGGATCAGCAGTTTGAATGCCAACCAGCAAGGGTTTTTTAGCACTGAGGTGTCAATACTGAGACAGATACTGTCTAATATAACTATGAATAACTGTTAATCAGTAGGATGACGGGATGGAATCCACCCTCAGAAATTTCAAGTGTAACAGTATGTTTGAGTGAAGCTTTGGATGGGGAAAAGGCAGAGCATATCAACAGGTTGGATAATTGACTTATAGAAATCTCATGAACCTCAGCACGGACAGACTCCTGCACCTGGGATGGAATAACCCTATGCACCAGTGCAGGTGCCCAGGCTAGAAAGCAGCTCTGGAAAAGGACCTGGAGTTGGCCATGATGGACAGGAAGTGTGCAGAATACCCCTAAGGGTGACAGACCCACACTAAACTGTATTAACCAGAAGATTGAAGGAAGTGGTGATTCTTTGGTATCTGCCACCCATGAGTTTGCTTTGGAGGCCACCATAGCTCATTTTGTCTTTCCCCACTACAGCAAAGATGCTTCAAGACCAGGAATGATGCAGTGAAGGGCCAGCAGAGTCGTTAATAGCACAGAACACATCGTAGATGAGGAGAAGATAACACCAAGCTGTGAGGGAAGGGATGTCATCTCCAGAGAACTTGCAAGGCTTGAGAAGTAGGACCATGTGAACCTCTTGAAATTCAGCAAGGCCAAGTGCAAGGTCCCTGCACACAAGTCAGGGAAAACACCCCTAAAAGTGGGTGATGAATGGTTTCCGCACAGCCCCAAGGAGGAGAATTTGGGAATACTGGTGAATGAAAAAGGAGGAGTGAGCCAGAAATGTGTGTTCACAGTCCAGAAAGCTAACTGTATCCTGGGCTGCACAGAAAGAAATGTGGCCAGTAGTCAAGGGAGGTGATTGCCCTCCTCTATTCTGCTCTTGTGAGGTCTCAGTTGGAGTATTTCATTCAGCTCTGGGATTCTAAGTACAAGAAAGACAAAGAACTTTTTATGCAGGTCCAGAGGAGGGCTATGATTGTGTTCAAAGCAATGGAATAGATCCACTGTGAAGAAAGGCTGAGAGAGTTGAAAGTGTTCAGTTTGTAGAAGAGAAAGCTCAGAGGACACTTTATTGCAGCCTGAAGATACATAAATGCTGCTTGCATGGAAGATGGAGACCGATTTTTTACCAGGTCCCGAAGTGATAAAACAAGGGATAATGGCTTCAAATGGAA
Source organism: Callaeas wilsoni (assembly GCA_013398955.1). NCBI lineage: Eukaryota > Metazoa > Chordata > Aves > Passeriformes > Callaeidae > Callaeas > Callaeas wilsoni. The sequence continues at coordinate 147,768 of VWPU01007885.1, read as the reverse complement.
GGAGGTCAGGTTTAGATTAGATGTTAGAAAGTAATTCTTTATGGTGAGGGTTGTGAAGCTCTGGCACAGAAGGTGGTGGGTGCCCCATCCCTGGAAGTATCTGAAGCCAAGTTGGATGGGGCTTGGAGCAACCTGTTCTATTGGGAGATGCCCATGACACGGAGGTAAGATCTATAAAAGTTCCCCTTCCAAGTCAAGCCATTCTATGATTCTATGGAAGAAAAAATTAGTGGAGCAAATCACTGCTAAGTTTTTGTGTTATAGTGAAGGTGAAGATATTAAGTATTCAAATTAATTAAGCAAAGATCTACGGCATAAAATTTTTCTGATTTTTGTGTACAGAAATACTGTCACAAGCATCTTAACCTTTGAACAGAACATACGGTTGTAATCTTCAAGGACACTATCCTTCTGCAAGGACACCACGCTTCTGATTTACCTGATAGAATATATATTTTTTCCTGCTGAAGGTTCCTTACAGTATTACACGACCCCGTACCTCAGCATATGTTCTCAGAATGCAGTGGTTTTTTTCCTACATATTTTCCCTTTGTTGAGAGTAACACCTCTCTTACCTATGTGAGATTTTTCATTAAAATAATGAGCCATATAACACCTTGAATCTTGCAATTAACCAAAGATCACAGAACACTTGATAAATAAGAATTTCAATACCCTAGAAGTAAAAGTTTTAAATACCATTGTTCCTGTTTTCCTGGAGTTTTGAGTTGAAACCGATTGGAGTTCACTCAAGTCCCTACTTGAAAAAATTCTGCACAAGGAGTTTTCTCATATGGCCCAAGTGGTGACTAACACTATTCCCTGACTACATGTAGTTCCCAGGTGTCCTAAGCTAGAAAGGAGTTTGTTCTGCTGCTTAAGAGAAGTAACACCTGTTCCAGGAACCTGCAATAGGCAATCTGAATCTCTTACTGGTGTCCTTCCTTCAGCTGCTGACCACATTCCGTAGGAGTGGCACAGCTGAGCAAGAATTAAACGTGCAATAGGCTGCAGTAGGTGATTTTCGCATCTGTGACATTCCAATCTCCTTTTGAGGGAAATATGCCTTTCCTGGGAACCATGCTGCAAAGCCGTGATTGAACCAGCGAATTTAGTCTGAATTTTGGTGGCAAGAGAATCCAGCTGAAAAAAAGTAAATCTTTTGTATCTCTACATGGAGTACTTGACAACCAGACTCATTTATCTCATACATATTTATTAATTTTAAGAGCTTTTTGGAAGTCATTTGACATTTCATTTAACATACTTTTATTATTATCCTTGAATGCTTATTTGTGACATTAAAAATCACTTCTAATTCTTAGAGGGGGATAATTAGCATGATACTAAAGTAATTTCACATATGAAATGAACCTGTATGTAAATGCAATGAATATATGAGTAAATATATAGATTCCTATAAAGTATCTATGCTCACATATATATTTTTCTTATCTATGTTGCAGTCTTAGTTATTCTGTCTTAAGAGTTTGGAGCTCTGCATCCCATAACAACAGTCACATACATTTGCATGGTCATTTATCAAGACACTGACTTGGGACAAGAGATATCAACAGATAATCTGATGGTCTTAATTACCCTTTTATACTCTACTGATAGTAAATTAAGATAAACCAGCAATTTTAAGGAGGAAAAAAATCTTCTACCTTATATAGTTGCATCCTTTAGATAAATCTTGCAGGAAATCTGCCTGCTTCCTTGGACTAGTTTCCTTTTATTTTAAGAAAGTCTACACAATGATTTGAGAAAAATATGTCTGTTCTGTGAGCAGGACAAAGTCCTCTTCTGGACTTTAATATGTCTGTTTTCCAGTTCTACTGTGAAATCCATAGAGATAAAGATCTTTCAGGATCAAAGTCACTTTGGCAATAGTGAGAGACTTCAAACTAAAATCAGTAAAAAATTTGTTGGTATCATTCTACTTGTAAAATGATAATTCTTCATATCAGTGTGTTTTCAAAGAAATGTGCCTATTTCTATGAAATGTCCCTATTAAGGTTTCTAGTTGAAACAAGAGAAAGAGAAAGTGAGCTAAGCAAAACAAATTGGAAGAGAAGGAGACAGGAAAAGAGAAATCGAAGTGAGTTTTTTTTTAAAAAAAGAATATACAAATAATATCAACAGTCCCTAAAACAGACTGGGTTTGTGTTCTGAGAAAAACCCAAAGAGTGTTGAGAGTTTATTTGAACCTCCTAATGATGAGAGTGATAATAATAATTTTTCATTCAAATATTTTCCCTTAAAACCTCTCTCATTTTTTAGGCTAAACTATTTGACTATTTTTATACAAAACATTTATCTTGTGACTTTTCTAGTTCTAAACAGAAAAACAAGTGAAACATAAGAAAACAGAAACACTCTGCACAATCTACGAAATAAAAAGTAAAAAGCGTGCATGTTTGGAAGGCCATCCCTCTAACATCATTATCCACTCAGCTATTTTCCCTGGCACATAGCAACAACAACAAGAGAACCCGTTTTGTATTAATGTCATCATCCTGTCTCTTTGCAGATAGTTAGTGCAGTCCAAAGTAGATGTATGTGCTTGAAAGATTAGTCCTAGTTTTATATGCATAATGTATCGACATCTTTGCTCAGCTCTAAGCGTAGTTAATTTTTATTTAAAATGAAGAAACATAATGAAGACTGTGTGCTGGAAATGTCATAAGGAACTGCTTGTGTATATTATCCGCTTTCAGTTTCTATGATTTATGTGATGGAAATTGTAAGCATGCTGTGAAAAGTGAAGCCCAAGACTTGAAACATATGAAGTTGAATACTACAAAGGACTTTGGCATTTGAGTTACCCTGAGAAATTATTTTATTTGACTGTTATGAAGGTGAAAGCAAAATAGCTTTCCTTAAGTTTATGCTTCAATTTTCTATAACATCTTTACTTAGATTTCCTTGTTCTGATGTCAAGAATAACCTTAGCACAAAATTCTGTTTAGATGATTTTTTTTTAAACAAGTCCTGATTATGAAATGTAGCCATAATCACACTCTACACATGATTAATCTCCAAAAAGCCATATACTTAGAAAGGATATGTAATTAAAACTAAATATTATCCTTTGCCATTAGGAAATGCTTTTCTTATCAGAGTTGCAGAATGCTGGCTGAAGTATTACATGGGTCTGTTGGGAGCATGGTTAATGTACTAACATCTCTGGTTAAGTCCATAGTAACCAACGGTAAATGTTACATATCACTTTTAATTTGCACATTCCTAAGGGATGAAAGTTTTATAGTGCTTCCAGCTGTGAGGCAAAGCCCCTCAGTGCTGCAGTGCTAGTATTAGCTGCACTCCACAAAATGTCAGGATTGATTGCGAAATGTGGGGTTTTTTGTTGTTTTTTTTTGGTCATTACAGTAGTTTTGATATAAGTCAAGTATGCTGTTTTGCAAATAGAGATCATAGAATTGTAGAATATAGAATAGAATGGTTTGTGTTGAAAGGGATTCTTAAAGAACATCTAGTCTGATCCAAATTCCCCTGGGTGTGGGCAGCTTTCACTAGATGAGGTTGCTCAAAGCCCCATCCAGCCTGACCCGGAACACTTCCAGGGTCTAGGCATCCACAACTTCTCTGTGCAACCTGTTCTAGTGCATCACCACCCTTATTGTAAAATATATTTTCCTTATGTCTAGTCTAATTCTGCCCTCGTTCACTTTAAGACTTTTACCACTTGTCCTGCAACTACAGACCCTGGTAAAAAGTGTCTCTCCATCTTTCTTATAAACCAACTTTATATGATAGAAGTTTGCAGTAAGATCTCCCTGAACCTTCTGTTCTGCTGACTGAAGAACTCAAACTCCCTCTGCTCTTCATAGGAGACATGTTTCATCCCTCTGATCACCTTGTGACCATCCTCTGGACCTGCTTTAAAAGATCCATTCCTTCCTTGTGCTACGGGTCCCCAGGCTGGAGGCAGTACTCAAGGTGGGACCTCACAAGAGCAGAGCAGAGGAGGAGAATCACCTCATAAGTCAACATACTTGACTGACAGATAAACTATTTGCAGAGTAGGTCATACACCAGAAGAAGGGAACAGGGAAAATTAATCCCACGGTTTCTGAACCCCAAAGTCTTTTGCAGGATGTCTTTGTAGTTGGCAGGCTTTAGCAAGAACAAGGTTTTAGACACATTATGGGGTCTACTGTATGAAAGCCTAAGGCTTGTATCAGAGAGGAAATCAAATAAGCTGGACCTTTCTGAGCTCAGCAATATTTGAAATCTGTTCAGTGAGGACCATCTATCAGGTGAACTGAAATAGGCAGGCATCCTACAGAAGACAAATAACTTTTAAGGTAACAGGAAGATGTATGAAATTTGGATTCAATTTACTTAGGAAAACATGCATATGGCATTTCAGCATGTATTTCACCAAATGTAACAAAACTATTTCAGTGTAAGACTTTTTATTATTATTTAATATTAGAGACAATGTAATGTCTGTTTGTATGAAACAGCACAGCCCTTCTGAAATCAGCAGAGTTTTACAGATTTATAGTAACTGGCGATCTCATCCTGTATTTTTCCATTAATAAGCTTAGAAAAGCTATTTCTTCACAAATAGGAAAGCTAATTGTCTGACCTTTCAGCCTCACCTTTTTTTATAGCTGTCTTGGGTATTTACGGAGTAGAGTTATGAGAAACAACGCATCTCAGGGCAGGGTGAGCTGAACCTCTGCACTGCTCGGGTGGTGAGCATGACTGTGCTCTCCAACGGGGCATGATGTCTGAGCAGCTGATGTGCCTTAGTTACTGAGCCTGTTGTATTTCATATTACAGCCACAAGACAGCTCTGGAGCTGAACTTCAGTGTCTGGTGTGCAGGTGGGGTCTGGGAGTTCAGGAGGGGAACCATCTTTGGCTTTTCTTGATGCAGGTTGGAAACTGCAGTTCTTGGTTGGGGTCATATTTTTCTTTTTAAATGCTTTTCACTTTGTGGGTTGGACTGAATGGGTTTCAAGGAGCTGTATTTTTTTCTGTTCAGAAACTTTAGCTGGTAGGTTTGGCCATCTTCTTGCCTAAAACCAAACAATTCTATTTAGCATTTTCCAACATACTTCAGAAAACACATATTTTAAAACAATGATGCATACCTTTTATGTTCTACATCTCCATCCATCTTGTAGTTATTTGCACCTAATCTTATGTTTCACTACAAGTCAAATGAGATAAATTCTCCTGTTAAGTTACTGGGGCAGAACTAAATCAATCTGCATCCTCTTAGCCAGCCCAGATCCTGCTGTGCCTTTGGGTCTTTCAGTCTTGTTCCCTTTTGTTCAGGCTACCTTGAGTGCTCCCCATGAGAGTGGACTGGAGCCATTAAGACGGTTATCTCCAGTATTTCGTCTTAATGACCCTTAAGTGTAAGCTGTTAGGCACCAATTAGAAAGGCCTCCTTCCTCTTTCTCTAAGTGGGTAGGCTCTATTAACTTGACAAATTCTCAAGGTGAAATATCTATTGGGTACAGATTAAAGTTGTTTAGGAGTTTTTTCTTCCCAGAAGGAGCTGATTCAGCAGGACCAAAATGCTTATTAGGAATATATTGCTTTTGAAAAACACCCAGTGAAATTCAGCCAGAGCTTAATGAAACTGCTTGTTTTTCTGCTGATGCTTTTAGTGGGGAAACATGACTTTACCATATGCAAAGATACGGGAATCACACCATGAGTATTGCCAGAAAATCTCAGTGCTTTGCTGACATGGAGTCAAGAAATTCGAATTTTTTAGATCACCGTTTTTAGTCTGGTTAAGGAGTGCTGAAGTGTGTACTGATAAATTCGGTGATTTCAGACCCTGTCACACACTCTATCTATATGTTCATATATCTGTTGATCGGTTATGCCTGGACTCTCAGATTCTGCCACTTGTCAGTCACACAGAAGCTAAAAAAATACCTGGATCCATGGACGACTTGAGGACTTGGTTTTTCAGATCTAACAGCATTTATTTATTTTTTTTTTAATTTACTGTTAGGTATTTTATTCAGACTTCATTGAAAGTATTCTTTTTCTTTCACACTTTCTCACCAAATGCTGAACCTTTTTTTTGTGATCAGGATTTGTAGCATTATGCTCAATTTCTAATATTACAATGTGAGAGTAGGAGGCTTGGAACCAGTCTTGTTAATTATCAAGGCACTCCTACTTTTATTATACATCTCAGACAAGAGCTTATGAAAAATAATTCTGTAACTCTGTCATAGAGTATTATCTGCTTTGTGCCCATGGTGCAAGGGTAGAGGAGAATTTTATACCCATCATGAAAGTTGCATCAGTTTGCATCAAATATGGATTTTTTATGCAAATAGGATTCCCCACTGCTTCTATTACAACTTGCTACTAGAAACCAGTACCTGCAAATTCTCTTTCCTTCCATGTGTTGGGAATTTCATTTCTATTGATGACAAGTGCTATTACACAGTAATGGATTATAGGAATTGATTTAAAACAAAAAATATGAGAAGGATTATATATGCAAATGGAGGAAGTAAGGCCAAAAGAGTATATTAGAATGCAAGAAATGATAGAATAAAAAGCAGAAATAGGAATGTACTTACAAAAAATAGATAACAATTCTGATAGCGAGAATTAGACTATATGACAGACATCACGCAAAAGTGAATATGCTCAGTGCTAGAACATCTTTTGCATAACAGGAACAATTTCAAATATTAGCATGGGAGGAATACTGGGGTTTGGACTATGTGACATATATGGGACTTTCATGCCATATATTCTGTACATATAGAAGTGCTGAAGCTTAGTTTTACACCAGGATATGAGTTTTGCACCTCCTTACTGGGGATCTTTGATTGTTCAACTTTTCCATTACAGTAAAGCTGGAGAAAGTAAATGGGCTCAGTTGTGCTGTTTTACCAGTATATCCACTCATGCTTTCAGATAGCTGAAGAATGAGGTCTTATACACCTGATTTTGATCAGTTCAGAGTTTCCTTTGCCACTGTTTCAAGTGTTTAATTCCTGGAAATGAGTTAGCTTTAATGAGAAGATGCACAATTGTTCCTGTGTATCATTCTTACAGAATTACAAGAGCAGGACAGTGTGTTAATTATCCAAGCATACAATCAACTATCCAGAGAAACAGACAACGAAACCTCACTTTCATAAGAGAAGGTTTTTGTTTAAGGGATCTCATTGTAACATCACTGCTTTCCATGCAACTTTGAAGCAGAACTACAAGGATCATGAAGATTAGGGAGGAACTGCATCTACTATAAACTGCATGAGTTTTCCAGGGCTGTTGCTAAAATCATATAAAGGACAGATTTTTCTTGCTTATTAGACAGTTTTCTTCTGGGAGGAAGAGGAGAGGAGAGGAGAGGAGAGGAGAGGAGAGGAGAGGAGAGGAGAGGAGAGGAGAGGAGAGGAGAGGAGAGGAGAGGAGAGGAGAGGAGAGGAGAGGAGAGGAGAGGAGAGGAGAGGAGAGGAGAGGAGAGGAGAGGGGAGGGGAGGGGATACTTGGACAAAGGGGTTTTATTCCTTCTAGAACAGAATTCATGAAGAAAGTACATATTCCTATGCAGTTAGAAGCTAAGTTTGTTATTTTTCCTACAGACACACGACAAAAGCCTCTTTTTTTTTCCTGATTTTTTTCTTTGTTCAGTGTTACTGTAGAAAGAAAAATAAAAGGAGATGCCATCTTTTTCATGCATGTGGTGACAGTCTTCCCTTGTGCAACATGTCACAATGAAGCATATAGCAGTCACTGATACAGTCTAAAACCATGTAATATAAAGGCAATATAAACGCTCAGGGACAAAACAAAGGAAAAACAAAAACAACCCAACAAAATAACCACAAAGCACAAAGCACCTACCCTTGAACGAAAAACAGTGATAAAAACTGTACCCACCTTTTATCTTATTTCTTTTTGTTTGAAATCATTCAATCAGTTGTGAGGCCACTCACAACAGCATATTCCAAACTACATTGTACCAGTTTTTGTATGAAAACACTTTGTCAAAGTGCCTGTACAGTCTGGTTATGTAGTAGAATGAAATCCATGATGCAACTGGGAAAACAGAAGTTCTACATGCAGAAGAGATTCTTCCTTCCCACTGGAACCTTTCAGAAGATATTTTAATATTCCATTTGTGGTTTTCCACTAAATTGAACAGGTAATAAAGTATATGTCTTGCTGGGTGAAAGACAAGGCAGAAAGCAGAGTGCAGCTCAGGGGTGTTTATTCTTTGTGTGTGCTCATAAAGTCTTGCCTTCCTCACTTTATGTTCATACAGGTTAGTTGTGAGCTGTAATCAACATGGACAGTGCCACTGGATGGAAGTCTCATTCAGACTATCATTCAGTAAAAATAATCAAGTCTTGATTTTTACAGTTCATATTCACACAAAGCATTGTGAAAAAAAAACCCTAAACTACTATAAATTATTAAAATATTGCAAATATTACTATTTGCGGATATTTCAAAGTATTCCGTGATCATTAAAGGAACTCCTTTTCCTCTGGAACCTTGCAAGGTGCCACAATAGTAGAGAAGAAATGTTTTTTTAAAATGATATTGTCTTCCTTTCCACCAAACTCGGTAGCATTTTTTTCATTGGTAGTGTGGTTTTCTCTCTCTTCTACCTGCCTGTTACATATTCCATCAAACCAAGAGAGAAGTTGTTCAGTTCTTCCAAGAAGAGGGTCATATATCTTCCTTATAGATGTACAAAATCAGGTAATAAAAATCAATTCAAATGTTTCCAAAGTAATCAAATAGCCATTGGTTGAATTTTCACCTGACAGCAGAAAAGTATAATGTATGGCAGAATAGAACACAGACTGCTGTGTTTTACAGTAGGAATATATGGTTGTTTTTCACTGAAACTAACTCCTTTCAGAGATAATTACCTTGTTTATTCACTAATGATCACTTCAGCTACAAAGCTATGTCTGCTTATTTTCACAAGGAAAAGAGTGTTGTTAATTTCAGAAGGAAATTTTATTTTTTCTCTATATTTAGAAATCATTAAGCAATGATTTGTCAAATTGCATGTAATAGATTTACTTTTATTGATGTTGATCTTTCACAATATTGGGAGAGAGAAGTAATAAAGATGAAATCAATGAAAGAAGCCAAATGGAGAACATTTATTTCTATTTTTCCTAATTAAAGAAGCTTTGTAAATAAACAGTCCTAAACTTTATCACGACCTCTTCTTAGTCAAGATGAATACACTTATAAGAACTGCCATAATAATCTTATTTAATACTCTCTCTGGGCCTGTCGCATAAAACTTTAATGAATAATTTGTCAACACTAGACATAAATCTCTCTGCTGATGCATATCTTAATCTTTTTCATAATTTGCAGGTCAAAGTCTGTTATCCTTAATGCAAGAAAAATATGTATTTGAGCAATACCAAAGATACAATTTTCAGGCAGTTTTATTGCACACAGATGCATTCATTCACATTGGATGTTTCTCATTATTAACAAATATATATATATTTGCAATAGTATATTTAGGTTGCACCTTTTCTTTCCTTACACAGCTGCCTTATAAGATTTCCTGGGCTCCATTTAATTTATTGCAGCTTCTTGTTATGCAAAGAAAGCACCTGCTTAAAAAAACTCTACGTATCAGATTGTATGGAGGCTTCATACTGAGAGAGAGATTATTAAAATGTGATTTATGTCTCTGAATCTGAAGCAAAACACCTGATTCTGAAATAGTTTCTAAAACAAGCTAATTTCTCTTGCTTGTTTTTAGTACATGGTAACTTAAATTAAAGGTAAATTTTCCTGCATTTTGTGACTTTGCAGGGCCACTTCACAAGTTTTCTTTTAATCTTGGTTTTGCTATAATAATGTTGTTTATTACTTTTTCAATGTTCCTACTTAATATTTTTTTTTGTCTTTCCTTTAAATAGATGAAAATTAGCAGAGTCCCTTGAATTTTCAGTTATTTCACTGATGTTTTTGCACCAATTATTTTTTCTCAGAAAAGTTTTCAATTAAACCCCTGGTGATAGGAGGTGGAATTCTCCAACACTAATCTGGAAATTCCACCTCCCAATCACTGGGGGGTTAATTGAAAGCTTTTTTGTGGAAAAAATGATCAGTGTATAACCAATCAGCAAAATATTATGAGACTATAAGGAATACTGTTAACCTTGGACTGTCTAAGGAGAAGAATTTGTGTTACTTGAAAGAGAAAAAAAAAAGAATTGCAAGAAACATATGAAATGGGCCAGTGTACTGAAGGAAGAATTCATTAGTGAGCTCCAAGACAAATTCTTATTGCCTTTTAACACAACTCCTTTCTGACATGGCTCTCTAATTTCAGCAGGGCATGATGTGTCCTGTGCTCCTGTGGGATGAGCTCTGTGAAAAGGAACGCACTCTCATCCAAGTCCTTACATAGTGTTAATTGGCAAATTGGCTTCTTTGCCTTTGATCTATATATCTGTGGGGGTTAAAAGCAGTGAAGGTTCCGTTCCCAAAACAGCAGTTTTCAAAGAATTAAAAAGTCCCTGCCAGTAACTGTATTTGCTTCAAACTACAAGCAAAATGGGGAATGTCACACCTCTGAAGAAACTTTGATAGGTTTTCTGGGTAGTGTGCATGATGCAGTAAAATCACAGAATTTTTTTATACTGCATAAAATAGGACCCTTCAAAACCCAGGAGTTGGAGCTCCAGCATTATTGAAATGTATTCTTTTAAATGTAAAATAACATTTTTTCCCCAATCAATAGGCTCCTGGTAAATCATATCCTGCTGTGAGTGAATTTCATAGATTACATTACAAATTCTTGATATGCATCTGTCGTTCTCCACAGTGCTGCTGCTTTAGCTTCATGCATTGATCAGCTAAAGGAATGTGGATTCAAAGAGAAGAAATAATTACTGAGCTATAGTCCTCCATTGATCTTCTTGTAGTGTGTTAGCTAACCAGAAGCAGATTTGCTTATTCTGATCCAGTAGGCACAGTCTATAATAAGTCTTTCATCTGTTTTTCCAGCCATTTCTGAAAACACATTTGGCAGGAGAGAGGGACATGTCCTATTTTTCATGAGTGTTTTGGCATTAAAGGTATAAACAGCCTAGGACGCTTCATTCTCAGGTCAATGAATAACCAACATATGGGAGATACAATTCTTTCTCCCTCCATGATCCCATCATTTGTGTTCCTGTCTGCACAGTGGGGTCAGTTAATGAGAGGAATGGAAATACATTCTCTTATAACACCCCACAGCCACATGGCTTTTATCCATCGTGTAGATTCAAAACCTTCCAGGATGAGAACCCAATGTAAACTGTGGCTCAAAAGCAAAAATCACAACTACCACATCCTCCTCACAAGGAAGCTCTGACATGCTGTCCACATCACTTACATTTTTGGGTTTCATGGGAGCACCCAATCCAGAACTCCCAATGCCAAGTGACAGTGTTTCTGGTATCCTTTGATCCTGTATCCGTTAGGTTTCTTAATGCCTTGTATTTCCTACTGTTTAGCATGGTGGGTGTTGCTAATCTCAGTAGAAACACCGAATAACCCTTGTCCATTTACAGAGAGACCTTGAAGAAAGTGCCTCAGCCTGATGAGTTCCTCTCCTTGAGCTGAGCACTTAAGGGTGGCAGTGCTGATTACCACTTCATCCAGCAATTTTCTTATCAGTTGAAGGGGCAAAATCAATATTTTTCATATACTATTCTTGTTAAATCATATTGCCAAGATTTTTTTTGCTATCGGGGTTTACTTCATCATCAAATTGCTCTGAGAAGCACTTCCTACATCCGTTGAGCAATTCATGTTATGAGAAAAAGCAGACATGATGATGAGACGGAGGTTTTGTAGGAGGCAAGCAGCTGCCTAATGTGGAGTTCAACAAAGTTCTGGAAAGCCACCAATATAAAACTGCATGAAAATATTATTGAAGAATTTTTTCTGCCTTACCTCTGTAAACAGCTGCATGTGTCTTTTGACCACTTGGAAGATGACAACCTGATAAACTCAAAGCTATTCAACAAAACACTAGAATCTATATCACCTCAGAAATCTAAGGGAATAATAGATGATTCACTAAATACTTTTCAGTATCAGTAGTTAGAATGTTATGCTGCAAAATATATGAGGAAACCATGATTTATTAGTATTTCAAAATAAATAGAAGTGATCATATTTCTTAAAATTATTCAGAAGTTATCTAGGAAATACAGTTTATTAAACAGGCCTCAACACAATCCATGATATATATGCACAATAATATATATTCAATAAATATTTAGTCATCCATCTCCCATTGTCATTCATTGACAACAGGACATCAAAATCTTTTTTCTTCTAAGAAATCCCAGAACCTGATAATTCTAAGAAAGGAGGAAATTATGTCAAGCCATTTGTCAAAATCATCATTAGCTTGCATGATAAAAGAAATTCATATGGAGGCTCTGGAGAGATGCATCATAATATCGGAAGTGTGGAAAAAAATACACTGGAATTTCAGGTGTACAGTGATGTGAACATAATAGATCTGAATTCTTCTTTCAGTTGGATTGTTTTGTCCACTCCTGTTAATTTTCTGGTTCAAACGAAAAGCATCATAAATAAAGTTAATCAACCAAGTTCAGTCAAGATTTTTTTCCCTTTCATATCCAAATTTTTTTTTTCTGATAGATTTCACGAAGATATCTGTAATCATTGTCTGCCTGCAGCTTCTGAAAAGGAAAAATATGCTCACCACTAAGCAGTGGATTTATTCAACTTGTAGTCACACTAAACAAAATAATTTTAGGTTTATTAGGAGAATATAAGGAGTATGATTCAAATTTCTCACAGTAATTGTGTATACATTTTATTCTAAATACATGACCGCTAATCCTGGTTGAGTCAAGGTTGCCAGTTCCAAACACCATTTTTCTACCTGCTGTGTAAGTAGTCACAACCATGATAAATACACCTCGCAGGTGCCTGCAAGATGTTGTGTTACACTTGAAACTTCTTTGCTGTAGAAATATTTAAAATATGGATCCTTTTTTCACAAAACTTAGTAAGTTGTCTCTGTGGTGGAGAGAAGGAAACCTCGAGGGATTGTGGGGTTTAGCACTGTAGAGTGAGAAGAGAGTTGTGGAGCAAATTTGTTCTTATCTTTTTACCAAACATGTCTGTTTTACACTTCAGGAATTTTCCCATATGACCGCACTTGAAAATGCAATACTGCAATAAATCAAGCATGAGGCTAACACTGAAGAGAACACTGACCCTTTTTACATGGTGTTAATTTACGTTGCACATCCCATGCCACGCCACTCGTTTGAAATCCTATTAATATTTAGTTCTCTTCCAATCTGTTATTTTGATTTTCAGGCTACATTTACTTGAAATCAGAAACTCAGAATAATTTAGATGGAAGGAGATTTCAGGGGTCATGTGATCCAACTTCCTGTTCAAAGCAGGGCCAACATCAAAGGCAAATCCAAATTTGGAGCTAAATCAGGTCCCTCCAAGTCTTGCTTAGCTATGGATGGATATCCCACCATTTCCCAGGGCAATATTTTTCTCTTTTGACCTACTTAATCATGAAAGAAAAAAAAAAAGGAAAAATTCTTCCTATGTTTTAAGCAGGAATTTCCTTACAGAAAATTGTCTGTTGCTTTTTATCCTACCACAACACACTTCTTAAAAAGGTCTTTGTCTTGTCTGCAACTTCCCACTGCGTATTTAAGTAAAAAATATTATCTTCTCTATATATGGTAAAATAATAGTCTGTATTTCTTATTTTACCTCCACCTCTTCCATCATAAAAATGTTATTTAAGTGAGCGATTGTAAAAGAACCATTTTTATATGTTTTTGCATTAAAACGTCAAGATATATGAAACTATGATGTGTTGCTTGAATTAGGTATAATATAAAAGTTAGCTATAATTGCTCAAATTTGGTGTCTAAAGGCTCTATGATCAAGAAGCTGTTACTCCTGTGAACAATGAAAGGTATTTCTAAAATAAAGATGCGAAAGAGCTTTGTTTTGTTTTGCTTTCAGATACCTCTATGCACTTATTCTTTCATATGCAAAAGTGACATATGCTGAAATACACCTGAGAGTGCCAGCTCATTGTGATTTTAATTCCAAAAAGCAAACAGCAAGTGACTGTTAATGTGAGAACTGTGACTACAATTAGATATTCTCCAATGTAAATTTCTTATCAATATTTTAGATTAGTATCTCTGCCTATGTTTTTTAAAAAGGTTGTATTTGAAATTCAAATCTAAGACAAGTTAGTTGGCTTCCCTGAAAATCTCTAATAAACAATAGCAAATTTATTTTGTTATTGTCAAACAGAATTAAGCAGACACAGACAATACTGCTATTTTGCATATTCAAAAGTAAATGCAAAGAAACATATAGTGATGGGCTTGTTATTTTCTGTGAAATCAAAATTATTCCTCTAAACAAAACCAATTTGATTTCACCTTATTTTTCAGGTTGCCATTTTCCATTAGTAATATTGTAACAGAGATATAATACAACATCATTGACTATTTTGCAGAAAGCCTTTATTAAATGTTACTGCAAAATAACAGCTATTTTCTTTGACTGAAAATAGAACAGATCATACTTAATCCAAGCAATCTTTCAGCAAATCCATTTAAACAAAATTCTACCATCGCTGAGCCACTCCTAGTGAATCCATCCACAGGATCATGACTTTGTTTGAGAAAAGAAAATAAACACCTTGAGAAACTTGGTACTTTTAACAGTCGGCAGTCATTTTAGGTCTCATTTTACGAGACACCACTTAAGTGAGCAAAACCATGTCCCAATTCTCACTTATCTTGCCTATGGATTTTGAGACCCAGCATAAAGAAGAACTGCCAGTAAGGCTTCCATCTTCACCAGCTAATGTTCTTCTAGATTTGTAGTCATCCAGGTTCCTTGTTTCTCAGGGACAGCAAAATAAGGCAGGATCAATACAATCCAATCATATTAAATCATATATTCCTGTGTATTTATATATTCTAAGATGTGGTAGGACAGATGTGAGTGGAGCAGGCTGACAGCAAGTCACAGCAGATGGCCTCAGGCTGCCTTGGAGTCAAAGCACAGAGGTCACGTTAATGTTTAGCCCAAATCTCCAGTGGTATTTGCTCATCTAATCCTCACTTGGATTTCTAATTTGCTGTTGAAATCCCTTGGTGTTAAGGACCCAAATGTGAGCCTCTCTGGCTCCCTGGGAACTCTCAGAGGGAGCAGCTGAGTTGGTCTCGTGGCTCCAAGCACTGGAATATTATTTCCCACGCCTTCCTTTCTGGGTTCTAGTCATCATCAGACACCTTAGTGAACTGACTGAGGCCAGTAAGCATATAGAAAAATATTAACGTGTTTGTCGTCTATTTTTTTGGTGTATTCTTTTTGTTTGTATATTTTGGGTTGTTGTTTGGGTTTTTCCTTTTTATTTTTCCTTTTTTTTTTGTATTTCTTTTACCAAATCACTACCCTTAATGAATGAGTTTAGCGGGTCTTTTCCTGTTGTTCAAAGTGGGAAAGCTTTCTTCCTTGGCATCTTTTCCTTGTGAACTTGAAAGCTGCTCAAACACATAGATATGCATAAGGTTACACTTTCACACTCTAATTAAGGATTAAAAGTGGAGTATGTGTCTCAGATCACAAAAAAGAGCAAAAGGTGAGATGGTAAAATGGAAATGGGCACTTGTGATGACAGAGGCTCACAAGTCTTTAGTTCTCAAAGTCTTTTCTAGCAGAATTTCAAAGCCAGAGCTGCTTCTGTACTATCATCCTCATTTCTCTCTTTTCAGGGTAAAGAAGAATGGTCAGAAAGTTACTGATACTGTGACCAGTCTTCCACCATGCTACCTGTTGAGGTTAGGAGTAAGGGTATCCTACCTGTACCTTTACTTACCTGGCTTGCTTTTTCTTCAGTTTCTCCCACAGAATGAAGATTAAATTATTGCCAGGGATATGCTACTTCTCTTCCCAGAATGGAAGGCAGAACACCTCTGAGTCTCCTTGACCCCGTGGACAGCCCTGCCTGAGTTGGTGACTGAGGAAATACTCACTTTACATTTACCACAAGGAATGCACACATGCATATTTAAAATATAAATTGAATGGGGAAAATGGACATGATTGGACAAGGCAAAAGCCTCTGTGATGACTTTCATGAAGTTAGGAATCAATTTGTGCTGTGCTCTGCATGTAGTCAGCAGAGACAGGTTCCTACAGAGCCAGAATTTATTAGGCAAAATGAATCTCTGGAAAGATCCAAGCTCCTACACTGCATTTTGGATTTTAACCATTCATAATCATTAATTTGACTGAAAATAGATGCCTGTATTATAAACATCTATACCTGATATAGTTTTCAAAATTAGTATCATAGGGAACAGAAGGAAAGTGGTACTTCCACAGTGTGTTCCATCACTTCTTACTATGGACATTTACCACAAGTCAGATATGTTCTTCCCCAAACTATATTTTTCACTACAAAACAGAGTTTGAGGTGATGTACTCAGACACTGATGCTAAGCAGGATAAATCCTACCCTCTGTAGTAAGGAGAACAATCTAGCATTTCAATATTTGCATACTGAATGAGTTCACATCACCCTGCATAGAAAACAATGTCTATATGCAAAGTGTATATTCCCATCTGCACATCTTCCCTATTTTCTATATACTTCCCTGTAATTATATTCTAAAATAAGGGACAATGCTGGGAATAGAGATTTTACTTCCATAATATTTATTACCATGGGATATCACTGAGGCCAAGAACACAGTAGGATCAAAAGGAAAAAAAAAAAGGAACAAAACAGGATAAGCAGCTATACGGATAACAAGAACGTCTGCAATTATATTAGATTAAACAAAAATTCATAAGGGATATAAACCTTCATGCTTCAGAGCATAAGCTAATCACTAACTGATGGGAATTAAGAAACTTCTGTTATGGAGAGGTTAATCCCTAATTGCCTACTACAGTATTTCTTGCAACATCATCGGAAGCAAATAGTACTGCCACTGGATACTAGACAAAACAGACAATTAGTCTGATGTTATATAATAATGTCTATCTTGCTGTCTTGTGACTGCAACGCACAAAATGCAAATCCATGTTTACTCTGGTTTCCTAAAGAAAAGAATCTTACACAACCTTACACAAACATACTGTCTGCTATCTGCTATACCCATCTAGTATCTTCTGAACCCATTAGCCAGATCCAGCACTTGCCAAAGGAATTGAACCCTGGAGGACTATAAAATTCAGTAAAATCAGAGGCCCAGCCACGGAGAAAGGCCCAAGTTAGTGACACAGTGCCAGGAAATATTCAGGAAGAGTGCATCATCCATTTGGATGGCCTGCTGCTAATCAACCATCCCATTAATCCTGGCTGGCTGGCTGGCGCTTGGACCCCTCAGAAGAAGTTTGTTCATGTCACCTCCTTCACTGGCAGGAGTTAGAGGGAACAGAACCAAAAGGAGAGTGCAGATGGAAGAGGTGGAGGTTAAACGCACAGATGTGCACAAAAGAAATATCTGAAGGGTTAATGGGCATTTGGCAAATAGAGACAAAGTAATAAACTCTATGGTGAATAGATGAGTGGACCTAAGACAGTAATGTACAGAAGACCTGAGGTCATTCCCTTTTTTGTTCATAGAACAACTCATTTGAATGTTTGAGAAAAAAATATGTCTGAATCGAGAGGTCACATAGCGTTGTTTTCAATGAAGCAGTGCAGCCTCAGTCTTCTCAGCATCTTCTCCGCTATCTTATTCCCTTTATTTCTGCATCAAAACCAGAGATCCATGGTGGCCCTGACACTTTTATGCATGAACAGTTATTCTGTCCTCCCTTTTTCTGCTCAACAACAGATATGCCACAGATCCACCTTCGATTTCTGCCCAGCACACCACTGACAGAATTAATATACAAGAGTTTGCTTTGTTTCACTTCATTTTCAAAGGCTGTACAATTAAACAGGGTCTGTACTCAGAAAGGATGATATGAAAGCCAGTAGTAATATGACCTCATTTAAAATAGCTTGAGGGCTTCTCTAACTTATAGCATTTTTATGAGACTGGTGAAAGGCTCTCTTTCTTCTCTGTTATTCATCCTGTGTATGTCCATCCCACAGGGTTGACAAGGTATTTGTGGGAATCAGCTGTGCTGACTCTATACAAGCAGAGAATTTCCCTCTGCTGGGAGCACTCTTCACTTGCAGATGAAATGCATTCGCTGTACTGCAGAGCAGTGCAAAATGATTAGAGCTGAACCAAGACCTTAACTGACACTCATTATTACGGTATGTCTACACTGTAAGAAGATGTGTGATTGCAGCATGTATCAGCATATTCGCACTGCCTTTCATTTAGCCAGGGAAGATACCATGACATGGAGCTTGAGGCTGAGTTTTATGAGTCTGTTAGAGACCATTCTACACAGTTCTTATACTGGGTATCCATAAATGTGCATTTGTGCATATATATATACACACACATACATACATACATATATACATACATACATATATATAGTAAGTATGGAGTACAACAACAGCAGGAGATTAAATCAGGTCCAGGCACAGGCCATGCATTCAGTTGTTCATTCTGGTAAATCACTGGAAAGTCTCCTGGCACAGCTTTGTTCCAAGATCTGGCACAATCCCTCAGGTGTGTACAGGAATTAATGTGGCTCCAGAACTGAAGCAAACAGGCAGCGTGCATATATGTGTTCCCTCATATGCCCATTTTTTGAAGCTGGCGGGGAATGGACACAGGATATGACAATTTGTCTAGGAGTAGCTGAACAAACACCAATGCTGTTTGATTGGTACGGTGCAATCAGCGACGGGTGGATGGTGACCATCACCCCAAATTACTAAACAATAGCTATCCCTAATACACCTTTACACTTGAGGATCACTGTAGTAATCATGAGCAAGCAGATTCTCGGCTAGATGAGACACTGGTGGAAATAATATCTTTCTCCTGTTTTCACCCATGTTCATTCAAAGGCTGCTCTTACTGATATTTCCCATTTGCCTTAGACTCTGGCTGCCAGATCACCATTCTCTGTTTTGTCTCTGTAGCAGAAGAATTCATAAAAGTGCTTAAATAACTCTTCCAGAAAATGACTCTACGTGGGAGCAGAGATATTTAAATCATTAGGTGCAGAAATGAGTTTGCTGATCATTCTCCAGGGTTTTGTGTAATACTTGTCCCTGTAACCAGGCTTTTATAGGGGAAAGTGGTGGAGAGAAAGGTTTTTGTAGAATGTATTCCTATAGAGTGAAAGGACAGCTTTCAAAGTTGTTGCTATTCAATAAATCTCATTGCTTTTTACTGCACAAAGATAGTATACCAGGAAGAAAGGGTGAAGGAGTTTATTAATTTGGGAAATAAATAATATATTTCTCTATATAGTAAGTGGTATATACCAAGGGTATTCAGCCCCATTCTTTCACAAGCATTGAGAGGGGTCTTTGCTTTCCCTGAACAGCTACATTGGCAGTCTTCAGACAGGAGGAACAACTCTTGCCAACTGTCAGTAACAAATTGAAAAGATGACAAATTCAGCTTTAATAGAAAATTTGCACAGGGGAGAGCAAATAGCCAAGGAACATATGTACAAATTTTTAAGCATATGGGCTTCTTGCTGTCCTAGTAATTAATATAATACTGTGAGTGCCTTTATGTTCTCTCTTTTCTCCTCCATTACCTGTGCATAATGGAAGCTGTTTGGGATATGATCAACACTTGTTGCCATTATACATTATAAAGTACACTTGAAAAACTGGATATATAAAACTGAATATATAAAATACAGAAAGAGATGATGGAGCAGTAGATCTTGAAACAAAACAAAACAAAGATATTATTAAAGACCAGATACTAGAGCCTTCAAAGTGCAAAACACACCCCTCAAAATTTAAAGGCAAGAAACAAGATAATTACAGGACACAAATGGATTCAAGCTTTCCCTTGCTAACCACACATCCCGTTATTCTCTTGCAATGTTATGTTTCAAGCAGCTTCTCAAAACTGGATATTTCTGGAGATTCCACAGACAATCTATGCCTTGCAGATGTATCTTACCCACCCTGTGGATATATTTAACCTAAACTCAGCAAAACTAAAAAAAGATCCTTGATTCACACATGCATGAATTTACTTCATGATGTGAAAAAAATTCTTAAGATAATTCTGAGGTGAGAATGATTTGATGAGAAAAATAGCAAGAGACTTCTATGGGAAGATTGAAGAAACCATCACCCTTTAAACTAAATAGGAGATGAAGGATAAAGAAAAATCTCATAATCTGAAAGAGTTTTTTAAGAGAAGATTCAATTAAAAATCAATTGCAAATAGCCATTGATTTCATGTTTTTAATAGCTTGAAATAAATTTTTTTTAAAGAAACAGATTTTTAGTTTAATTATAAATTTTATCAAGTTCCTCTAGTTTTTAAATATTCGTATAATGAAATCTGCTTGTCTGAAAATTTCAGTTTTATTCTCCTGTTTTTGACACCATCCCTGCACCCTCCAGTGCAAAATAATTAAGAAAGGGACTTGCACTTTCAGCACAATTTATTTCTGGTTTAACTTTCTCTTCAATGCAATCTATAAATCTTTCTTGAGACTAGTAAATGTCTGGATTATCAGAAGAGAAAATAAGATTTTATAACTCTGACAGTTTTGGAATTGTCACCTCTGATTATTGAAGGCATTTCAGAATATGAGACAATCACTAAATGAAAGAGTTTTAGACTGGCCAGGTTATANTACAGTATGGTCATAGAATCACCCCAAGACAAGGATTTTACATTCTATTTCTCTGAAGTGTTTGGTATTGGCTTTCTGTCAGAATTATAATTTCTGACTACCTGGACAATATTTGCTATAGCATAGTAATTCCCATAGCCTTCTATCATCCTTCAAAGTTCACAGATTCCAGGTACTCATGCATTTCTTGTGGGGGAAAAAAAAAAAAACAACAACCAAACCAAAACCAGACTTTAAACTGCCTTGCACTGCTGTCCAACAGCAGACCTGAAGGGTGCAAGAGTGTCTGCTCACTCTGTAGATTTCTGTGACTTTTCAGGTCAGAGTGGGGTTTCCTGGCTGCAAAAAGAATGACCCAGGTTGCTGACACACAGCAGAGTGCAGGGTATTAATTCCACAGTTCCTAGACCATGTGTTTATTCAGGTGCTATTTTGATGCAACAGCATCTGTTTCTGTAGAAAAGTATTTCGTTTTCCACACTACTCCCACGTTGTCAAAGACTGAGAGAAATAATTTTTAATCATCCAGATTTTAATACAAATTATAAAGGTTTGGTGAAAAAAAAAAATTGGATGAGTACCAACACCAAAATAATTTAAAATATTCTGAATACAATGCTAATATTTGTATGTCCAATTTCAGTATTCATAGGATCAGAATATTCTTCAATATTTGCTTAAACTGACTATTATCACATGTATTCTGCCATTAAATTCACTTTCTGGAATATTCACAGAAGGCAAACACAAAGGAAGCAAAAAACTGTAATGGAGAATTCAATTATTTTACTTGAGTTCATACTCACAGAAATATTTCAGAATTGCTCATTTAATATTGGCACCTGTTGCTATATCAGTAAATCAAATGTTCTTTAAGAAGAACCATTAAAATATCATCACTTCTTCTTTGCTAAATTATAATTGTAGTTCTCTTCACTAGCTTGGGTCAGTGCTTAGTTGTCAATCAGGAGGTAAAAGAATCCATATTTCATCATTCTTAATGAAAAGGTAAAACTGTTGAATAGATATTTTCAAGGCAGGGATCAGAAACCATGGCATGTAAGACAGAGTTTTCCTGCTCTTACCGCATCCCTGGAATTGTCCCAGGGCAGGCCGGATGGGGCTTGGAGCAACCTGATCTAGTTGAAGGTGTCCCTGCCTATGGCAGGAGGGGTTGGAACCAGATGATCTTCAAGGTCTTTTCCAACCCAAGTCACTCTAATATTCTGTGACAGCTAGAATGAAAAATGATAGTTTTGGTTCCATGAGAGTACAGGTGCCTTCTTTTCCTGTCTGAGAAACAGGGTTTGGGTATGGCAAGTCTTGAGATTTCTAAATTACTGAGAAGAAAACCAAGTGACCTCAAAAAGAGAAAACCAATATTGGAAAAGCATAATCGTCTCTTCTGGAGAAAAATGTCCACTAAAACTAGCAACAAACCAGTGAGATCCATGGGTTTTTTCACCATTTACAATCTATATGGTAAGAGTTGTAAAATATTTTTTAAAAACTCTGTATGAGCATTTTAAACCAAGGAACTCTGTAACTAAGTCACTCTGCAAGGCTTTTGGGGGAAAAATAGTTTTACCTGGTAGGTGGAGAGTTAACAGACTAGTTGAGCTACTTCTCAGAATATGAAGAGATTCTAGAAACTTTCTACAGTATTGATAGATTAGCAATTTTATTAAAAATAGATTATATCTCCAGAAACTACCTGACACTCTAAATACATGTTCTCTCCCTGAAGAACCCTTTTGTGACTCCACTGTCACTCTAGGGATGAACAATAAAGCATATCTTCTCCCTCCAGCCTGCTACTCTTAGTGCTTTTGAATCCAGCCCATGCAGTGAAAATGGCCTTTTGCCTTCTCTAACTTTCTGCAGTTCATCAACTGACTGTTGCAGCATAATAGATCCCCCTGCAAGAAAGGTGCTAGAGAATTTGGGACTATAAAGATGGAGCCTCCAGACACTCATTCAAACAGCCTTGCTAAAGACCAAGTCTTTCACGTTACCAGCAAATTACCTGGCATCCTAAGGGGCTCAATTTAACAACAGTGATCATCAAGCCAGTTTATTGCTACCTTCTCTCGGGAAGTTGAAAAGGCTCTTTCCTCTTTTCTTCTGTGAAACTCTTTAGCTTCAGAGTATCTGGTTTAACAAGCTCAGCTCAACATGGAATTATCTATAGATGTATTTCTTTATTCCTCTCGTCTCTGCCTTCCCCCCGACCTTATTAAGAGGGTAAAAACTATCTGGGATTAACCACTGCCTCTCAATAAATACAAATTACAGGAGAAAACTGACTTAATAATTATTTTGCAACATGCCAGTTACCTGATGTGTATTTTCTTATCTGCTGTTTCGTGCAGAATTGTGACCGTGTTTACCCAAGAATCTCAGCATTATGACTCTCAAAGGTTGGACTTTGAAAAGCTAAACCAGTTCTGCCGTAATTATGAGTTTGAAATAAAACTAAGCTGGATCTCACTTCAGTAAGGAAACAGCAGGTGGCCAGAACAAAAGCCACATCTATCATTTTCTTGAGACTGTAATAAATCCTCTAATCTTTTAGACTTATAAGACTGTTCATGTCTATTCAGTAAAAATAATTTCTCATTCAGTTGCTTTTAACATCACCAAAGTCTGCTAGATTTTCATTATATCAAGTATCACCTTGTAGGGTTGTCCTCATCCCCTTATTTTTTTAAAACCCAGAGAAACCCTAGGGGTATATAAAATTCAGCAGAGTAGCATGCATACAATATACACCTATGATTGGAGGCAGGAGCTGCCTTATTTTACTAGCAAAATCAACTCTGCACCACAAAAGTAGCACACTCCCAGACGTAAGGATAAGAGACCTTCCTCCAGGCTATGGATTATAGCTCATGTATTTGGGTTACATTAGCATTTCACACTATAGAGGCTTGATTCAGCCATAAATTCCACCAGTGTAACAGAAGATGAGGGGTCTGAAGCTACAAAAATTTACCCGGCGAATTTACCCGGCGTGGCCTGCACCCTCTCCTCATCAGTGTGGCATGGAGGGATCTACCACAGCTGCAGGAGCAGTCACAGACCACAGGAGTACAGCCCTCAGCTGTGTTTAAACTATGCCTTCTGCATGGATCCTGCCTCTTTGCAAACACCCATATACTCAAAGATTTCTGAAAACTTTCCCCTAAGGCTAGGAAAAATGTTATTAAATGAGCACAGCCCCATCTAAACCACACATTGCTGATATACAGGGCTTGCTCCTAAATCCTTGAAGCTGGGAATTATGTCCTTCAAGGATACATTTCCTGCAGGTGTAGGATGTAACATCTTTGTTTTCCTCACGTATCTTTCCATTCCTTTTTCACAACAGATTCAGTTTGACCTGTGTGTTAGAAGGGGCAGTGCAAAATGGGCAGTGAAGTTACACAGCAGTGACGGTTCTTCACCCCAAACTCCCCCGCTGGACTCAACGAGAACTCATGGAGAAAATGAGATTATCAGTCCCCTCCTTTCCTTCCCAATGTCCTCCTTACAAAATTTGCACCTTGTTTTACTCTGGCAGCATAACACCATTGTGGTATTCTATCCAGCAGGTACCGAGAGATGCTGATTATAATATTTGGAATTGTTCCTTTTCCTGTTCTACCTGCAGGAGGGGGAAATGTTATTTTTAAATTAATACAAAAGTAGTAATTAACTGTTATATAAACCTAATTTCAGCACGGAAAAACATAATAACAGTTTTTATATTAATTTCCCTGTTATCAAGGCTTCACACTGCTGAGAAGGATTTGGATGATGGGACCCAAGGCAGTTACAGCCCTGGGGAATGCAGGAGTAAAGGGGCTGTCCTGGGGATGCTCAAAGTCATGGATCCCCAGCCCTGGAGCAAACAATATTGGCAGATGTGCCCTGAAGCCAAAGACCCTGAAAGCTGATACTAGCAGTGAAGCTCACAAGTATAATCAAATTCACAGACCGGAAAACTTTTGATTCATCATAAACTTGCAAAAACCCTTGGATTTACATACATATTAAAAAAATAAATGGATGAAATTACATTTTTTTTGAGACTCAGAAACCCTTTTTATGCCTGTATGATTCTGTATTTGTTTCACAGATTTAAATACAGTTTACATCTCCTGATTTTCTCTTTTCTGGACTAAACCTTTTTTTCATCCTTTCCTGACGATTTATCTTTTTGTGATCTTTTGTTGTCTTTGTTGATCTCTTTTAGACTCTATAGTGTTTATCAACCTGCATGTTAATGAGTAGTGCAAATTCTACACACTCTAACTGGATCAAAGACCTCAGTAGTTTGAACAGAATTAAATAATTACCTTTGAAAGTCCTGCACACAACTCTGAAATTAATATGCTTTAGAAGAATATAATGTTTCTTATAAGATTGTACATTTAACCCATATACAGTTTATAGTTAACTCCAATTTTTTATATTTCTGTCCTTTTGTTTTCCATTTTTAAAGTACCTTTTTTTTTTCCTGCCTGAGTATGCTTTGTAGTTGCCTTTCAGAAAATTCTTCTTATTGATTTCAGCTTAATTCTCTAATATACCATAATGTCTCTGAGTTACTCTTCTGTCCTCTAAATTGATATAACCACTCTCAGCCTGAAGTCCTTCCACTTCTCGTAAGTATATTCTCTATTCTGTCATCCATGTCTTTAATGAAAATATTAAATAATACACGTCCCAGAACTGCTGTATGTGGGGCCAATTTGAAAGAGCCTTCTAGTCTGGCAGAAAACAACTGAGAACTCTTCTCTGAATATGAAGAGGGATTTTTTTTCCAACCAGTTCTTCATCTGCATCAGCTGCATTTGATCAAGACTGCAGTTCCTAAATTTATTTGTAAAAATGCCATCCACATCAAAAGAAATACGTAAGTCAGACCATCAAATATATCTAGTGCTTCCCGCATATCCTCTTGGCCAGTTAACATGTCAAGCAGGAAATTCAGATGACTTGGCATATTTTGTCAAATCCTGACAAATCCATATTGCACTTTCCTTAGCACCTTATCATCTACTGGCTGCACAAAACCAGATTAATGATTTTGTTTCTATCTCTTTTGGGATATCAAAATGTGGTCAAATGCTTTTAAAGTCCTTGGGATCTCCTTTCTGCCATTCTAAATATCAGTATTTTGCCACTGGTGTTTCTTTTGTCGTCTGAATCATCTCCTCTTTATACCTTTCTGGAAAAAGTGTTTTTGTGCCGTGATTAACACCTTGAGCTACTTGAGGGTATCTTTCCTCTATAGAAAGACAATATATCCAATTAACTCTGATCTCTTCTTTCCTTACTTTAATATATTTTCCTGTTTTGTTGTCATCTTCATTGTATAAATTTGTTTTCGTAACAAATTGAGTTGAAAGAAAGGTCTTTAAAATTTGTTCTGTTCTGGTATTATGTACCACTAAGTACTTTCTGCACAATTTTTCCCTGTTAAAATTTAAGGATTTTTGGAAATACAGCTGTACACAGATAATAAGATGATGAACAGGAGCTAGAATCGGCACTGGGATTCAGTCATCTCTGTTGGTGAATCGTTATAATGCCCATACTTCTGGCCACAGCCAACTAGCCAGAAAATTTCGGGATGTAGTTCAAGAGTTAGTACAGGTTGGGGACCATTCCCAAATGTCAGCACAGATCTGACCATGTTGTGCTGGAGGCTAAGAGAGTTTAACAGCACGGATGTGACAGACTGTGCCAGTTGGCCTCAGTGTCAGAGGATGATCCCTGGCACTGTCAGGTTTATTAGTACAGACCTACCATTTATCTCCTGATATTTTCCTTATCCATCAGATGTTAAGTTAGTTCAAATCCCTCTGTCCCACTGCTCTTTATATTTATATGTCACCGTTATGTGTTTAATAATTCCTCATCAACACATTCTCTGGACTTGACAGTCTATAGAAGTCAGGTATGCCTTTTATCTCAATCCATGGATATTTGATAATTCCATACTTCACTTTCCTCTGTGTTCATATTTGATGTATTTTTTTCCTAGATATATATAAGACAATACGTTCTCAGTTTTTCTTTCCTTTCATTCCAGGGCAAGCAGATCTTTTCTCAATCTTTCTACATTTTACATAAAGCCAGGAAATAAGAATTCCAGTAGTCTGGATGATGAGCTGGAGACACAAGCTTCAGTGAAAGATTCACTATAAATTTTATGTGGTTTTATTTCAAATAGCAATAAAAATGGGTTTCTGAGAAAATGACTCACTTCTTGGATTTGATATTTGATTCTTCTTCCTGCAAACCTACAGAAATTTGAGATCAGCGTTTTTACACTTTTGGAAAATACATATAACTGATTATTAGAAGTTGACACAATATTTAACTCTGCATATTTTTTCACACACTTTATATTAGTCATTCCAGGTGCACACAGGTACAACAGACCTTTCAAGCACAACATATTGAAAGATGGAGACTTTGTATGAATAACAATTTAAGAAGTTTTAATGATAAGTAGCGTATTTACAATGCATGTTCTGGACCTCCTAATGAGCAAAACATTCTAGTGCATTCAAAGTGGTATAGAGGGGGGAAAAATCATATAAAACTTACAAAAAGAAGCTGAAAACTTATTTTTTTTCCCCATCCATACACACACTGGAATATATATGCTGGAAGGAGAGGAAAAAACCCCAGGCCCTCAGTAACTGCTGAGCCATTGAAACAGTTTTCACAACATCATAGATAATTACAATTATCCTTCTCTTAGGGACATTGGATCTGCCAATTTTCTGCAATCGAAAATAAATAAATAATTCAGAACAGATGTTGACTACTCATCCCAGTTTAGTAGATAGCTTTAGGCAGGCATGTCAGCACTAAACTTGAAAACAGGGATAGACCTTAAAAATAGACCTTAAAAATAGTTCTTCTCTTTTATTTCCTCATTTTCTTGTTTATTTTATTTTATTTTATTTTATTATATTTTATTTTATTTTATTTTATTTTATTTTATTTTATTTTATTTTATTTTATTTTATTTTTTTATGTTTTGCTCTTTCTGTTTATCTTTTAATAGTTGGACAAATTTTCAAGTTTGACGTAGGGTGATTTAGTCCAGTGGAAGAAAACCGCAACTGTTTAGCAATTCCATTTTGATTAGAAGTGCAAAGTGGGAACCTTCTTTAGTAACCAGGAGAAATCTCAAGTGCCTGTGGGTGGCACTGCAGGTATTTGGTCATTAATTATTAACAGAATGAGGCAGTGTCTTTTGCAGTCTTCACACAACTGTTGGGTGGAAGTTCTTCAGCACACCTGGGACACTCACTGGAAATGAGATTCACATGAATAAAAGGTCTTTGTTTAGTTCTTTTGGCTAACAAGGGTTATCAGTGCATCAAGCTGACTGTTTCATGTGGTATTATCTGCTGCATTTTGCCTCTGTGGTGATGATTCTTTTGTTTAGGTCTGGACAAATACTCTTCAGTCACTTCTGAAGTGTGCTGACCGCCATGAACATCGACGTCGCAATATCCCTTACCTTTGCCTGATGTTTAGGTTTTTGGTTTGCTTTTTTTTTATTCTTGTATCTCTTCTTTTTTTTGTTGTTGTTACATGCAGACACTTTCTCTTCCAAATATGCGAATTTCCAAGGAGTAATATCGTCTATCTGCTCACTGTTGCAAAAGACAGAAAAACCCCCACCCTGCTCAGACTTCTGCTTGCAGCCAAACACAGATATTGCTTGATGTTGGTGGGGTTTTGAGGTTATTTTGGTTGGCCTGTCAGTTGGTCAGCTGGTTGGCTTTTTTGGTTTATTTTTGTGTTTCTTGTTGTGTTGGCATATTTTTAGGAGAAATTTGCATAGGCATAATAAAAAGTTCTTTTCCTTTTAGCTGCATTTTAAATCTTTCCATTCTAGTGGATGCTACAGTTAGAAACTTTGCTATATTATTACTCTTTTGGAAACTAAAGTAGGATCTTCTCAACTTCTGATAAAGCCTGACTGCTGCTGGTATGCCAAGGCAGCCAATATTGAAAATACAAGGTATTAGTTCTGTGACCCAGAAGTTCCTTAGTTCAGATAATCATCCTGCTGCTGGATGACTGGGGTGTACTGTGGATTTACAAACATCTCAGTTCTTTCAATTAAGATGCAGCACGAATTAAATTGTGACATTTTGGGACTATGCCTATACTGTCAAGTTACCACCCAGTACACCTCTGGACTCTCCAACACAAGCATCTATATTATCAATACCTCCCACTGTTAAATACTTAGAACAGTGTCTGACTAGCTTTGGGTTTGTCCCAGTTTGAAATTTTCTAAATAGTCCTTGGAAACAGTAGATTTTTAAACACCATTTCCGACAGGCAGTTTGCATGTAGCCACTCTGTTTTCAGAGTCTGAGGTAGATGTTAGCTCCTCCCTGACAATTGGCCAGGAATATTCCCAAGGACATTTTAATTTATTAGTGTAGAGGTAGTTATAGGGAATTCAACCTTAGAAAAGTGTCTGCGATATTTCTTCAGGTGAGATTAAAAAAAAAAATCCCTTCTTCTACTTCTTCCTCTTGCTACTCTCCTTACAGCTCCTTCAGCTGAAGTAGGAAAGATGTACATAGCAGAATGCCTTTAAAGGATACACTGAAGGTATTAAATCATTACAAGTTTTTCTAGCTGTATATCTGGATTTAGATTAAATTAAATATCATAATTCTGACAGACAGAATATGAAGACTCCCTATGAATTTCCCATGAGGGAAAAAACCCCAAAACTATCCACTGTACAGTGGCAAACATTATTGGCAAATTCTATTGCAATGCTTTACCAGAGTAGATCAGAATGAGTCATCTCTTGTCATCTTTAGAGTCTGACTGTGTCTCCTTACTATCTGGTTTTTGACAATACTTTTATTTCCTATGGGTTAGTGTTTTTGGGGGATGCAGTAATGGAAGGAATAAAAGGAAAGGGCACGCTCGCTGTTCTGTGTAATTCAGGCATCATGACTGAATGAAAAGAACTGTGAAATATCCTTAAATATTGCTATAGTTGTACAAGGGAAAACATCCTTTCTGCTTGTAACTATGTTTATTATCAATTGTAAACTGCTCAAAACTGGAATTATACTTAACTTCACACTAAATACAAGAAGAAATTTAAAAACAAATTTTAAATATTTTGTTTTATTCCCTAAGTAGGATTGAAAATATGTGCTGTGGGCCAGGAGTTTGGACCGCAGACTTCAGCCCACTGTGTGTGCTATAGCAGTGCTGCAGGTACAGTATGTTTCCTGTCAGTGATTAACAACAAACATTGCAAATGACTTCATCCTTGCCTTCTATCTCTCATTTGCAGGTATGTCTACTGTGCCTGTTTTTTCCATCCAAAATGATTGTAACCATGATTCCCAGTCCTACCCTCAAACTGACTCATCAGACCTACATTTATAAAGAACATTTATATTTTTAAAATTTGATTCCCTATCAAAGTAGGTAGTAAATTACTTTCCTTTGCCTAAATTAGCACATAATTTTGCATATACATTGAGGACAAGTCATTTTTGTGGTAAAGTCCACCACCATGCAGAACACATGGTGAAATGTACCCTCTGGTATTCAGAAAAACACCCTCCAGTGTGTTAACCTAAATTATTTTGGATACACACTGGAATGATTGTGCTGCTAATGCTGCTTGAAAGGTCAATATTTATCACACTGTGCAATTTTCCCAACGTCTTAACTGCTTGTACAGCCCGCACTGTGACAGGACACAAGCCTTTTCAAGCTTCGCTGCAATTACCCTCAGAACACCCATTGGGATAAGAAAGTTTTTATGCCATTTCCACATATTAGGACTGAAGACACGGGAAACTAGCGCAGGTTGTTAAGGCCAGATCTGCATCACTGCGTGTTTATATGGAGCTTGCTCCTCCTACTGCATCCCTGCTCTGCTGTTAGCCTCTTACCTCGCTGCCCCTAAAACACCCTGACACCAAATGAACTTGGATCAACTCTCCTAGTCGGTCTGGAGCAGTGGACAGGAATATTTAGGACATATTTTCCCTCCCTTTTCCTCCTCATTGGCCCATAAAATGCCATTTATGCGTGGTTGTTCTACAAACATCGTTTCTGACCAATGCGTCTGGGTTTTGTTTTCGCAACAGCAAGAGTACGAGGAGAAAGAGGAAGAATTTACACTCACACTTTGTCTGGAGACACAGATGGGATGCAGCCAAGGCTTAGTGCCATAGAACACCCCTCACATCATGTTGGTCCCCCACTCATTCAAACCTTATAATCAATGTACAAAGGGACCTATGAGTATTTACCAATTTAATGAGGAAGATGAAAGTTTACTAGACAGTGAATTGCACTGTAACTCTAAGGGCTAGAACAGGCTGATGAAATAACACTGTGTAATATAATAAATATTCTTTGAAAATAATATGCAGAATGATTTTTACCTAAATCGAAGCACAAATTTTGATAGAAAAAAGTAATTAATTTTAATCTTTTGTCCTCAGATCTCTGATATAGGTAATTATCTATACACAATTAAAGTCATGCACTTACAGATCACAAAGATGTGATATTTTGGGCTAGCTTCTCAGTATTATGCTCATTTAACTTAACAATTTTTCTTCTCTTCAGAATATGTCTTAGTACCATCAATTCATCTTAGGGAGATACTGAAAGGAATATATGAGGCAGGGGATTCTGCCTGTCTGCTCAGCTCTGATGAGATCCCTTCTGCAGCGCTGCATCCAGCTCTGGGGTCCTCAGCACAGAAAAGACACAGACTCGTTGGAGAGAGTCCAAAGGAGGGTCACCAAGATGATTTGAGGGATGGAGCACCTCTCCTGTGAGGAAGGACTGGGAGAATTGGAAATGTTCAGCCTGGAGAAGAGAAGGCTTCAGGGTGACCTAAAAGCAGCCTTCCAGTACCTGAAAAGATCCCACAAGAGATGTGGGGAGGGACTATTTACAATGGCAGGAAGTGACAGGACAAGGAGGACTGGCTTCAAGCTGACAGAGAGCAGGTTTAGGTTAGATATTAGGAAAAAAATTCTTTACTGTGGGGGTGGTGAGGCACTAGAAGAGGTTGCCCAACGGAGTTGTAGATGTCCTACCCCTGGAAGTGTCCAAGGCCAGGCTGGATGAAGTCTAGCGGAAGGTGTCCCTGCCCATGGCAAGAGGGTTGGAACTAGATGATCTTTAAGGTCCCTTCAAACCCAAACCATTCAAAGATTTCACAGAACAGGCTCCCCAGGGATGTGGTCACAGCATCAAACTTATCAGAACTCAAGGAGAAACTGGACAATGCTTTTAGTCATGTGGTTTATTTTTGGTAGGTTATAGGTCCCTTGAAACTTGAGATATTCTATGATTCTAGGCTTTTTCTTAAGCAGCAAACATTCTAGGAAACCACCAGTAAGGACTTTTATTACACCTGCTTTTCTCTAATGTTACAATAATTATGAAGAAAAAATTATGTTGAGAAATACTACAACTAGAAGTAAAGCTACTGCTATTTCTACTACTATTTGATGTAAGAATAGGAAAGAAAGTAATCTAGACTGTTTTACACCCATAAATTTGACTGCCATGTTATCCAGGAGTAAGAAGATCTTTTAAGAGGAAGAATAATTAAATATATAGAAGTAAATGGGAGGTAGGGTAAAATGTCACATGGATTCACCAAAGATAGATCACATTAGCCTCAGCAGATATTTCTTTTTGATGACTTAATTGATTTTCTAGATAAAGCAAAGGCAGTAGGTCTAATCTAAGTGGACTTCAGTAAATCATTTGACATGTTGCCATATGGGAAATCATTGGTTAAAATGCAGAAGACCCAGATTAGTAAAAGAATTAGATGCAAACAAAAGGAACAACATAAGAGGGTAGTGAAAAAGTATTATTGACTTTTACAGGTTAGGAATAACTTAAAAGTTGAGTCAAGTATTATTCTTGAGGTTTTCCCAGAACTAATGCTTAAGAAATTGATCATAATATCTTTACGACTGATCTTGGCACAAGTCTGCTGCTAATGCACAATGTTAGAACCTATTGTTGGTAAAGGGAGCTTGAAGACTGTACTGAAAGATATGAGAAATATTTATTGTAAATTTGTACAAAGTGCCAGAGAGTGCACTTTGTTTAACAGGAAGAGTTTCTTCCGCAAGGAAGGGAACCATCCACTAGAAAACACAGAGGAAGTAAAACACCTTGGAATTCTGATCACTCACAGGAAAATTATGTGAAAATGAAATAATTCCATATAATATAACAGGACAAGTTTATCTAGGAAAAAAAAAGAAAAAAAAAATACATCTGTGTTTGGGGCACTAGTGAGTGGTCATCCAGAACACTCTTCAGATTCTTAGGCACTTGCCTTGAAGAAAGAGGCAGTGACACTGGAACATAAGAGTTACTGACTAAACCAAAGATATTCATACTGCAGGTGATATAACAGTCTTTACACACAAAGAGGATTGGGAAAAAAAAGGAGGATAAATCACATCCACTAGGTATGTATAAAATAATGTAAGAGTTTGATTGCCACATGAAATTGATGGTATGATGCTATGCCTGTGACACCAAGGGACCCCTTGAGCCAAAAACCTCCTTCATTCCAATGTTCTTAGATCCAAAACCAGAATAACTAGCTTCTCCTCCTACTGGTGTAATAAGGTCTTTAAATGACAGAAAGCAAAATATTTCAAGCATGCACACATATACACAAACAGACTTTCTGATGCACAAACATAAATTTATTTCCAATTTGCAAAGGTACTTTGTGTCCAGGAACATGAATCTCGTTGTCATCAGTAATACGCACTCAGTGCTTGTAATATATATTCCAATGATTTGAGGGCTCCCAGTCTCATACTATGGTCTTGTTCTTCTCTGCATAGTAGACCAAAAGGAGGTTTGTTTCCTTATAAACATTAACATAAAAAGAAATATATATTCCATTTCAAATTAGTTAAGTCCCTGTGTCGCAGATGTAGCCTGGTGCAGTAGTTGTTATGAAGTCATTTTTATAAATAAGAAAAGTTGTACATTACCATCTTCAGGAAAAGCCAAAGGGGCAATTGGGAACAATCAGTCAGCAGCACTTTTGTCCCTAGAAAATTCATTGAGTGAATGCTCTTTTAACACATTTCTGGGCAGATGGAGGAGAAGAAGGTTACTGGGAACAGTCAGAATTGATTTCTCAAGGGTTAAGAAAGTTCGAACAACCCGAATGCCTTCTATGATAAAATAAATTACTGAATTTGTGGATAAAATGAGAAAAGTATTATTTGCCTTGACTTTTGCAAGTTTTTATCAATTACCTGGTGCTACAACTTGCCCCAGAAGGTGAGTGTAACTCAGATTCTTGTTGGTAGATCCCTTGTGGCAGATTAGAGTGAAACAACACAAAATTATCATTTTTTGTAAGTATATGTATGTATGTGTATATATATGTGTGTGTGTAGGGTTTATTTTAGAACAATTTGGTTGTAATGGAAAGGAGGTATGCACTTATTTTCATTATTTTACATAGAAATATAATATAAAAGCATAAAATAATTTCAATCTTCCCTGATTTATGGCCAGACTTGGAAATTTCTGTAGTTGTGTCCCCCTTACTGGGTTTAGGGGAAGATAGTTTGGTTAACTCTGGGCAGTGAATGGGAGAAACAACAAAAATTCTCAGGAGATTCAGTAACAAACCAGTCATTAACCCACAGAAGGCAAGTGACTTTCTTCCGAGTGACTGGAAAAGAAAAACTCTTTGCAGTCACAGAACCGGGGACCTGCTACGCAGAAAAGACCCCAGGGAGGCAGATGAAAAGTGAGGTGCACAAGCCAGCAGGCCACCACAGCAGCAACAGGGGCCACCGGCGTCCTGGGCTGTATGAGTGCTAATACAGCCAGGAGACGAGAGAAGCGATTTCCCTCTTCTCCTCATCCCTCAGACTGGATCTGTATCCACTTTGGGGCATTATAATAAAAGAAAGGCATTGATAAACTGCAGTTAGTCCAGTGGAGGCCACCGAGATGGTCAGGGGCTGGAGCCCTTGCTGTAGTACTGAGGTTGAGGGAGCCGGGCTCGTTCATCCTCCAAATAAAAAGTTTTCGAGGGGGCGTCAGCATTGGAACAGGGTCTGCAGTCTGTCCTTGGAGGATTTCGAGAGTGACTGGTTAAGGATCTGAGCAACATTTCTGAGCACCACACCTGACCCTGCTTTCAGCAAGAGGTTGGACTACAGACCCCCTGAAGTCCTACGTGAATGATCCCGTGACTCTTTATAACTGAAAACTGCAACAATGAAGTGTTTCAAACATCCACACCAAGGCAGTTATATAAGAAGAAGAAATTCATATTGTTAGGAGTCAGAAAAAAGATGAGGGAGAGTTGCAGTAAAGAATCATCAAAAAAAGAAGCTCTGTGTTTGTACATATTGATTTGCAGCAGTGCTGGTTCTGAGACTTCTGTCGTGTTCCCACATGGAATGACAGACAAATTGACAAGCAGAGCTTTAGCACCGCTACTCAAGAAGCTTAGTTTCTTGTTGTCCTGCATGTTCAAAATTCAGATATGCGAACTTCATGTAAGATGCCATAAATTTAAAACAAGTGTTTTGCACAAGTTTGAATGGATGTAAATCACTTCCTAGTCCCCAGGCAAAAACTAAAACAGGACGAAAGAATAGGCTCGTGGCTTTGCTTCCAGAGATACTTAAAAATAGAATTGTAATAAACAAACTTCAGGTACTACTTAATAGAGTAGTGAGTTTCCCCAACTCTTTTTCTAACCAACCAGATTAATTTTGTTCCATTTTTTTCATTAAACACATTACTTTAGAATGTGAACTCCTTTGCCAATTTCTAGCCTGTGGAGAATTTTAATGACTGAGTCATAAACCCCATCAAAAATGGGATATGTAATGAAAATGCAAAGGAGCCTTTAACTAGAGCACGTGTTGTGCTATGCTGCAATAATAATAAACAATAATAGTAATAATAATAAAAAATACAGTTTTATGTGTACCCATAAAAGGCCATTTATATGATCACTGTACTAATATTTAAAATTCCAAGGTACTGCATTTTTCACAATTATTATTTTTATAGGATTTATAGAATTTTCCAAAGCCTTTGTATCTCAATGTGTTGTGGCTTAAAGATATGCACTGGTAGACCTCTGGTCCTCAGTCTATTGATTAGTTAAAAGGGCTCTTTTTTACTAAAACTTTTTTAATATTTCCACTATGCTTATTTTTTTACATACACTCCTTAATACGAAATTAAAAGGTTCAAAGTTTCAGGAAGTTTGGAAAATTCCTCAAATACAAATAAATGGAAGAAACCTATTCAATAAATTACAAACCTAAAAAATAATCAGTTAATATTCACTATCAAAAAGGCAATTTCTTATAAAGCAGTTTCTGCATGTCCCGAGGCCATAAACTTACTCCCTGGCTTCCACTGTGTGGAAGTTTCAATTAGAATTTCATGTTGAAAAGTACGTTAACACCTTCTTATATATATTTTGGTAATGTCTGTTTAACTCAGGCTGTCACAACTTGGAATGGATATTTTTTTTTTCAATAAACCAGTCAAAAAAGGAGGGGGGGAAGATATTGAATGGTTCATAAATATATAATGTTTCCCATTTGTTATATTCTGCAATCAGAGGCAGCAGCTTTAAACTTGCATATCAGTGCATAATTCCACAAACTTAAAAAATTGATCTGCCAATGTTTCCCCTCAAGCAATCTTTTAATTAAATGAACTTCACTCACCTTACCTCTAAACTCCTTAGGTTGATTTTATACAGAGATCGGATTCATTTTTCAGTAAAGTTTTTTCTTGTTTTTAAACTGTAAAGGTTGTTTAGTAAACAAGTGTTTAATAATGTATAGAAGGTGACTGAACATAGATCAATGCCAATTATTTATTCACAATAAAATACTTGGAAGTAATGAGGTTCTTTTTATGCTTGCCAACAAAACCAGAAGTGAGCTTGGTTCTCAATCACAGTAAACGAAATTGAGATTTTAATTTGTAGGAAACTATGCTGATTTAGACCAGCTAGAGGTCTGCCTTAAGAGTATTTTTCCCCCATATGCTTATACAAGAATGGAATTTGTAATTATGGCAGTTCTGTTTAATTGTATCATTAAGTCAGTACATGGTTCAACACGGAAAGTCCTGATAATATCAATAAGAACCTAAATATTTTTGAACACTTGCTATTAGTTTCTGAAAAAAAAATTTGATCAAGTGCACTCAACAGTTCAGAATAGAAAAATACAGGTTGAACTACAGGTAAAATGCGTGGCAAGTGTGTAGCTCCAGTTGGCCAGGATACAAACCCTAATAGCAAATGTAGCAGTTGTACAACTTTGGACTTTTAAAAAGCTGCAAGGACGCGCTCCAATGCAGGAATGTTGGACAAGGACAGCAGAGAGAAGGTGTGTGGATCCCACAGAGTGATGTTAGACATGCTTCCTGCAGCTGCACCACAGCCCCTGGGCTGCCGGACTATGCAGGGCTGTGAGGAGTGAGAGGAGATGCACATTGCCAGGGTACAAACGAGGAGCTTCAGTCATTGCCTGCCCCCAGGCTGCTGCTGATCCTGCCACTGCCAGGACGTCTCTGGTAAAACCACATCCCTGAAGAGCCCTGATGCTTCACTACCTTGCAGGGTAGGGTAGGAAGTGTAGGAAAGCTAAGAGTGCTTTAGCTTTTCCTTATGTAAACTACAGCCTGCTGCCAAGAGGAGAACAGGAATTCCAGCTGATTTCATGCCTCACTAGTTCCTTACTGTCCTTTTTTTACTGCCATCAAACTGAGCTGTATGGAGAACATCAAGCATGGAAGAAGACCATGATACTTTTGCTCTCCACTGACATTTTGAGACCCTGTGTAGGAAAATCTTCTATGGGTAAAGCTGGAAGACAACATCAGCCACTGTATGTCTCTCCCTCTTGTATATTTTAATGTTACTTAAAGTTCTACCATAATCCAAAGTATATTTATGTTTATAAGCATCCCACATGCTTATAAATTGATGCAGCAAAAGCTAAATGCACTTGCCAGTGGTTTTCAATGTCCATAGTAAATATTGCTCTATTTCCCCTTCCACTCCCCAAAAGTCTTTGCTTCTAAACCATTTGCAGAGCTGCTAAGGAATCATAACAGCAGCACCAGACATTACATGACAGATGTTTGAACAGAAATACTAATTGCTTTCATATTTAATTAGCTATTGTTTAAATTAAAAATACCAACAAAACAGTCACAGCAGGCTCATTTTAACAGGAGGCTTATTGGTCCAGGCAGTAGCTCAAAGAGCAGCAGGCATTGGATTCACGCACCAGCTCTCTTTAGTCCTGAGAAACTGCCAGTGCATTCCTCACTCAACAGCTGCTGGTTCATCCCACTGGCCTGATCTTCTTCCTAATGGTTTTCCCCTCTCCTGAAAAGGCAGAAACAGAGATATGTCATCCAAGGCAATAGGGAATTTTCTCACATATCCTTAGCTAGAAATGATGCAGGTGCCTGCAATCTCCTTATTGAAAATGGGGAGTAATAGCTCCATTCATGTATCTGGAGAATGTAGTTTGGTGCCAGGGAGTATCATGTCCACACTGCTCAGGGCTGCCCACTTTAGGACAAACAGTCTGCTTTCACACATTTGAGCACTTGGCCCTAGAACATCATGATTATCTTTGTGATTTTTTCCTAATTCAAAATGACTGAAATGACACGGTGGCTGGCTCACAAGGAATGGTGTTTCAGTATCAGGAGGATAATGGTATGTGCTCTGCACTCTGAAAAGTGATTTGGACCTGTGACACCTTTCTTGCTGTACTTGAGAGCTGTGTCCCCCACAATCACTTATTGCTTATATGAAATTGACTCTGGAGCTTCGCATCCCCAGATTGACCTTGGGTCCTCTTGGAAAGCGGCAAGCTCAGGTGAAAGGATATTCAACTGGTTTATGTGAAGGAGGCAACAGGTTCTCAAAGCAATGAGGAAGCTGGCTATTTGGCCATGTATTTGTAGTTGGAAGTTAAAAAGAGCAATATAGGTTAAGTGCCAATACCTATGCCATGAAAATCCAAGTTTGGCAGGATGAGTATCAAGCATTGTGTCACACGAAAGAATGAGATTGGTGTCAAAGGGTGTAATTCTCTGCCATGTTCCATACTGCCCCCACTCCCTCTGTGTCACATGGGAACACTGGAAGCCTCACTCCAGCCAACAGGTTGCATAGCTGGAACCCAAGCATTGCAGGGACAGAGTACTGTGCAGCGCACAGTGTGGCTGTCCCAGCACAGATCAGCCTAGGATATCCACAATTGTTTCCCTGAATGTGGAAATTCTGGGATGCTTCATTAATATTTTTATGTTATTATTATGTTTAGTTAATATTGCTTTAGATATTACCAAATGGCAACTGAGGCATTTTTCAGTGGAATGTAGTGCTACCCAATGACCGTCATTCCCATCTTCTCCCTGCTGACATCTGCAGAAGTTACCAACACACATCAAATGGCTTTGCTGGTTGCATGACCATTCACCTCCGTGATTCTCAAAGATGCTGGCAAGTATATTGCAGGTACAACTATTCTCTTAAATAAATGTTTGTGTGGATTTTCGTGTGAGATTCACTTTCTGCTGATATACATGAAAAGAAAATTGTCTCACCCATATATACATGAAAATCAAATATTTAACTGTTGCAAACACTGCCAAGGACAATTTTGCTTAAAATGTGTGCAAATATTCATGACGAATGTTTTGTGATATTCAGCTCTGAATAATTAACAATGCTTAAATTGCAACACATGTAACAAAACCTATTAGTTCTAATAAGTCAGTACAGTGGAATTAATCAGGTTTTCATTTAAGCAAATGTATTACAAACTAAATTGTTTCATAAGCTGTCAAATGCATAGAAGCACAAAAGTTTGCATCCGTTTTTAACTACCAAGAACCAGGTTGGTACGTGGCCCTCAGGGTTTGGTTCGTGTTCTGACTGCGAGCCCAGCTCACACACGGGGGCAGTGCTGCTCAGAAAGGGATTTGTAGTGAGATCCCTCACAACTGACCTCAGCTGTGTGACAAAAACAGGTGGGAATGATTTGTCCCAAGCTTCCTGTAAAATCAGGGAATGCTGTGGAAACTCGCCGTTCCCCAGGACAAGTGTCTATGACAGGTGGAATGAATTGCTGTCTGGAGGTTCCCGTCACTCTCCATTAGCCATAAGGGGAGCATTAGCAGATTATTTAGGCTAGACACCTATAAACCAGATAGAATTAGGTGATATGAATCTCTTCAATTACAGATCCCAAAAAAAAAAACTTGGATTAGGTGAAATGAACTCACTTCTACTTGGCATTTTCAGGAGAATCTAAGGGAATTGCATGTCTTGCTGAAAAGAGTTTTCATTACAAAACCCTGATTTGCTTATTATATGTCATGTTTCTTTGCCTGAAAAAATATGGCAAACCCCTTGCCTTCATGATCTTATTAAGAAGGTCAAAATAAGTAATGATATATTTATTCAAATCTGACTATTTGACTGAAATATATGTATAAGTATCGGAAAGTTTTTCTTTCAAAAAACAAATTTCTAGAACTCATGGTTGAAAAAAAATGAAAATATACCCCGAGTGTGTCTCAATACTCAGAACAAAAAAATAAAAAATAGCAACAAAAATTCAAGGCATAAATGTTCCTATTCTCGTGATCTTTAAGACATGTTTATTATTTTTGGGGACCTAACTCACGATGTTTTAGCGCTTTTGATTGGGATTATCAAGATGAAAATACCCTTCTCTTCCTGGCTGATGTTTGTGAGGATGCATTTGTTTTCTTGAGGCAAAATACACATGCATTATATTATTCATTTGAAAAATGTAGTAGGCAGAATGAAGGAAATGCTGTGGCACTGATGCATGACTTCATGCTGAATGCATACAATGGAAACCTTCCCAAAATCCATGAACACAACATACGAAGGAAGGCAAATGCGAAACAATTTTCCTGTGCTGCATT
Source organism: Callaeas wilsoni (assembly GCA_013398955.1). Taxonomy (NCBI): domain Eukaryota; kingdom Metazoa; phylum Chordata; class Aves; order Passeriformes; family Callaeidae; genus Callaeas; species Callaeas wilsoni. The sequence goes on along the minus strand of VWPU01007885.1, from coordinate 106,903 downwards.
AACATTATTGTGTGAATGTTCCTTTTGGGAACGCAAACATGAATACAAAACGAGCTCTTCTCTATTCTTCCCACAAGCATCATGCCGGCTGAAATATACATTACCCGGCAAGAGAAAAAAAAAAAAAAAAGCCTTGATTCTGGAGAAAACCAGTGTGGAAACAAGATCTGTGTGCGCTTTGGAGGGAAAGCCTGCCCTCTGAGCCATGAATCACAGTCTGCAAGTTGCAGGATGATGCACGGATTCCCAGCTGCTGCTTTGTGAAAGGCTCTGGCAGGATCTAGATTTCAGTCCACACTGGAAATTCGGGTGCTGTAGGGCCGGTCCTGGCAATGCCAGCCCGGTTGTGCCTGCCCTGCCTCGGGATGCCACGCGCTGAGCACCTTGCACAACTCTCATGGCAGCCTCTGTCCTGGCGCACCGGGAGCGCCAGCAGCCGTGGTCTCAGTAAACTAAGCACAGGCTCTGCCTTCTCCTTAACATGATTCCTAAACTGGCATTGTAAGATGTAATGCAACTATGGATAGATGTGGATTTCACTGCAATAAATTCATCAAGGTTTTAATTTCAAACACAATGGTTTCTGGATTCAGATTTTTAAAACGGCATGACAGAAGTGTTCAGATGCTATATGCCAATGAGGTTCACCTGCACACTTAAGAGGGTGAGTTGGAGACCTGCATTTTCTACATAATTTTTATGTCATGGAAAACTTTCAAATGTCTTCAAGTTTGTTTTTTTTTAATTAAGTTCAAAATTTGCCATCAGCAAGATTTCAACGCAGTGTACTGTTAACTAATTTGTTTTTCATCAAGTTCTTTATTAACAAAGAAATCCCTTGATTATTACACTTCTCTGACTTCTTGATAATCTCCCTTGCAACCAGTCACATAATGCCTGAATACTTTTCACTGAAATATTATTGAGCCAAAAAAGCTGATGGGCCCTGTAATTAACTTCCATATAATATGAAAGAAATAGGATGTTGCAAAGAGTCAGAAATGGATTAGTGCCTGGTTTGAGAGGCCCATGGCACTGAGCACAGCCTTTGAGCTGAGGCTCACCTTGGTTTCAGTCCTGTTCTTCCTTCTTCCTAACAGCTGCTACATTTTCAGTGCAATGCAATTTACATTTTACAGTGCTTTTCCTGACTGCACTCTGGGATACTTAACACATTCAAATGACCACAAGCTATTCAGCCCTGATGGGCAAGATGAAGCACAGTGATGCCTCCTCAAACTTACTTCCTTTCCAATTACAAAAATAAATTAGCTGAACCTAACAGCACAAACCTGAGAAATGGATATTGCAAAGAAGAGAGTACCTTCAAGCTGGGCTGAGAGTGATAATAATCTAGCCCATAATTAAGAGTAGAAATATGCTTCAGTATTAAACAGCCACTGCTTCATTTGCAGTTGATAGGAAGAGAGCAAACTCATTACAACAGCAATGTAAGGCTTTTCATACAAGTGCCATAAAAAAGACATTGCAAATATAAGTTAATTAGCCATATAACGTGGCTTGATGACAAGAACTTCCTGTCATAATACTTTTTATGGAGAGATAAGAAAAGTCAGAACTTGCTCAAAAGTGGAAAAGTAGCTGCATGATGAGGAATATAAATCAGGATTCCTACTTTAACGTGAAGCCACAAGTGTTCATTGCCCCAAATACGCAATGTGAAACTGTAGATGTCCTCAACAATTTGGGAAATAAAATCTGTTTTAAGTAGCACTGAAAATGTGTTTCAAGTAACAGCAGGAGAATCTCTTCACGGACAACACGTGGCTTCTTTGCCTTCAGATATGGGGTAGAAACCTGAAATTTTTCTGAAAAGAGCGAGAACATTCACCTTGTGCCACTTGCTCCAGTCTCCTGAGATCCCTCTGTGTATGTGTATGGAGAGCTGGAGAGAAATGTAAGAATCCTGAAGGACAAGTAACTCAGGAGCTCTAAACTCCCACTGATGGTACCCAGCAGTAACCTCTAAAAATGTTCTGGATGTGAAACATCTCATTTCTTCAGGAGTTCACAACAAATGAACTTCACAGAGAGGGATTTATTTAACCAATAGATATAACTACAAGGAGACTTTTTTTGCTGTTACAGTCTCTTTCTTAAGCTTTCATCACTCTTTCTTTGGAGCAATTAGACCCAGGAAACAGTATTAAATATAAAATGAAAGCCCAAGGCACAGGTTCAAATACAAACTGGAGCTAGGTAATGTTTAAGGTTATTTCTTTCGTCTGCTTTTAACATTTTCTGCCTTACCCAGCAGACTATGTTCCTTTTAAAGCTGAGATTTTGAAAATGGAAATGCAAAGTTTCCCCTTTTCAAAACATGGATGACATTTCAGGAGTCCTTCCTCCATAATTCCTGCTCTATTTTTTAAAGCAAACAAAGCTGCTAGAAAAAAAGCTTAAAAAAATGAAATTCAAGAGAAAAGAGAGAGAAAAAGAGAGAAAACTATTTTTTCTCTATAAAAAGAGAAACTTCTCAGTTTCTGTCCAGTTTTGAACTTCTTGTTCATATTTCCCATACTCTGTCAAAATGAGCAGCAGGTAACCTTTGTTATTAAGAACAGGTTATAGATGGATCATAACTTACTTGCTGTGCTCCAGAATATGTTACAGGGAGGAGAAAATGCTCTGATTCAGACTCAAAATTTTACTTCCCACATAAGATTCTGACTTGTAATAATCTGATTTCCCAGCAAAGTTTCCTATCTGTCAGAAATAACTAAACAAGAGCACAATCCATTAGTGCCAGGACAGAATCTTCCAATATGTATTGTAAGTAGAAGACATTCTGTTTCTTGCTAGATTTCCCTGTTTACCTGCTTTCTAAACTATCTACTTAATTAAAAGTAGCTCTCTACCTAATCAAGCTTTCAGTAGAAAATGGTCATTTTTTATGAATCAGAAAGAAATTGTAAATGGAAATTATTTCCTTAACTTCAGTAAGCAATCACTAAACATTTGGTGGAATCAGCAAACTTTTTTTGAATGACTAATCTACTGAGATTCTTTAAGTCCTGTAAACACCTTTAATACTTCACTAGAGGGAAAAACAACATACTAAATGGTCCTGAAGCTTTTAGGTACTATTCAGGCAGATATTATCTATATAATAGGTTAATAACATGACTGCTAATCACTATTTCAGTTAATGCAAGTAGCAAAAGGCAATGAATTTGCAGACTATAAAATAAACATTTGCAGAGCCTGATGTCTACCTGGATCTAGAGTGTGTAAATAATCCCTTATCCTCATAACCACTGGGGTTCACCAAAGGGTACCAGGGGAAATGAAATGAGAGTGGGAATGAAACTCATCTATTGCTGTGACTCTGATTTGAGAATAGGGAACTCAAGCAGTAACCTATTCTGCTGAAGCAGAACTGTAAAGTATCATAGTTCTGCTCAGAGCTCTGGAGGTGCACCAAGCATAGCTAGGCATACCCTCCAAAAAATTAACAGCACAGCAGCCTCCTCAGCGTGAAATTACCCTCTGTGTTTCCTGGGTAAACAATGGCTTCCAGAACCTGCATACTACGCGTTCATTTCATTACCACTGACTTCTTCTGTTTCCTCTGCTTCACATTCCTTGCTTCTAACCCTTTGTATTTTCAACTTCTCCATTTCCTACTCTTCTTTACTCTTTCATGCTCTCTTTTGCTCAGAGCTCAAAGACAGAGTTCAGAAAACTTTCAGTAGGACACCTGGGAGAGGATGCTGGTCTGTCAGGAGCTGCCTGTTATCTCTCAACCCTGCGTGACACAGACAGTGAACACAGAGCACTCGAGCTCGGGAATATTGTACACAGGATTGAATCATTGTAGCATCAGTTCATTTTGCAGTGACAAGGATCCTTAAGATAAGGGTTTAAAACTTCCTTAAAGCCAAAGAGTACAGGTACCTGTTTCAATGAAATTGAGGCTTATTTCTAAGTCTTTTATAATCCTTCTCATTTCTCATGATCTCCTCTTCATCTTTCAATCTCTTTCAACAACCTTGCATATGAGAGCACAATAAAAATGCTCTGACATCCATCTTGGTAAATGAAAAACATGGTGAAAGCAGAGTAGGCATGTGTGCAGTTTACTCCTCATATTAGGCTATTAGAGCATTCTGGGAAAAAAGTAATTATGAAATTATTGATCTGCTATCAGCTATATGGTCAGGTTTTAAAGGTGTGCAATAATATCCCTAGGTATGGGTTGTAATATGAGAAAGGTTATTAGAATTTAGCAGCAAAGCTTAATGGAACAAACCATCAAGATAAAGATTTTTTAAAAATCTTTTCATGCTTTATTTAGTCTGCAATATCTTTATTCATGTGCTCATAGTATGAAGTTAGTACATGGGATGAAATATCAAAGAAGGTGGAAGTTTACCACAGCCAGATTTGATCTAACTTAATTTTGTTGAATAATGTACAAATTCTTTGTTTTTTTTGTTCTGTTTTGCTTTGTTTTGCTTTGTTTTGTTTGAATGTAGGGGCCACTTTTACTGGTATTGCTCATGCAGAGTAACGTCTTACCACTCAAAATGCCCAGAAAACACTCACTATATTTAAAGGCTTTTGCAGTCACTCATCATCATAATGCCCAAAGGCAGGATTCAAATCATTATTAAGGCACTTCAGTTCAAGCGTTTGCCTGTGCACTTGTATGTCTAGTTATCTAAAGAGAAAATCTCCTGGATATCCCACAACAAAACAAGCCTCCCGCTGGCTGTCAGTGTTGGTAATTGTGTCCCAGCACAGGCTTCTAAGCCCCTGGTGCAGGCAGATCTGGAAAACACTGAGTGAAAACTAAAGAATTACTCTTGACCAGCAGAAAGTGTCCAATTCTATTGCACGCATAAGCATCTGGTGTCATTTGAGAAGCTTGGAGGTGCCTCTCGTGATTCAGGATGGTGTCCTGCACAGCCCTCTCTGATCTCTGCCTGCACCACGGTGTTGTCTTAGACTATATGGGAAGCTCAGCTGGCACCAGATGCATCTGTGTGACTGAAGTGACTGCTTGATGTCCCTGTGTGGAGAGCCGAAGCCCTGCTGGATGGACTCAAGGGTGTCTGAGCCACTGTTAGCTCACACCAGGGCTGCTCCCAGCTGGAAGGCCAGATGCAGTCACATTGACTGTGTGGAAGAGGCTACATGGAATTGATCAGTCCTGACAGTTGGCCTCAAGGCCAGGAAACAGTCCCAGAAGCTTCTGTGTTGCTTAGCATAGGCGTGGTATTACTGGGTAGGTGCTTGTTTTCAGTCTTTTTGATTTATAGTGCCTCTCTTGCACAAACAAGGTTGAGACAAGTTCATGCTCATGAAGACTTCTTGGGAGGCCCTGGACCTGGTTCCATTCATCAGTTCTAAGCCTGAAATTTACTTCTAGAGAAAATAAAAAAATGAAGAGTAGAGAAAGACAGAAAGAAAGAGGAGGAGAAACAATTAGGGTTCCCAGATCAGTATCTTCCCCCGGGTTCCTGTTCATTGCAGTGGCTATTCCTGTAATATTTTGCCACAGTAACAGTATATTTTTCACCGGGACCCTTTTGAAGCCCCATTGTTTGCTCCTGCTTATGATACTGATGCTCATTTTGATTGGTAACAGAGGCTAAGTTCTGTATGGCTAAGTTATTAGGGTCCCTAAATTAGCTCAAAAACTACAACCAAAACAGAGAAAAAGGAGGTAAAGAAGAGATGATTGTCTTACTGTGGCAAGCACTTCCCATGTCAGCAGATGCAGGAACCAAGACATAAGAAAAACAACACATGGGAAATGGCAGGAGAACGACAGAAGGAGAACAAAAAAGGGAAAATACTTCCAGAGAGGCTGTGGGACAACAGTCCCATGGCAGCTTGAGTGAAAGGGTGCAGGGCTGCTGGGGGAAAAGCTGTAAAAAAGGCCAAGGTGCCCTCATACTGCATTCCCTCAGTCTGGTCACTGATGATGCACTTCTAACTATTAACTGCATCACATCTGGATTCAGAATGGTGTATTCCTTCCTCTTTGGCTCAGAAACACTCCACAAAGTCAATTTAAGAACATTTATGGCTTATGTAGGGAAATCATGCTGTTGCAATATCCTATCACTTAAATGACTCAGAAAGAGAGATCTATAAGTTTGTGGCATGGCTTACACAAATCAAAGTATATTAGGGATTTGGGGGAGTTTTTGCTCTCACATACACCATTCTAAACTTGAAGTAAGTAAATCAGTACCAATTGAATTACTCTTGATTTGCCTTACTGTAAATGCACCAGTGTAGTTCATGAGTCAGGTTTTTAATTACAAAACCCAGGGAGACTGAAGCTGGACAGGCATTTTTAACATTAATTATGTTTTGTCAAGGAGACTCGAAACTGAGAAATACTCTATAATTTGGAATAAAATAAAAAAAAACCCATTAAAATTATATCATTAATTAATCTATAATCTTCTCTGTTGTAAGTGTTCCTGAGTCTCCAAAGTACTGAATTTAGAGTATAAATAAAAGACTGTTCCAGAGGCTACAGAATTGATGGATCATAAGAAAGCATCAATAACATTAAAATAATGAATTACATTGGAAATAGGGTAAAGTAGGCAAGGTTTTCTTAATTTCCCTTCTGGGAAGAGTATGAGACAGAAGTCAGCAGGAACCTTTGCATTAATTTGACTCTTCTGTCTGGTTCCACGCACAGCATCACAAACTCAGGCACTGTACCAGTATCAAAATCTGTGCTGCTGAGCTTCTGTGCCTGCAGAAGAATAACAACCAGGTCACTCTTAGCATAGGAGAGACTTTAAATGAAGAAATGCAGTACAGTATTCCATACCTACATAGCACTTTCATGGAAACAGTAGGAGCTTTATGGTTGCTCCTGCTTTTGAATTGCCTCGCCTCTCCTCTCCTCTCCTCTGCAGTCTCTGTTGTGGCTCTCTCATGCGGCTTTTTTTAGTCTTTTTGCAGAAGACTGACACAAAGCAGAGGACACAATGTCTTGTGAAGGATGTGTCAGTCTAATACACCATGGTTATGGCTAGGAATTGTCCAGACACCAACCTTGAATTGTTGGGATAAAGGTAGACAGAATTTCAGATGATTATGTCTCTAATTATGTTCAGTTCACAATAGTAAATGGTAAGAATAGTTCTATGAAAGAGATGTAGGCATAAAACCAACATTGTACACAAATGGGAACAAGAAACTGTATTTAAAACCCGATCACCTGTATTTTCCTTTGAATGACTTTCCAGTGTTAATCTTGATTAGCTACAGGTGATAGGGTTTAAAATGTTAAAGGATATTGACAAAACACCTGCCTTTTCACCTGTCTCCTACTCCTGCAACCTACTTTTCTGCTGTAAAAGATTGTGGATTGTATTTCTTTAGGAATGAGTAATAGAAAAAAACTTTTGCTAGACACAGAAACTCAGATCTAGAATGTCAGCAATGTCACTTTGTGAAAGGCCCTCTGACAACGAAATAATAAAATATTAAATGGTCGGGGGTAGGTCAATATGGTGAAGAAAAAAAAGTCCCAATGGCATGTGAATGTGTACACGTATATGAGTTTTAGAAAGCCCACATTTGGAACAAACAGTATTGTTAAAAAAGTCAAAGCACAGTTAAAAACAGATGGATGTTAGACAAACAGAAGTGACCTTTCAGCTTGTTAAATACAGTCCCTCTTCCCTTTCAGAACTAACAACTGTACAAGTTTGGTGGTCCTAAGGCAGAGGGAAGATTGCTGCTGTGCAAAGACCACCACAACTTTGGTCATTGGAGCTCCCAGAAGAGCAAAACCAGACAAAAACTGTTGGGTAGGAAGATATAGTTGGGTCTGGGCAAATAATACCTGTGCTGCAAGCACATTCGATTAATATTAAATATCCTAATATTTTGCTGAGAATGCATCCTCCTATATTTCAGATCTCCAGATTTTCTGTTACCCAGACCAAAACATATTTTCCTACATTCCCAATCTATGATGAGAGAAAAGACTGTGGATCTTCTGAAGGTTTTGTTGTTGAAACCACTATTTTTATTTCATTAGGATTTTTGAAAAATCAAATCAAAATTTGAATTAAAATCCAAAGTCCTGAAGAATGCAGTTGTTCAGAAAGCAGTCTGTATCAGTCATTCAAATGTTTAATTTTGTGGACTTTTTCTTCTCTGTGTCTGGGAGAACTTGTCTTATTAGCAAACATTTCAAAAGACAATTGACAAAAGACACTTGTGGACTATAAGTCGTAATGCTGTCAAGTTAGAAATGCTGACAATGCACAAAACTTTTATATTTTGTGGTTTGCAATGTGCCTGGTTTTAAAGAGAGAGTTGCTGTCTAAATTCTGTAATGTTTCTCCCATTTTCCCACCACCTCCTGACACACAGCATGATGTTTATTGATGTGATCCAGCGAGACAGATTTGTGACTTCTCTTAATGTCAGGCTCTTTATTTAGTCACCTACTCCAGGTTCTTTTTCTGCCAAAAGCCACTCTGCCTATATTTAAGTTGCTTCTAAGGAATGTTACATGAATCAGTACAAATCTTGACCTGCAAAGTTTTCCATTTTCAGACCCTGCTATACTTTCCTCAGTTCAATTAAAAAAAAAAAAAAAAAAAAGAGGGAAAAGGAGGATCAGCTGTTCTTTCCCATGCTCATTGTCAGAGGATTCAAGAAAATAAAACAAAAGCACAGTATCATTGCCCTGAGCTACTGAAGCTTTGATAATGAGAGAGCTGCTGATATATGGTAAGTACTGGCTGGATAAATTTAAAAAGTAAGAAAGCCAAAGCAACAAAATGTCTGTGGGTAAGTTAGTGAAAATAAAGCTACCTAAAATCCCCACAGCTCTCTGCATTAAATGTTTTATCATCATGTGAGGGATGAATCACTGAAATATGTTAGAGCGCTTGTTATTTGGGGGAATCTTTGTTGACAAGCAAATTGCATACAGTCTGAGCCTTTGTGGTTAAAGTCAGCATGCTCTCTTCATTCTCAGAGGGAAAATGAAGTAGGACAGAGAATTCCTGATGTGTCTGGAATCGAAACAAAAGAGTGGATAAGCTAAAAGGATTACTTGACGTGTACAAAAATGTACATTTATTACTTTATTGCGGCATATCTTGAGGTCACTAGCTTTAGGACTGATGCTACTACTAGCTTATGCAAATACACTTCCTTCTGTTGACTTATTTTCTCTTTGTAGATTTAATCATCTGGTACTTTGGGGCTTAAACTGGCAAATGATCCATGATCCTACCATCTCTGTATCCATAGTCTATGGGTAGACAAGCCCTAGAAGGGAACTCTGCCTTATTGTAGGACATTTTATACCAGATTTAATTCAAGAGAATCTGAGAAAAGCAAAGGAGTCTTGGTTACATTTAAAGAATTACCCTGCTCTTAATTTGCATGGGTGAGCCCTAAAGAGAGCTGTAGAGGGGGAGTTCAACTTGCTAAAAAGTGCCCAATGCAGTGAAATCTCAGCTTGGAGTCCATAGGCACAAAAATAATAACAACTAAAATAAATTAAGGTCTTTGCATTTGTCCCAGGACGTGCAACTTTCCTTCTATTACCAGTGGTAGAGGCAATGACTGTTGGCTCCCTCTGCAGTATTCCCTCAGGTTTGCAAAGGCATAACTTTATGGCCACATTGGAAATCAAATCAGAGCAGAAAAAAGAAAAGCAGCACATCAGTGAGTAGTGTGGGATGTTTGGGTTAAATAGAGAAGTGTTGACCTGTAAAGCACATTTCAGGTTAGAGCTTGGGTGGTGGCTCCTGAATTCTCTGCACTGAAAAAGAAGAAGGTCTCATGTCTTTAAATGCATGTAAGCAGTATGAATATATCTCGGATTGCTGGGACTCATTTACTCTTAGTGACAGACAGCATTATCCAGACAGAGGTAATATGTTATGCTTATTAATTAAAAGGGTATTTTTAATATAAAAATCATATCTAATCCTGAAAATTTTTAAAATACTGTTATAGAAGTAATACGTTTTACTGACAGACACTGGAAGAGATTAGGAATTCTTCCTCTCTTTCTTGCATACATATACTTGGCAAGGACTCTTTGTACCGAGGCTGATAATGTATTTTCTGTTGCAGCTATGTTTTTACAGATTTTTTTCTGTTGTTAAAAAAGCAAAGTTTGATTTAAATTTTGTAACAAATCTCTGAAAGAACAGTGGGTGTTCTTAGAAAATTTGCATGCTATGTTAAGTTCCTCTGGAAAAGAAAAAATGTGAAAAAATTTCAACTTACTTTATGGCATAGAGACAATTCTGTGGGCACCTTTTGTACAGTCAGTCATTCTGTCACTATCATCCTCCAGTGACTTTGTCTTTTACACAGTAATAGAGAAAAAAGAAATACGGTTTAAAGATAGGAAAATGTGAATGCAAAACTGTTACACTGGCAGGATGTCTCAAGGTAAGTGTATTGGCAGAAACTGCATTTAACTTCCTTTAAATTGACTAGATTTCAAGTTGAAAGTTTCCCATTAGTGCTTGAAATTAATGTGTCATTCAGTTTTCAAATGACAAAATACCATATAGCTAAGGGAAAAAAAAAAAAAGATGCAAGAAGGAAGCAGTATAAAAAGAAGGAAGAATAAAAGCCACCACTCCACGATGACTCTGAGACAGTGAATCAGGCTGCCAGCTGTCAGGCTGGGTAACCTCTGGTCCCTGAGATTCAAGAAGAGAGATGGGCCCTCAGTTTGACATTTATGTCAAGTGAGAATGAAGCCAAGTCCAAAGCAACCCACACTGTTGTGCATTCATGTTGGAAATATATCTCGTTAGGGTGTTCTTGGAGGTCACTGCATCTGAATTAATGTTCAGGGAAATAAGTCCTTCACTGAAGAGCAGAACTTGTGTGAAAACAGGTGCTATAATCAATATTGTGTTCTGGTAAGAACTAGCCAGTGACAACCCTTATGCTTTGGGTATGCGAAAGTGAAGCATGCATGGCTCTCTCCTCTCTCTTGTTTACTGAGAATCTAACTTAGGGAAATGGCATACAGCTATGGTTTAAGTCAGTGAGGTTTAACTACTTTTCTATGGCCGTTGAAAACTACATTCTTGCCTTCAATTTATTATTTTTATTCTAGCAATAAACATATCAAAAATAAGCAAAATATTCTTCAAGAGAGTATTTAAAAAAAGGAAAGAAAGAATACACACACATACGCACACAACCCCCTTCTCATATAATATTAATACTGAACAACTGACTCAAGTTATTCATGGCAATAAATGCCAATAAAGAAATGGCAATATACTAGAATATACTTTTTCTGATATAGAGACAGAAATATGTTATGAACTCTCATTTACTATTTATTTTCTTGAGCAAAAGTAGATACTTAGTATGAGGGTTGTAAGCTAAAATTCTGATTTTCTGCTCATTTTTTGGTGTAAACCAGAAGCGTCTTCCCTTAAATGAGTGAAATTTCACCATTTAAAACCAGGGGGAGAAATAACAAAAAACCCCATGAAGATATGTTATGCAGAAGACTAAATCCTGTCCTCTCTAATAGCACACAGGATGTGACCCACAGGAGTTTGCAAAACTGGTAGTAGCAGCAAGACATTTGAAAAGAAAATAATAGTCTTGTGTTTCTCCCTGCCCAATTCTCATTTTTTGTAAATATTTTAATCCAACTAGAATGATTTTTGTGTAAAATCCCTCTTCTAAAATGTTTGCATTTTGATACATTATCTAAACAGTGCTATCAGTCCAATAAAAGTCTCACTGATGAGGTTTTACTTCATAAAGAATTGTCAAATATTAACTCATAAAGAGCTCTCCCCTATTTTTGCCCAAAGCTTGTTCATGCTCACAAGGAGAAAATTAAATAGCAAAAACTACAGCGACACATAATACTACTTGTCTTGTTCTCACCATATTCTCACGTGTTAAATCATAAAACATTCCCTAAAGAAAGCCTTATATCCTTGTCTCCAAACAAGGGAGGGAAACTGAGGTCAGGAAGTGAGTTGAAATGTCAAGTGTCACTTAAACTAGCAGCAAGCCAGAAATGAGCCCCTGGAAAAAGCATTGCTGCCATGACTTTCATTCATGACCAGAACTCATATTCACACATCTCACATCCAGACCAGTGTCTCATCCAGAACAATAAGAAGTCATCTGCAGCAAAGCAGTGAGAAACTACCAACCTCACTTTACAGGTTCTGATACGGTGTGAAAACTGGTCATACAGCAAGGCCATGGCAAAGCACACTGGAATGGATGATAGAAGAAAAGACTAATTTATGAGTAGAGTAGTGTTTTGGTAGACAACTAGTAGGAATCTGGAAAAAAAAAAATTGTATTTCGCTGCCTTCAATTATCTTTTCACTCATTGCTGACTTCACATGGCATGAGCTATGCCTGCAGTCAATGTGAGATGCAGACACAGCCCTGGATACTGCTGGTGGTGCTGGTAGGAAGCACTGGGCAGATGCTGCTGCTGCCAGCCTGGAGCAGGCAATAGTTCCTCGGCACTAGGATATTGGTCCCATCCATCTGGGTGTTTGTCTAAAGCTGGGAAAACCACCCAGCTTGGTAAGGATCACCCAAGTCTTCCTGATGTCAGAATAAGGTTGGATTTGTATGGCATTGGCAAAAAGACAGATATGATTTATTGTCATAATTTAGTCTGCAGTGATCAGGTGTAGTGCTGCCCTGCAGATACCCCCAGACATCATCAGTCACAGGATTTGAGTATTTTATTGACCATGTTCTTATTTCTTGGTCCCCTTTTTCATGATTCTTGCACCTCCCTACCTCCTCCCAGATAAGTGAATTACTTTTCCTACTCCTTGGGTTTCTTACAGCCATATTTAATTTAGATATTTCTGATGCCTTTATGTAGATAATCACAGCCTAGTATGATATTCTTGATATGTTAACCGAGGTGCTTCCAAGGACTGCCCTTGAAATGTTTTCTTAATAAAAGGTCCCCAAAGGTCCCCTACAATTATATGTGAGGTCTGGCTGGTTCTTATGTAACTCTGTCTTAGCTACATGGGAAATCCATTTATTCCTCACAGATTCATCTCTAACTTTTGTCAGATACTTTTGTTGCTAGCTGTTGCATTCAGCAATTCCTCATGTCATGTCCTGTTCAGTTAACTTAACCTCAGATCCATTATTTAGCAGACAACTCATTTGCCTCTAGTCCTAACAGGTCCAAAGAAGATGCCCAAAACTAAGGGTTGGGCAGCCCCCCCAGCCCTCTTGTTAGCCCAGTATGTCGGCCCATGGTTTCATCCCTGTGCTCTGGTCAAAGTGGATGCCAGTGTGGATCACGCATCTGCAATTCTCTGTGCCATCTTCTGCAATTTATTGAAAAGCCTCAGATCTCCTGTCTGTCAAGTAGGAATAAATATTTTTTTTTTGTTAGCCAAGATGTTTTTAACTTTCATTTATTCATTCTTAGAATGCTCTCACCACTCTTTAGATGAAGGTGAAGTATATATATATATCAGTATATATAAACTGATAAAAAAGAATCTAAATAATTCCTCTGTTTTAGAACTTATCTCAAGCATGGAAGTTTCTGTGCAGTAGTGCAGGAGCTAATCACTGGAACTTGGTCTCTTGTAATATCAGTTAATCTATTTATTACACTTTATTTACATATTGTGCTTGCTCTAAAAGCTTTGAATGCAGCATGTTTTAAAATACACAACAACAAACTTTGAAAAAACTTGAACTGTGGTTGACCAGCGCATAGTACAGTATATGGTATCATTTCCAGTGTGTTTCTTTACTAATTCACAGAAGTCCTGGCTTTGCAAGAGATTTTCCAATCACAGTGACCCAAACTAATAAAATCTCATTTGTATTATTTCTAATTGACTGCAACAGTTGCTCTGTGCTATTAGTTGTACAATGGATCTGACAGCCAACACAGAAAAAATTCTACAGTCTTCTCCTTCTCACCACACAGCTTAACACATTTGTGTTTTGTTTTATCTCTGATTTTAATATTCTAGTTTTAAATATTAGCTTCAGCAATTTATTGAGTTTCTAGTATTATTCAGGACAGAGGTTTAAGTCTTTGTGATGACCCTCATATCCATCAACAGTTTGAAGGGTAAGGAAAAAAGTAAAGTGCCTTTTAAAGTACTATCTTTCCTAGGTGCAATATTTGTTTCAGATGAGATGTGTCATATATCTCGTGTGCAGCACGGCCTGTCTGATATGTTTTGTCACATTACTTCTTCTATCATGTGTCACATTATGTAAGGTCATGCTACTTTTGCTAACAATAAGACACAAAGGACTCAAGCAGCAGTGAACTGCCTGCCAGAGACTCCTTTACGCTCCATGCTGTCTCTTGCAAGGAAGAGCAAATCAGGAGTTGCAGCACCAGGCTACCAAGTCACCTGAAGAAAAAGAAGTAAATTACCAACTGCTCTAAGGACAACAGTCAATAGATTTTTTTGAAAGGTGATTTAGAACCTACTTCTGCATTCCTTACATAGCCTAACCTCCCATCAGAGGACAACAAAATTCTAAAGGAGGTTATAATGCCTTTTCTAATGCGTTTACAGATTTCAGCTTTTTCCTGCCTGTTTTCCAGGTATCAAGCACCATAAATGAGACTACTGCACTTCAGAAAGATTATGCATTTCTTTCACCTCTTATTTAACTGCAGTTGCTCAGGACTAAACCTACTGAAATCAGTTCTACTGTACTGGTGAGAGGAGGATGAGGCATGTGTCTTTTCTTCCTACTTGCATTCTAGCTAACCAACTAATTTTTCAGAAGTACAAATAATAACAGATAGTAACAGTACCAAAACTGTTAAGTAGTATGCAAAACAGAAACAAAAATCCCTGCATCAAGATCTGAAAAGAGAGCAGTTATCCTTGGCCATTGTCATGGAAAGATCTGTTCATATCTTCAGGATCTACTTAACCATCATGCAGCACTTACAAGCACTGATTGACTGCTTATTTGAGTTATATTAATTTCCAGCAAGACATGTGATATCTTCCCTGTGTAATTATCTGGAATTTGAATACTACCTATCCTTAGTAGGAAATTTCCAGAATCTCCTTTCTGATCTGTGAGTGAAAATATTAGAACTGATAGTTCCTGGAGTTTTGCTGGTCTTGTGTAGGAATAAAAATGATCACGGAGTTATCTCAGTTGTTCAGTCTGGGAATGTTTCCAGGTTACGGCTGGCTAACCACCAGTCTTTTTGTCGATATTTGCATTTGGGGACAAATAACCCCAGGCACCAATACTCAAGAAACCAGCTGGCCTGAAAGAAATTCTGCAGAGAGGGAGATTCAGGTCCTGGTGCAGAACTAGGTGACCATAAGCCAGCAATGCGTCCCCACCGCAAATGAAGGCCAGCAGCTTCCTGGGCTGCATTAGGAGTGTTGCCAGCAGGTTGAGGGAGGTGATCTTTTGCCTCTACTCATGACCAAAGAGGTCACATCTGGAGTTCTGTGACCAGTTCTGAGGTCCTCAATGACTCTGGATTATGAGGCCAGAGAGCATGGAACCACAAAAATGATCAAGAGTTTGGGGTGTCTTTCATATGAGGAGAATCCAAGAGAGATGGAATTGTTCAGCCTGGAGAAAAGAAAGTTCAGGGGAGATCTTATCAATATGCCTAAATATCTGATGGGGCAGATAAAAAGCAGCCAGACTCAGATCCTTCTCAGTACTACCTACTGGCACAATAAGAGATGATAGGCACAAATTAAAGAGCAAAAAGTCCCACTTGAACTCAAAGAAGCTTTCTTTTTGATTAATGTGAGGGTAATCAAGTACTAAAACATGTTGCCCAGAGAGGTTTTGGAGTCTCTGTTGTTTGAACCGTTCTTGGAACTGAGAAAACATGGTTGGACACAGTGCTGGGCAACCTGCTCCTGTTGATCCTGCTTGAGCAGGACAGGGTATGGAGTAGATCTCAAGAGTTCCTTTGGAACCTCAACTATTCTGTCATTCTGTGGTGGTCAGTCATTTTACTTATGTTACACTGTTTCCAGGTAACTGTGTCAAACCAAACAAGCAGTTTCCTACTGAGGTTCTGTCCTCAATGATTTTTAATGTGAAGGGGGAAAAAAGAGGAAGCAACAGCAATAACTTATAACCTAATAAATAATGCTATGCAAAAGCATTAAGTCCAGCAGAGCTTCCAGACCTCACATTGTCATCTGTCAGCGGTTTAATACACAGAAAAGTTGGAGCTAAACTTTTTCGGATGTGACAGCCGTATGAGAAGAGAGTATTTGCCCTTGATAGATGATGTCTTCTTTATCTGCACCAGCATGGTCAGGACTGTGAGTGGTTTCTGGAGCTGCAGAAACTACCTGTTGAATCATAGAATCATTTAGGTAGAAAAATGCATTTAAGATCATCAAGTCCAACCATGCACTGCCGTGTTCACCACTAAATCATATCCCCAAGTGACACTCTTCAGGGATGATGATCCTCTACCAGGGCGTTGGTTCCACCACTTCCTTGTGCAGCCTGTTCCAATGCTTGACAAACCTTCCGGTGAAAAATTGTTTTCTAATATCCAGCCTAATCTTCCCTTGGTAAAACTTGAGGCTGTTTCCTCCTGTCCTGTCATTTGTTATTTGGGAGAAGAGACTGACCCCCACCTTGCCACAACCTTCTTTCAGGGAGTTGAACAGAGTGATAAGGTCTCGCCCAAGACTCTTCCTCTAGGTTGAACACCTCCAGTTCCCTCAGCTGCCCCTTATAAAACTTGTGGTCCAGACCCTTCACCAGTTCCATTGCCCTTCTCCGGGTATGTGCTAGCACCAAAATGTCCTTCCTGTTGTGATGGACCCAGAACTGGACACAGGATTCGAGGTGCGGCCTCACCAGTGCCCAGTACAGGAGGAGAGCCACTGCCCTGCTCCTGCTGGCCACACAATTTCTGATACTCCAACACAGGACTGAGAGACTGAGAAATGAGATTTGATATTGTATAGTTCACGCTGGTCAATCGAGGATGAAAAAAACCCAGATGTTGAAATACAGTGCAAACATTCACACAGATCATTAAAAAACTGTGAGTCATCAAAAGCATATTTCCTTGTTATCCTAAAGAGAATGAGAATGAAGAAAGTATAACCAACAGCAAATCTGCTGAACTGCCTTTCTCCAGAAAAGACTGACAGGATTTGTGGGGTAGGAATATATTATTCAGAGAAGGGTATTGTCTATGAGGGCTTTCTAAGGAAAGCATATTGATAGATGCCTACATTTGAATTAATTTGCGATGCACCTTTTACTGCACAGGTGGAGGGGAAAGAGCCAACAGGCTCCAATGTTCATCCAGGTATGTGCTGGTTGCCAGGTGTTGACCCTCCCCCTTTTGATGTGGTTATTCCTTATATTGGAATGCACTTCTCTCTCTGAGTTGGAAAATGGAAAAATAAGACCTATAGACTGTGTTAGTACAGAAAAGTAAAGAACAGGATGTGACACCTTTGTCTTGAGAGAAAAGGAGAGAGTAAGAACAATGCTGTACCTCGTTTGGCAGGACATTCATCTGCAAATATGTAAAAACTCTCTTATTTCTGCTCCAGGATGTTTACAGATTTTATATAAGTGCTATTTTATGTATAAAATCCAGAAAAAATTCTGGAAAATAGAGCCCAACACTCATTTTCCCTCAAATGATCAGCAACGAGCCCACACATTCAGTTTTCTATATATTATTCCTCTGCTCATGTTCTCTGTATGTTGATTTCATTTATTGTCCTATTTAGAATAAAAAGCCTTTTTGAAGGTAGGCTGTCTTCCAGCAGTACATAACTCTGTCAGAATGGGCTCATGAGGCTGTGCAAAGTGCTATAAAACATAATAAATAACAACAATGGCCCACAGAATTGCCATTTTATGGAGCTGCAAGATGCTAAACACAATGTCCTGAATACAAGAAGTTTCTTTCCACAGCTGCAAACCTTCAGGTCTGTTGCTGCCTTATTCTATTTGGAGATTTAAAGACTATTTAAAGCAAAAGAAAATATTTATGAATGTTTAACACATAAATGCCACATTTTCTAAAGCAGATAATCCAAATGTATCACTTCAGAAAACAGTCTTCGAAAGTTAAAAAAAAAATGTTCTTTAGTCCTGAAAACACAGTAGAGGAACATGCGGACTGTAAGTGCCTTCATGCTAAAAAAAAAATTGAAAAAAGAATCTAAATTCAACATTGACAATAATGTTTTAGCATCATACACTAACTGGATTTTATTAAACATTGCTTTAATGATATTATTCTGGGAAAAATTAAAAAGTAGCTCAACAATTGCCACTGGTTATTTTCTTAATAAAACTGTTGTGGAAAGCTTTAATATTTTAAAATGCCACATACTATAAAACAAAAATTTCCCATTTAAACCATCCAAAATATATACATAGGATAACTAAAATGAGGAGCTGCCTGGGAGTTCTCAGGTTAGGTTTGTAGCTTAGCAAATATTTGAGGAAATAAGAATAAAGTTCCCATTTTTTTCAGCAAAGGGATTCTTTGTACAAGCACAGACACACATCTTTGTATATATGTATGCATATATATATATATATATAAATATATATACAGATACCTTCTCCACAGGGATGAGTACTGATGTCATCAAGACAGCTCAGGGCACGTCATGTCTTTCTTGCCCATGCAGATCCATTGGATCTTATGGCTGCGCTGGAAGCAGGATTGTGCTCTTACTTTCTCACACTGAATACTCAAAATTGTTCTGGTTTTCGAATCGGCACTATGTTAAGTTCTTTTTTTTTTTCACTGATGTTGCTGGTTTGATTTTACTGTCAAGGAAATTCACCTTAAAAATCATGAGTGTGTCATGGATTCATCTAAGACAAAAAATCCTCTTCCATGTTTTATTGCAGTAAATGCTGCTGCCGTTTATCTTTGCTTGAGAAGTAAATTTTTTTACATTTGTGAATTTATTTTGGATTTTATGTGAGATTATTAAAAGAAAAAGAGAATATTTGTGAATGCTTAACATATAAATCCCCACATTTACTTAGACAAATAATCCAAATGCATCACTTCAAAAATCAGACTTCCAAAGTGAAAAAAATATTTTTTTCTAAAGAATCTCCCCAAGATCTTGCTCAGGTCAGCAACAATATCCCAGTCACTGAAGTCAGAGAAATTTTAAACAGGATCTATTATTCATTTTATTTTATTTTTGTTTCTTTTATGCATTCACCAGGCATCCTTGCATAACATCTCATTGGTAATGAGTCCTCTTCTGGCCACCTTATCCTGCTCAAATTGGATTTCATTCATCCAAATCACACCACTTTCACAGCCATGCAGACCTTTAAGTGGGAGGTAGAGGGGTATATTCAGAAATGCGCTGGGAGTGGGAAATTCCAGCCATAGACTTTCATTAAACCATCAGAGAGTCCATGTTTTGCAGTCATTGTATGCTGCCTCCACAGCAAATGCAAATTCTCAATGAAGGTATTTGAGAACATTCAGTCAAGAGGATTTTCTGAAAGAACATGCCCTTCTTGAAAAATTGATTTTTTTAAAAAAAATATTTTGTGAACAAATATTCCATTTTTTCCACTGGGAAAAATCAAACTGACAGGTCTCCAGGTTCCTCACCTGGAAGGTTTTTGCCAGCTTCACTCTCGGCAGGCAGAAAGCAGATCTGACAGGCACTGGCCAGGCAGTCTGTCAGAGCTCTCTGCCTCCTCCGGGCTGAGCCATTCTTCCTTATGTGCTGCTTGGAAGGGTGAGGACACAGAAACCCTGAGTGCTGCTGCTTCCTCCTGGAAGCTTGTTGTCAATCCACCACCACTGCAAGCAGGGAGCAATACTGAGGAGATCCAGGGTAGGAGGAGACAAGCTGTCATTTTGTTGTGGTTCAGGTGGGATGCAGTACTTTTGGTTTGTTATGTTTTTCTGGAAATGCTTCTTATGTATATTCATTTCCTTCTTTTCTTAGGTTTTGTTTGTTTTTTGTTTTTTTTTTTTTCTTTCTTATTGCTTCTCTCTTAGTTCAGGGGAAATGCTTTTGCACTAAATGATATATAATTACACCTATTTTTGCATTATATATAATTACATATATTGCCCCATCCCTAGAAGTGTTCAAGGCCAGGTTGAATGGGGCTTGGAGAAGCTTGGTCTACTGGAAGGTCTCCTTGCTCATGGAAGAAGGGCTGGAACTAGATGATCTATAAGATCCCTTCCAACCCATGATTCTATAACATTACATCAGACATTATATACAATATTAATATATAATATGTAACATACACTTAGCTATTTATATGTATTTCTGTATATATCTCCATATATACATATATGTCAAAGCTCTGCAAGTTTTTACAAGCAATGTTATACCTGTTATCTCTTCCTTCTTGTCTTCATGTTCCAAATCAGAAAGTTGTTCTTTAAATTTCTACCAAAATGAGGTATAAGTGAAAGGCAGCAAAGCGTACTTTACATTATTAGAAAACAAAAGGGACCTCTGTATTTAGGAAAACAAGCAGAATTAAAAATGTCGGCTCTGGATAAAATGGATTGCACATGAAAACACCAATGGTAAGGTGATGTCTAATTCATACACTAATTCATATAGCTATAAATAACCATAACAATTATGAGCATGTAAACCTACATATAGAGTGAAAGACTTGCTGCTCTTCCACCTCTACAACAGCTTCTTCAATTTTCTCAGTAAAAGCTGGCCAATTTTCCACTTCTATCCTAAGATGATCAATATTTCCTAAGTGAGACACCTTTTGAAGTACTTCAGGACATATTTAGCTCCCTCTTTGATCTTTCCATGTCTCCTTTTAGATATAATGGATTTTACTGTACTGAGGCTTTATCCCACCAACTCCACTTTTATTATCCTTTAGCTGACTCTCCAGAAGATAAAAGCAAGTTGAAAGGACAACTTTTCTTAGCAACAAAAATTAATCATGCATCTCCATTTTGGGGAGCATCAGACATCATGGAACCCTCATAAACAATGCTTTTTGCTACTTTTCCTCTTGTGGCTTTTCTTGAGGAGCACAAAAAATCATGAAAATGAGAGGTGAAATATCTACCAATGTAACTTTTAAAGCTCATGACTTTTGTTCTGAGAAAAGAGGTGTTTCCAGTTGTACAATATCCTAAGTATGGGGGGTGAATTTATTGTAGGCACCATGAAGTATCTTATTTGGCCTCCGGCTACTTCCCAGAAGTCATTGATGTATCTCTCAGACCAGGAATGGTGTTACATGGCAACAGGTGCCCCCTGGCTCTGTGATTGGGTTTATTCTTGAGGCTCCACTGAGTGGCTGTCCATCCAGAGAGTGAGCTAAACATGTGTGCCTACACTTCTGTGCGGGTGTTTAATTTTTAAACTGTGCCTGTAAAAAGAAACATGAGCTTATTTTCATGGTACATTCTTCAGTTGTGGAATTTTAGATTAAAAACCCCAGCTTTGAGGTTGAGAGATCACTATCAGTGACAGTTTTCAATACTCCATGGAGTGAATAAATCATAACTCTTCCCAGCAATATCATAATGCGATCAGCCTCTGTCCTTATCATGGATAAATCATCCTGGTAACAGTCGGTATCACCATCATCAAATGCTCTTTTGTTATGTGCCAGAAAAGGCCTCTTCGACGTTTCTTTGGGTTAAGATTCTCATATTTCATATTTGGTCAACACATCTAAAGAAAGTCATTGAATATGACACTGCATGCTGCTGCTGCCAGGAGAAGGGGAGCTTCGCCATCCCACATTTGGCTCTCCACTTGCAGTACCTCTCCCAGTTCATAGGGTCTCC
This sequence comes from Callaeas wilsoni, assembly GCA_013398955.1. Lineage (NCBI taxonomy): Eukaryota > Metazoa > Chordata > Aves > Passeriformes > Callaeidae > Callaeas > Callaeas wilsoni. Next base: position 85,089 of record VWPU01007885.1, on the reverse strand, counting down.
AGGATCAGACTAGCAATATGTGCATCTTCTTTTTGTGAGAAGGTAGAGGATCTGCAAGAACCCACTTTATGGTTCTCTGCCGCTTTAGCAAGTCTAGCTGGACTACCTCAGTCTCTTTGGCTCCAGTGACGACTCCTCTTACTTTGACAAAATAGCTATGGAAAGACTTCTCTACATCTACCTCAGTGATTCGGCAGCTCCTGCTTGTTTACCTTTCCCATCCCTCTGGCACAAAAGTGCATTCAGTCGTTTGCCATACTTTGTTTCAGATGCAAAAGGCTCATTTTGGATCTTCCTCTCTGACTCCTTAGACTCCAAAGGAACAGACCTTGAAGATATTTATCTTATAATCTGTAGGGCTGTGTCTGCTGCAAAGCGCAGTTCTGTCCATGTTCTGCTTCACTAGTAAAAATGATGTGACAGGGAAGCAGAGTTGTGGGAAAGAAATCTTCACTCTGCATTCAGAGTGATCTTGCTTTCACTGTGACAGCTTCTGAAGTAGCTATTCCTGTACTGGAAATTGGCATTGAAGTTACAGCAGGTAGCTCTGCAAAACTATTAGCTCTGTGTTTAATGGCTGCCAAAACCAGGCAGAACTAAGAATTACTTGGAAAGGAGTAGAAAACAAAAGAGAAAACCTTATAACACCACTATTTAAATCCCTCAGATGTCTTTAATATAGTTTATTATTCCCTTGTCTCCACAAGAATACAGCACTACTGAGAAAGATACAGAGAGGGACAGTAAGGAAGACCGATGATAGTGAAAATCTAAACATAACACCTTTATTTTGGAGAACCACTGAGGAAAGGATATGACATATCTCTATATACTACCAGTAATACAGAGTAATCAAATGAGTAGAAACTATCTCATCTATGCTAAGACCATCAAATAAAATTAACAAGTAACAGACTAAAAGCAAGGCATAAGAGGTACTTTGTCATATGTGTGGCTGCTACAAGACGCTGTGGATGCCTAAAGCCTCTCTGGATTAAAAAAGGATGAAGTAAATTAATGACATAAAACTGACAGGATTCTATTAAACACAAAAGCATTACCTTCCATTCAGGCAGTCCCAGAGGCACCAGTCACTGCTGGCAAAGGAGCATGCCAGGGATCTGGCACCATATGCTGCCCTGCTCTTACATGCCTTCTGTGCCCCTGCTGCTGGTCAGTGGTGGAGACGGAGCGAGGCGGATTTTCGCCCTGACCCATTAACAGTGTTCTTATGTTCACACAATTAATGCCAGCCTCCGGGGCAGAGGTTTAGGCCAGCTACTCTAGATGTTATTGCAATGCTTAAAACGTACATTTAAGCCCTGCCAGCAAGATCAGAACACCTCAAACAGTCACTGACTTATCCTATACTTCAGCGTGGGGATGTTTGGAACACATCAGGTCTCCCCAACATGTTTGCACACTTTTTAAAAAAAATTATTTTTAATTCAGGTTAATGTGCTTATTGTCAAAAGAATATTTATTTGAAAAAAAGAATACAGGAAAAAAAATTGTCCTCCTCACCCTTCTGAAGTTATCCCTTTCTCTATGGGGACTAGAAGTCATATTTTCAGATATTATTAGCACCATTATTGTATCAAGTGGCAACATGGTACAAAATTCACTGCTGCCACTTTAATCTGATATTGCTGATTCATAAAATGTCAGGTAATTTCATCCCCAATAATGTGATACGAAGCTGTTACTGCAAGAGTCAGTTTCCAGTAATGAAGGATAAAAATATACTGGAATTCATTATTAGCAATATTAGGGCTGTAGTACACTTCTCAGGATAGCCAAGATAGACTTGGAACTGACTCCCATGTTAAATTAAAATGCTCTTCTTTTGTTGTTGTTCATCATTAAACGTGTTGAATACTGTGTTCTTACCTGGGGGATTGTGGGTAGCTTGTAATATTTATAAAGGGAAGAGCTACTCTTCTCAGGGCCATTTCTGTCGTATGTATTATTTATTTCCTGATCTATCCCCTCCCATGTTCACCGTCTTTAAAAACTATTATAAATAAAACATTCCATGCTGAACAGTGTGGGTTATATTCCCAAATACATATATATTCAGGCCATTTCTATGCAAATGTCACAGTAGATTTTTCATCAAAAAAAAAATGTACCTAATCTGTACTTGATCCATTCATTTTACATTTATTTTTTAGATTAATTATTCTATTGCCCACATGACTGGTTTTAGCTGGGCACTCCAAAGGGATTTTGTAACCAATGTAGACATTTTTTGTTCTTTAGCACATATGAGAACCAACTGAAGAAGAGAATTAAAGGAAGTGACATAGAAACAATATTTCTTCACTTTTTTATCTTGTTTCCTTAAAAAAGATATAATTCATTATTAGTCTATCAGAAAAAAAAAAAAAAGGAAAAAAAAAAAAGAGAAACGTCATAAACTTCTTAAAGTATCCCAGAATCACATAAACACATAAGATGCTGAGTTGGAAGGATCACTGAGCCCAGCTCCTGGACCTGCACAGGACACCCCAAGAGTCACACCCTGTGCCTGAGAGCATTGTCCAAACACCAAACACTTCTTGAACTCTCTTAGGCTTGGTGCTGTGACCTCTGCCCTGAGGAGCCTGTTCCAGTGCCCAACCACCCCCTGGGTGAAGAACATTTTCTAATATCCAACACAAACCTCCCCTGACAAAACTTCAGGCCCTTCCCTTGCGTCCTGTCACTGGTCAGCACACAGAAGAGATCATGATTTAGCATATTAGGAATGACATATGCATTGTCTTCATCTCGCTTTAATCAAGATTTCAGTAGATAAGGCTCTGTTGTTGCTACAAATGGAGACCTATATGAAAAGTCTTTATTACTGCAACACTCCTCTTGATATCTATTCACTGATGGGAGTGTGACAGGAAGTCTCGGCTTCTGAAAAAGATGATGCATTAGTCTTGGCTCGAGAGAACAAAAAACCCAAAATTTTCTATTATAAGAGAGAGAAGATTGTATAACTCGAATTTTTTTTCTTTTTTTTTTTATCTTGTTTTCCCTCACATCAGGCCACCTTGTCCTAATACAGCAACTTATTGCTCATTTTCAGGCAATATGCTTGTATTTTATGGTGAATAGGGCAATAATAGCCCCTGACTGTGTTTATTTTCAGTTTGTATCACAGGAATAGGTAATGGCCCTGCTAGAAGGGCAGCACTGCACCAGCAATGTTTAGTCCTTCATTGTCAGAATTCAGACTCTGAGGCTACAACAAGGAGCAGGTAAAATAGAAGGATGGTGAAACAACTGTAAAAGAAAAAAATAATTATATTCCTACTAATACCAATGAAACCAGTTATATACATTAACTTACGTATAAGTATGCATGATATCTAAGGTACAGTATAACATACCTGATAAGCTCAACAGGGCCAGTGCACACAGTCTTAACACACTTTCGAATGTAAATTTATTCTCAGACAGTTTAATTAAGTTGATTTTCAATCCTGAATTTTAATTCAAATCTGCAGTCTTGAGTCAATCCTCAATTCCAGCAGAATATCAAGCCTCATAAGAGGGAACAGGTTGAGAGAGAACTGGACCTCCAGTCTGAAGTGTGAAACTCTCCATAAACAGGTTGTTACTACAGACCCAGCTTTGACCTCCAACATCACTTGCTTACAGCTACTGCACAGCACTTTCTCCAACAGATAAAGAAAAACTGTTCTAAGAACTGCAACTCCTGCAAGACAGATTTCAATGAGCAGGAAACTCTGTCATCCAGGAAATAAAAGCCTTGAGCTACATACCCCAAATCACTACCGACTTAAGAGCATCTTGCTCCTTGTCTCTGTTCAATTGTTAAGTCTCTGAGGTCTTAAAAGTTAATCACAAATTATTATATCTGTGCAGGAATTTGACAGGTAGAGAGATGCCAGGTTAAGTTTTAATCTGAATGACTTCATATGAGAGTTGCGAGGAGGAATAAATATTGACTCTTAATTTTCACCGGATCTTGCTGGGAGTTTCACATATAAAAGGACAACAGGACTTGAATGAGCACTGCAGGACTGGACATAAGAGAAGAAAAATCTTATTGTCTTGCTAAGTTGTTATCTGGCACAGAAAAGGGACGGTCTGTTAAATAGAGCAGAAACAAGAAAGGATCTCGACACTAGTTTCTAGAACTCTTTGCAGAACAGAAAGCTTATTTGTCTGGCTCATCCCAGGGGCTAATTTAGGTGGCTATTACAAATTCTGATTCAGGCAAGAGTATACAAACATAGAAATGACTCACAAAGTCTAAGGAAAACAAGGAATTCCTTAAAAAGCACTAGCTCTATCTCTTTTCTCTTCAGTAGTAGTAGTGGAGAATATTTCTAGGGGAAGAAATTAGCTGGTCTTAGTAAATCAGTGTGTGGAGTAGGTTAATCTTCCAAAGTGTGGATGTGTTCCTCTGCTAGAGATTACTGTGCTGACTAGTTAGGTATTTTAACCTGTTCCCAAATGCCATTCCACATACAGTTTAAGTATCTTCTGTACTTTAATGTGAACTTCTTATAGAAGTCTAAATATGCTAAAATAAGGGGTGATAACTCTGTAACATTAAACATTCTCTTACATGATCCTTCAGGATCACTCTTTCAGTCCTATTTTGAAAGTCCAAGAACAGTTTTCAATATTTAAAAAAAAAAAAAAAAAAAGCTCTTTTAAACTTTTCTATGATTCTACATTAGTTTTTTGCTTTATTTGCTCTTTATAGACAGTACTGTGAAGACTTGAAAAGTGCAGATTAGATTCTGGATGCTTAACCTGATTCATAAAAAGGATCTAATTTAAAGAGTATACTTTTGTCAGACTTTTCACCAGAAAACATAAGTCATTTTTGACTTATTGACTGAGTGACTGGTAAATTCTCCTGTCACAGAATTTCAAGTGAAAACTACTGAAGAAAATAGCATTCTGCCTTTCCACATTTTGAACTCCAATACTTGTCTAACAGATCATTTGTTATTCAGACTTTTATAGGAGCAACTCTGTTTCAGCCATAATATTTTGCCTGATTGTTTGTGACATTCATTTCTAGAATTCAGAATAGCATGATATACCTAATATTCTCAGTTTGTACTCAACTCTATTATAAAATTCAGGCTGTCTGCTTATGACAGACACTCATTAAGGAGGAGTTTATGATTTAGCATTGCAATTACAGTCTCTGGGGGAGCTTCCCAGGAAACACAACCTGGTTAAAAAATTATGGTTAGGCAGGAATGTGAGTGCAGCAGTGTCTGTAGCTGAAATGCCCCAAAGTGTCTGAGTGCCATTTCTCCCAGAACAGCAAAGCTAACCAGGAAAATGACCATTATCCAGTTGAATTGCAAAAATACTTTTGGAAAAAACAATCAACTTGAAAAAAAAAATTAAAAATATAACTTACAGGGAACAACAGGGAGCAAGAGACAGACTGAAAGAGAAAAACTGTCAACATCTGTATTGGTCCTGCCAGAAGTGTTTGCATGGCATCACCACCCTGCCCAAAGCAGGCTGAGCATCCTCCCCTGGGATGCTCTGAGGAACTTGCACCTGGAGGAGACAGGACAGCTGTGGGAGGGAGCAGGGACCCTTTGGGTGTGCACCTGTGACCTGGTGGGGATTTCTTCCCCACATCTACATCGGGGGTTGCAGTAGGCAGCACGGACACATGCACAGCTGGAGCATTTGCAACTCCCTCAGAAGGAAGCTGCAAGTAAGGGCTGGAAATCCTGGAAAGGTTTGTGTGCCCAAAACCCACACAATTTGTGAGGGATGTGACTGTGTGCATGTAAATGTTAGCCTGTGTGTATTTGAGTATAATTGATATAAAATGCTTTGAGATTAGAAGAGTGTTTAGAAATTTGTAGCTGGATATTTAACAGCTTTGACAGTGTCTAGTATTGCAGTTTATCTGTTGCATTGTCAATACTTGTCTTGAATGTATAGTTCACTGAAGGTTTGTTAGTTTTGTGATATTAATAAATAAATAAACTGTTTTGATCCCTGTTTGGTTGAAACCACTTGAACTAGAAAAGTTTCCTTTTGACACAAACCTGGTTTACTTTTTAAATAACAGCTTGAAAATATAGAAATATTATATAGAAATATAATAATCTTTAGATCACATTAGATAAAGGCTGTTTAAATGCTAAAATGGTTACAAGCACAATTCGGAGCCTTTAGAATTATAAAGAACAGAATACAAGGTTGAAGATACCTCAATGAGCTGAAGGCAAAACCCACATCAGAGTTATTACGCCAGAACTAACAATGTCATGGTGCTATTTGAACCAAAAAGTCATTCTAAGCTTTCTGCTCCTGGGAACTGATCCCCATCACTTTCTATCAGATTGCTCTTATGATAAGACTATGCAAGTAATAGTCCAGGACTAACAGGCTCTAAACATTTACATACTTTATCAAGGGTGCTGATCACAGTGACACGCTCCTTAACCAAACAATAAAAGAGAGGAGGAAAAAGGCCTTCTGTTTTCTGATCTCTTTTGCATATTGTCGTTCTTGCTTTAACTCATTTGTCCATAAAAATTTCTCTGTGATAGAGAATGTCAGATGATGATAATGAATAAGCACAAACCACTGACTAAATGACAAATTGTGTGCACTCAGCAAACCAAGCTGCTTTTAATTTTTTTTTTGCCAATTATTTCAATGTACTGCAAGAAAGGACATTAGATATGTGGCCATACAGCCGTGATTGTTCCCATTAAATATGTAAATCGATTATTATCATATGTCATAAACCTCACATCATCTTCAGCACAAATACGAACTTGGAACTGCAAAGGACTTCATAGATTAATGAGTTCAGTTTCTGCTTTTACAAGCAATTATGTTACACATCCCATTCCATAAACTAATCAAAGTTTGAAATTAATTAAGGTTTTTGCCGCTCTTGTGTTGGACAGTTTTCTAGACTCTTGTTCTCAGTAACCTTCTTTTAATTTCCAACATAATTTTTTTTTTTTCAGTTCCAGTTTAATTCCACTTATTCTTACTCCAAGTAGAATTTTGCCTCTTGGATGTTTATTATCACTGATGTATTTACAGAAAGCAAGTAAAACTGCTACTTAGCCTTCATTTTGAAAGGTTAATAAGCCAAGCTGTTTCAGTCTTCTTTCATAATATACGTTCTTCATTTCACAGTCATTCGTCTGTACTCTACTCTGAACTTAATCTAGTCTGGGTTTTGCTTCTATGGGATATAGAGATTATCTCCCTTGGGAAGTTCAAGGATGTTCTTTGCTTTTTTGTGTTGGCTACATCTATTGGCCTGTGATCAGTCAGTTCTACAAGGTCTGTTCCTCTATCATTACCATCTGAAGAAATTCCAGTTTAGAGGAAAATTGTTGTTATTATTTCAAAAGTGCATGGCTTTGTGTTTTGTACTTCTGGATTTCATCTCATTCTTGTTTTTCTGGTCCTCAGGGCCATCTCTCATCTTTTACTTTCAATACTGCAGAAAAATATTCTTCTGTATTAATGATGACTCCAAAAATTGCAATGTCGGTAAATTTTATCAGTATCTCCCCCACTTCTTTACTGTAGGGACTAATGAAATCCTTAAATGCCACTGATAACTCATTTTTACTCAATATTTTCCCTGTTTACTGTGATTTAAATATATACCTTCCATTTTACTATTCCTCACTTTCTAGTCTAATTTCTTTTTCTCTTCAGCACGATGTCAAATACTTTGCTGAAATCCCTATGTATTAGAGCCACCATCTTTTCATTTAACTACGAAATCTCTTTCAACAGACTGTGGCATGATATATTTTTCCTAACCTAGATTCGTGCATGATTTTATATTGCCCTTACCATCCTTTCTGTGTTTTTTTAAAGAAAAAATTCTAAATCCTTTGATACAATTTATATTAGATTAGCAAGTTTTCAGTTGGTTAGATCATTTTCCCCTCCTCCCTACTTAAGTATAGGTGTTAACTTCCTATTCTTAAATAAGGTGTCAGGTTTATCTTGCTAGATTTAGTCTAAATACTTCCTCCCAGACCTGTAATTTCATGTCCCAGCTCTTTCAAAAATGGGGTTAGAAATTATCCAGTCCCCCCACACTTGAACACATTCAACCTTGTTAGTTTTGCTTCTCTCTTGACTCTACTTATTTCCTTATTTTTTACACTTTTTTCTTTTTTGAGGAACAAGGCCTTTGCTATTTATTTTAATAGTTTTACAAGTCTATCTGAACTTGCCTTTGGGAAACTTTTTTTCTACCCTCTAGGTGCCATGCCTTCTGGAATAATAATTTTGTCACATCTTTTTTATCTCACAATTTATAATTTCTTGAGATTCTTCACCCAGTTAATTCTTTAAGCTGTAGATGCATCTATTTCCTGCTTTAATGTGGGATGTTTTTGTCACTGAATTTATAAAATTCCAGGTCACTATTGTGTTTTATTTCCTGATCCTTTTAGTCCAACGAATTCTACTAGTTTCCTCAAAATTGTATTTTTTAATATCAGAAACCTTAGGTATAGACCTACTTTCGAATATGCTTATTCAGTGCAAATGAAATCAATTTGCTTAGATTAAATCACTTGTGTCTTCTATCAGAATTGTATGCAGTGCTTTTCTTTCATATCACAGTCAGTTAAAAAATATATATATTAAGGGCCAAGGGCTATTAGGAGAAATTTTCACATTGAGTAATAATCAGCAGCGTTTGATTTCCTGTTCATTTCTGCAAACACAAGTGTCATAAAATTACACACTTGTGCATATTTAAAATAATGGTTTTACTGAAATACCACTTAGAGGCAAAACGTGATCTCAGGGAAAAGACTTTAGACACCATGTCTGTCACAAGTCTGGCCAGCTCAGACTGTGGGAAGATGGTTTTCTGTCCATCTCCATCTGCGAATAAAATAATTTCGATTTTACCAATGCTGTTAGAGTGCTTTCTTTCAAACTGCATCTGAAATCAAGAAAATAACATAATAAAAACTCTTGGCATCCTTCTCTGAGGTGATTTCTCCTAGGCATATGTGCTATATAGAGCACATGTCCTGTGAGAGCAGCTGAGGGAAATAGGATAGTTTAGTCTGGAGAAAAGGAGGCTCAGGAGAGAACCTCTACAACTCCCTGAGAGGACACTTTAGTTGGGTGGGGGCCAGTCTTTTTTACCAGGTAACAAGAGACAGGACAACAGCACACAGCTTCAACTTGCATCAGGGGAGGTTTAGGTTTGATATTAGGAAAAATTTCTTGGCTGAAAGGGTGGTCAGGCATTGGAACAGACTGCCAAGTAGTGGAATCACCTTCTCTAGAGGCATTCAAAAAACATGCAGATTTTACGCTTAGAGATATGGTTTAGTGGTGAACATGCTGGTTGGATTCAATGTCCTTAGTGGTCTTTTCCAACCTTAAACATTCTATGATTCTTTCACTTTCCAGATGTACTTGGCATTCCTGCTTCAATCTCCTGGATCTGGTTACACAAACACGCCTTGCTTACTCCTCACCTGAATGACTGCAGCTTAAGGGTCGTTGATGTGACCATTCCATCCTTGAAATATGAGGGAAATTGAGTTCGATCTAAATCCATCTCTCAAGCAGATACACATGATTTATCATGCAAAAGTGGATTCTCAGAAGAAATTTAAACATAAAGAACTGGGACTCAGCAAATTATAAGCATGATGTAGCAAAGTCCTGAGCTCCCTGACCAGGAGACTTGTAAAGATGAATTTATTATAATCATTGCCTTTGTTCACCTTCATGTTTTTATTTTGCTGTGAAATTAATGGTAGTTACATTAGAGCATCCAACAAAACAGCCCAAAATAGCAAGGGTCTCCCTGATGAGAAAATAATTACATGAGTACTCCTATAAAAATCCAAAATAATTCCATTGCAGAAAAGTACTTCTATGTTTACACTTCAGTGCAATCAAGAAGCAATACAATCATGTCATCACCATTACTGAATGCCTCAGCAAAACAGAAAAAAAACTTACATCATTACCAGACATCAACCTTATATCTCCTTGCCCCCAAAAGAAGATGATTAAACATTACTTTGTCCAATTTCTGCATATATTTACTAGTTTAGAAAGCACTAACCATGAAAAGGAAAAACATGGGGAATATATTAGGTCTCAGAGTCAGGAAACAGATACAATAACTACCTAAGAATCAGTAAAAAAACATTCATGAAAGATTTTACTCAGTTTTTGATAAAGAAATTTCTATATTTTTCTGAAATATGCAAGAATAGGAATTAGCAGACAGTTCATTTTTCTGGTTCAGTGTGACACATCCTTAGTTGCTACTTTTTAATAAATGTAAGGCTAATATTTATTAAATAGGCCTAAGTAGGGACATTACTTTTTTTAATTTTTTTTTTTAATATCTGTTCCAATTTCAAACTAAGAAAGGTTTCTTTTACCGTGTGCCTTAATGTTTGCTTCATACAATAACTCGCTTGAAGTAGAAGATAAATTGTAAACACTTAACTTACATTTTTAAATAGTCATGGAAATGATGAACTAATAACAGAAAGTGTTCTCCCTAAAAATCAACTCACAAAAGCTACATTTCATTTCAAGTTACACAAACAGACACTGTGACCTCTGTGCACAATCACAGTAATGAGGATTTTGTATGGCCACAATGAACTGCTTTAAAATAAACACCACCAGAATCCTTTAGAGAAATTGCTATAGAGTGCAGCTTTAAAACACACATTTTGCTTTTGCCTAAGCACAAATGTGTCTGCTTAGAGTTAAGATTCATTGGTAAGGATTTAGACATATAAATTCGTATAGTACTTGCTCATAAATTCCCTGGCTCTCTTCACTCTTTTCACAATTAATTTTTCTCTCTTGTATTTCTGTCAATGTTTTAACACCTTTATCCAACGCGTTTGATTCTTTCAGGGTCCCTCTGGATGGGGTCCCTTCTCTCTAGCATGTTGGCCACACCACACAGCTGGGTGCTGTCAGTAGACTTGCTGAGGGTGCAGTCAATCCCACCACCCATGCTGCTGAAAATGCTGTTAAACAATGCTGGCCCCTGTACTTACCCCTGAGGAACGAAATTCCATTCATTCAAGTGTATTGTATAAATTACCACAGTAAAAATATCCAAAACTAGAGTCTAACAGACAAAATGTATGTTGGATGGATTTGAAAAATGTGCTTAAGTGTATCTGAATCTTCTGTCTCATAATGTGTGATCACACAGTGAAGTCAGGAGATCTTTTTAAGCTCATTGGACCCTTCAACCAGGTCCTTGCTGCAGACTCAAAAGGTTTTTTTCCTGCAGGTTTTCAAAACAAAAGCACATTCAAGTCTGCAGTTATCTCATCCCTGTGGAAGTCAGTGGAGCTGAAACACAGCCTTCAGGTGAAGCACTTAGCCAAATATTCTTCCAAATAGTCTTATCTTTATGGATAAAATTAGGTGTATACCTCAGGGATACATGCATGTTTGAGTGCACCTTGGAATATTTATGTAATTGCATTCCAGGAATTGGTCTTCATGGTTTTAATCCTTAGATTTTTCCTCAAGATTTTTCCTCCTCGGAACACTCACATAGACTGTTCAGATTTCTTCTGAATTAGGAGATAGTCTTATGTTGTGTCACCTGGTGAGGGTATCCCAGGGTGAGAAAAGACTGCCTGTCGACTGGCTCTGCAGCCATGGAATGAGGTTATAGTCACGGTTCCTAAAAGTCATTAAAAAATGAAGTGAAGAGGCAGTATTGACCTTCCCCATCATATTTTCAACAATATTTTCAAACTTTTCCTGTTCCTCATTTTCTGCTGCTTTACTCTGTGTGTATATATGTACATATATATATATACATATATATATATATATATGCACACATGTGCAGGACAGTGTATTAGTGCTGATGACATATGAAGCAGAGGTTGGGTGTAATCCTGAAAATCTTGAATACAAGTGTCACAAGCGGAGGTATGTTAAGTAGGTATAGAACTAATTGTTATTGATAATTAAAATCTAATTCTACAGCATTTCATCTACCTGGATATCTTCAGGAGGCAAAATGCAATACTTGGAAGCCTTTCTCAAATATCACTTTGAAAGCTAAGGTATGAAGTTGACATACACAGTGGAAAAGAATTTTGAAATGAGAAGATGCCCAAAAAAGTTAGAAGTATTCAGTTTTACAGAACAGGGTACAAGCACCAACCTGTGGAAGGCATAAGAGCCATTCAGTGATGCTCTAATGGATGGTCTTTGCAATATATTCTTATAATCTCAGAAAGAAAAATAGGGACAAAGGTCTAGAGAAGTCAAGCACATTTAAAATTGATAAAGCAGATGTTTGAAGTAATACAGTTAGTTGGGAAACTCAAGAGAGGTTGTGGAATCTCCTTCCCTGGAGATATTCAAAAGTTGTCAGGACACAATCCTGAGCAATGTGCTCTTAGGCAGACCATGCTTGAGGAGGGACTAGGTGACCTCCAGCGGTCCTTTCCAGCCTCACCCATTCCCTCATGCTGTGGTTCTGTGAAATCAGTCACCCATTTCCAAGAAAATAATTCTATAGAATTGCAACAGGTTTAGATGCTTATAAACCCAGACAAATTTATGCTACACAAAAAAAGCAGCTTATATAAAGTAGCACATTAGAAATTGTAAGGCAGAAGTCAACTGCTTCATATTTGGTTTAAGATATAACATTCTCCAAGGACATAATACTGCCAAAGTGCTCTTTTGGGAACTCCATATGTTTTTGTTTGAATTTTTTTCTGAAATATATGATCCTGGTGACTGTGAGGTGAAATACAGAGACTAGCTAAAATATTTTCCCATGTGGAGATGACATTATCTGGGCCACAGGAACTGAGAATTGAGTTTCTTGTCTCTGGTAGGATGTGTTGCTTCTCTAACTATTTCCAGCAGGAAGAATTTCGGCACATCTGAATTTAAGGGGAGATAATCCATTGACTAGTTTGGTCAAAATTGAGTCCTGGACCATAGTGTCTGAACCTGCCTAGGATCTCACATTTTAATTTACTGAATTAGACCTCTAGTTTCTCTTTTTCCATGTGCCTAGTAATAGGAGTTTACATAGAAAAAGAATATATTTTTAACAGAAAAGCAAATATTTTCCATAAAGGCAGTTGAATGCTGAAAATATAATGAAAACCACCTCATCTAGAGCTCATTTTGTATGATCTGTTGTTCACAGAGAGCAGGCATACATCATTTGGCTTTATTTTTACCCTAGAATTTAGTGCCCTTTGTGCAAAATGTAGAAGTTAATTGGTAGCTAACTCACTTTGATGGTGTGTTTGCTATGCTTGGGGGACATATTTTCCCCAATTGCCACATTTTAAATAGATTTTACCTTGCAGGGCTTACTTTCAGCTTATCATTACAACTTGGAAAAATTCACTACCTTTTCTCCATGCAGATAAGTGCTCCCAACATACTTAATAATGAGATATCATGTATATATATGCAACAGAAAAAAAGAGTAGAGAAAAAAACGCTTCTCCTGTGAAGGATGTAGCAATTAATTTTTCACAAGTTGGACACAGGCATACAAATTTTCAAGATATATGAGGTGATTCCTTAAGAAAAGGGTGAAGGAGTAACTCTCTGCATATTCAAAGCATTCATTTGTGTCAGAAATGTCAAATTACTGTATGACGGTTCCTGTTCTTACATTTTGCTATGCATTATTGGTAGGAAGCTGCTGAACATACAGAATTTGGAGTTTTATCAGGAAAGAAGATGACTTAGTTCTCTCACTTGATGCATCAAAACATTTTGATGCACACCAAACTGTGCCTAGGTTTTATTGACATAAAAACCTAGCTGGGATTCAGCAGTAGAGATTACTGGTCATTTATTAGACTTAGACTTTAGAGAGAAACTCCAGATATAAAATTCAGTGAGAACAGTTGAATATTCCTCCAGGAGATATTGTTATTTGGCCCCTAGTTTCAGATGAGAGTATACTACTAATTAATAATTTACAAAAGCTTCATAACTTCTAAACTGTTCCAGATGACAACTACATGGAAGTTTTTGGGTTTTTGTCAGACTGTTTGTTTGTTTGGTCTTTACAGCAACTGGACCAATCCTGAGCTCTTTAAAAAGTCACTTCTTGGGAGTGTGGTGATTATGCTTTGTTTTGTTTTAAAATTTCGGTAGTAAATTGGAGAAGATGTCAGAATGCAGCTCCTTATGAAATGCGTACTCCTCCACGAGAATTTTGTCCCTGAGATAAAATGGACTTAGCTGATGTCATATTTCTGTTTCTCAACTACAATGAAGATAACTGAAATGTCAACATAAAGCCAATTTTTTGCAGCACAATCATCTTCTTAACTTTTCATTAAAATCAGGATCAATCTTTAAAAAAACACACAAATCCCACCTTGACATGTGCAATGCATCAAGACATATTAGAGGCATTGCCCTGGAGAGTTCTGCATGTGTGAGTGGAAAGCAGGAGTTTAACAAGCCAAATCTCTGAAACTGGGCGAATAGGTGAGGCATAAGGCTATAATTCATTGTGTCTTCACATCATGTTCTTTCCCCTGTCTCTATAAAGAGGAAACCCTCTAGGGGTATTCAAACTCTGAAAAAAAGACTTTTAAGTCCAAAAAGATGATGATAATGTGAAAGTGTTGGCTTGAAATGACAAAAGCCCTAAGCTTTTAAAACTTTACAATGTTTAAAGTTTAAAAAATTTGCATGAAACTACCATTAGTTTACCATAACCATTATTGCTGCTAACAGCAGTTCAATCATATGTCTTAAATCTGGGATTTTGACAGCTCAGGGAAATTATCATTCTAAATAAGTAATGTGAGCAACTTGCTAAGTAATCCTGAAGAATAGTCAATTCTCATTTTTTTGGAGGAGAATTCTCCACTGGTGTCCATGTAGTTTTCCATCAGATGGCAAACGTGCCTCCCACATGATTTTTCCCCACCCTCCATGAACCCCAAGTGTGTTTCTGAGCCAGTGCATCCCTCGATGTGAGAAATTACCTAAAAATGTTACATAAATATGACTTAGGAGGCTGGTCTGACTGCCTGGGTTTATATTCCCACAGGGCTCCTGCGGAAGTCCAGCAGATGTGTCTCCTGGCAGAAAATCAGCCAAGATAATGAGAAAAGACTTCAACTTCCATCTGCTGGTATCAGCCTGGATTTAATGTCCTTATCCGAGTGCTTCCCTTCATCAAAATTTCTGTAGCACTCTGGCAGGTTTTCTCAGTCTCTTCAAGGGAAGATGTTCTCAGAAAGGCTGGCACTTGTACTTACTCTGCTGCCTTTGCTTTTTTGCTTCTATCTCTTTGGCCATGATGATCTTAAATAGAAAATATATTCTATACTTCCTCCCACCTCTCATGTTTGCGTGTGGCCAATATCAGTGAATACAGTTGAATGTATACTTCTTGCTAATAAATGCGGCCCTGACTGGCTTTAACAGAAGTTCTGCAATTGTTTTAAAGTTGAATTAATTCTAAGCCTTTTTCCTAAATACCTCATTTGATGTTTATTAGAATAATCAGTCTCTGTTATTGATCCAGCCCTTAGAAGAGCTTGAGTTTTGTGAGAAATACTAGCAGAAGATCTAAGTGTTCTTCTTATTTTATATTCATATGGGAAGGGGCTCAAATCTTCAAAGGCAGATGGGTGGCAAAATTCAGGGGATATCAATAGTATGCTGAGATAAGGGGAAGTCTTATTCAAGCCCGAGTCTAGTTTTTTTCAATTTTGCCAATTTCTTCTAGTATTCTAAAAACCTCTGGGATTTCAAACTCCAAATTCCCTCAAAATAGAGAAGGAATTTGGAGGAAAAAAGAAGTAGCGTCCTTTTTTAAAAGTTCTTTTCTTCATTAGGAACAATTTCGGAAGTTGTGATGTTTCACCCTTTGCTTTCAATATATTTTTTCCCCTGCTATAATTCCTTACTGGAATAAGAACATAAGAACTCTGAGACTAGTTCAGACTAACAGTGTGATGGAAGTCTTGATCCTTACTGCCTGAATGCATAAAGACCCCATGAAAAGCATTCACAGAAAAATCTCTTGCTGAGAGGTGCTAACAGTAGCAGAAACTGTTGCAACTGCGTTGCAGAAAGTTCTATACTCCTACCTTCCTAATGTGGCCAACTGCTTTACTCTAACCCTGCTGCCTTCTTGGTCTGCAAGAGCCCTGCTACTTCTGCCTGGCATGGATTAGATATATGCTTTTTTTTTTTTTTCTGAAGGAAAGAGACCTTCCTTTTGCAAGGTTGGCAGAGTACTTGCACACTTACAGCCTGAGCATTGGCACGACATTGGCACACAGCTCCTTGTGGCAGAATAGGTTTCCCCACGGAACTCATGGTGTCTCCAACCATATTTTAGGTATGAGGAAACAGACCTAGCAAGGGGAGATATGCCCAAAGTCACACAGTAAACTACAGACAGAGGTGAGACTGAATCTGTTTTCTAAGCCCAAGCCAGGACACTGACCAGAGCTCAGGATATTGTCTGGAGTCAGGACAAGGTGCTGCTTGGACATCAAGCTGTTATTACTTTCACTAGGATAGTGTGGAAATATTCACTGTGCCATTTCAACAGGGGCTAAGTTCAAGGGAAATTGTGCTCTGCAGAATTGCTCCTTCCTAATGACAAGCTACTACAACTAAGCAAGGATCTAGAAGGTGAAGGGGTGGCTTAAAGGCATCTCAGCTCCAATGTCCTGAGCTTACTATTCCCTTGGCCCTCCTTTCCCACTCATATTTTTACAGCTATTCTCCTCCCCTACTCTGCTCTCACGAGACCCCACCTGCAGTGCTGCATTCAGTTCCGGGTCTCCTTTTCTAAGAAGGACATAAAAGTGTTGGAGCAAGTCCAGAGGAGGCCATGAAGTTGATGAGGGGACAGGAGCACCTCCGCTGTGAAGACAGGCTGAGAGAGTTGGGGCTGTTCAGCCCAGAGCAGAGAAGGTTGTGTGGAGACCTCATAGCAACCTTCCAGTATCTGAAGACAGCTACAGGGAAGATGCAGTGGGACTCACCATCAGGAGCTGTAGTGGTAGGGCAAGGAGTATGGGTTCAGACTGAAAGAAGGGAAAATTAGGTTGGATATATGGAAGGAGTTTTTACTGTGAAGGTGGTGAGGCACTGGAACAGGTTGCTCAGAGACTCCCATCCCTGGCACTGTTCAAGGTCAAGTTGGACAGAGGTTGGAGTAACCTGGTCTAGTGGGAGGTTTCTATGCCCATGACAGGTGGGGCTGGAATTGGATGACCTTTAAGGTCTCTTCCAATTCAAACTATTCTACGATGCTATGATTCTAAGTGGTTACTTTTGGATAAATGTTTAAAGTATTGTTTTTATGCCTTTGCATGAAAGAAACAATTTTAAATGTAGCGTTGGGGACATACTCGGACTACAGTTTTTCTGGGGAATATTTTTCTTCTTGATAGAGTCAGGTTTTTTCTACCTCTCAATGAGATAGAATTTAAGAAAATAACTTAATAGTTCCCCCTACTCCTGTAACAAATTTCAGATAAACCTTTATAGTAGGACAAATATTGAACTCCAAGTTATTTAGTGTCCAATGGAGACCTATTGTAAAGAAAGAAAGAAAATCACATTTTTTATATAGAGTGATTTGATGGCTATATCGTGGCTTCTTTAAAATTTATTGTATATATTGATGCCTTGATGCATCTGAGGACTGGACTAGTTGGGAAAGTCTGAGGCTATTGTTTTCCCAGCAGTGACTAAGGGTTCTAAAGACACTCAGATTTTTTTTCTACATTACGACTCAGCATGTGAGTTTCCAGACCTGGATTTTATAGACACTGGACTAAACTAGAGTTTAATCCTCTATCTTGGACTCCCTCACTTCACAGGCAGTTTCATATATCTTTTTTTTCTTTCTTCCTTTTTGCTTTCTCCCATGTCAGCTTGTCTATCAAATTCTAGACAGTGTAAACGGGCAGTGCACTGGCATTTTACTACTTCCTATAAAAGATGGAAGAGAAATAAATTCAGATTCTCTCTCCTCAATTCACTTACACAGTCTTTTTTTCTCTCCCTCCCTCTGAGAAAGAGCCCAACTATTTGAAATTTAAATATACACAGTCATTTCTCTGCAAATGAGATTATACTCTTCACATGTTCTAGGAATCTTTAGACAATTTTTTCTCATGTGCTTTCTTTGTCATCCTTCATTCTAACAATGCCAAAGCCCATGAACAACCAGTCTTTTTATTTTAATAGCAATCATAATCACAATGCTGTATTACTTGAGGGACTAGAAACATACTTCTATTTTTCTTATGCCTCTTCCAAACTGCTCTCAACTATCAGATGATGAATAGTCACAAATATTAGACTGAAGTATATTTAAGTTCTGAATCTTTTTGTATGAAACATGAATAATAAAAGAGATTGACTGACAAAAATACTAAACCCTACAACCTTATCAAGCATCATGATAAAGGAGCAAAAATAGCACAAAAAGGAGATTATTCTTTGTTCACAGATCTTTAGGATTTTTGCTTTGAAACTGAAATTGTTGGAACGGGAGAACAAGAGCAGATATTGTAAATGCAATGTCCTAAGAGGTTACTGATGTGATGTATTCCAGTATCTATCACTGAAACAGCTAAATACACTAATGATTTAAGCAAGTGATTTTATGGTTTTATAAATGCGCAGCTCTTTGTCATGAAAGCAGCCTCAAACCTTTTATCTTAAGGGTTGAACTAATCTTACTGTGTGATTTAATTACTTTCAAAGGTTTTGTACCATTACAATTACATCTGCTGCATTTAGCTCTGAAGTAAATAGCAAGAACTAGACATTAACAGATTTAGTTTATAAAGGTAAGGTTCACAAATTCCTGTTTCAAGGTTTTTTTCCTATTTGATACAAAAATAAATGCTGCATATAATTAAAGATAAACCTTCTTCACAAGACTTAAATAAAACCAGAGCAATTAAACAATTGAAGTTTTGCTTTCCTCTAAGTCCTGATGATTGTCAACCCTCTATATATTCCTCTCAAAAATTCAAATGTATTTCAGCAGATATGTTACAGTCTTTTCAGATTCTTAAACTCCCTTTGTTGAATTTTGTAGCCTGTACATTGTCAGTACTATAGAATTATTTTCTCCAACTCTCCAGTTGAGTGATTGCATTCATGTATCACTTTGAAATTTACTACTTATTTAATGCCATTTTTATTTTTTATGATTTTTCTACTCCTAACTTTTAAAAAGATCTTAGGGAATATATTTAAGTTTTATCCAAAATAAAGACAAACTAAAAATCTACGTAGCTAAATTATTGCTTTCATTTTGACCATAGAGACCAATGAAACAAAAATCATTTTAGTTCAATGCAAATTGCAATATCAGAATAATATCAACAATGTAAAGCCAGCTTTATGATCTGCCTGTTTCACACTCTTCTGATTACAAATGTAGAAATGCAATAATCTGTGATATTCTTTATTTTGCTACATATCAGGAGAGCAGACTCAGATTAGAGTGTGTGGATGTATTAGCTCATATAAAAGGAGAAAAAGAGAGAGTAGAAGGAGAAAGGAAAGAAAAGAAAGCTGTTACTGTATGTTAGAAACAGGTTTTCAAAATTATGACTGAGATTTTGAGGATGGAGTAGAATTCAATGTCAGTATGACATTTTATACTAAATATGGCTTTGGGTCTTCCAGATGGTAGATGGGAAATCTCATATTTATAGCAACTTTCAAGATTTTAGACCATTTCAGACACAAGTTTGGCAATAACTCCTTGCAGATGGAGGCTTGTTAACCTAAAATGTAAGACATTTATTGCAAGGTCATGTCTAAATGAATTAAGAATCTCATCAATGTGGTTTAGGTGTACCAAGGGCTTCAGAATGAATCTCCAAAACATTCTGAAAGAGTGACCCAGCTATGAGGACATTGAATAGTTTCACAAATTTTCCTGTGTCTTCTTGATGAAACTGTCAACTGATGAGGTACATCAGAAATGTTCAACTTCAGACAATCTCTTACAATCTAAAAATTTATGATCTCTTCAATCCTAAGCTTTTCACACGTATGTCTTCCTGTCACAGCAGGGATGGTTTTATGCTGGCCAGATAGGGACATTCTCAGCCCATTTAGTCCTGAGGCAAAGAATTTCAGACCACTAGGAGTTTATCAAATCCTGCTCCTCACAGGCTGTACTTGCTGAAGGTCAGTTTCAAGGCACAAGAGTAGGACAAATTAAATAACCGTGTGCTGACTAATTCCTCTAACCCCTGGTCTGAGGCTGAGGACAGCCTGTTGATTTAGAACTTTTTCAGTCTAGCATTTCACAGTAGCAATAAGTGCATTCTGAGAAGACGGTTTTCAGCAGAGATTTTCTTGTTGTAGAGGAAAATGCTTATTAGGAACATGAAATTTAACATTGGCTCAGAAATTGAGTATTATCTCAACATTAATAATGTTAGGCAGAAGTTAGGAAGAGATCATTTACCAGAATCTTGAGGGTCCGTGTTGTCACATTAGTAAACAATGAAACCAGATATGCAGATATGTGCACTGTCATGTAATCGCTCTGAAATACAATTATCCCTATAAGAGGCCAAACCTTTGTAAACCAAAACAATAAAAAATCTGCTCTTAGAGAATATATGTAAGTTAAGAGACAGATGGGAAAATTTGTGAATTCAGAGAGACCTAGACATGATACACTAGATTCAACACATCTATACACTATGCACTTCATACAGAGGATTGAAGATGCTGAAGGTGGTCTGAAAGGTAGCAGCAATTTCTACGGGTTTTGTGTGGCAGCTGAAGCTCACAAAGAACAACATTATTGCCGTCCCCATGACCAGGGAGTTATAAAGATATGGCACAAAAACACCTGTGACTTCACTTAGTGGAGGACAAATAGTACCTTTATAACTATCTCCTGTTTCCGTAAACTGTAATTTCTCCAGACAGAGTCTATTCAGCTGGGGAAAAGGCATGTGATGAAATATTTTGCAGTATTGCCTAACAAGCTAAATGATTATTTTTTTCATCTGAACTCATAAAACAACCCATCTATAAAATTTCAGTCCATTTCCCTAAATGTAAGTGATTTGGTATTTTACAGTAAGAAATAATGACCATTTTCATTTATGAAGCGCCCCCTGCCAGCACACTGTAGGTGACACATGGATTAACTCTAATCAGAACGACCAACAACAATTAAAACGTCATTAAATATTCAATACACAAAAGCCCCAAACCAAACAGAGAAGCATTATCATAAAAGTCATCTAAGTCTACAAACATTAAAAGTTAGTGTAAATCTGCCATCTATGTACATCTCCCCATTGCTTGCATTTCATAGTAAGCTACTAATAGAGCAAACATAAAACTCTGAAATTACTCTGTCTTGGTCTGACCACAGCGCATGCCAAAAGCTGTGAGCAAACTGAATAAATATGAAAAGGATTACTCTGTCCATTGATAGAATCATTAAAGTTGGAAAAGACCTCCAAGATCATCAAATCCAACTTTCTGTCCTTTATCTCCCACACTGGGACATCCCCTCTACTTGAGTCATGGAATACCAGGAGCAGAAACACTGGACTCCACGGGACTGCAAACAGAAATTCTGTGAAATCAAAGCAACCCATCAGTCTGGAACCATTTTGGTTCATTTATGTTTTTGCTGTGGTTTTCTGGGTTGGTTTTTAGGGGATGGAAGAAAGAAAGGTAATTTGTTAACCACCTTCACTCCCTGAGGTAGTGGACTACGATGTCTACAAGCACAGAGTACAGAATGGGCAACAATGAACACAGAGACAATACTTTGATTTGCAGCCCATTTTGGGCTTTTAGTTTCACAGTGAAGTTTAATTCAACTGGCAGGTTGGATCAGCAGAGAATTTTTTTAATTGAGCTAATGAGGACCATTAAAATCCTCTTTCAACACTTAGCATGTTCCTCTTCTCAGGATTCCCTGGAAGTTTCATTTGGAGAGTCTTTAATCTTAGAGGAACTTGGAGATCAACAACACCCTTGAAATCCCAGTCTTCTTTTCACTGGACTTTAAATCAGATCATCAGGGTATGGAAGTCGCTGAAAAGCAATTTTCAAAAAAAAAGTCTCCTGTATCTCTGCTGTGAATACTTCAGCTATGTACTGGATATCATGGGAAAAATTTGCCTTTATAAATCACAGTGAAATTATGGAACTGGATTTCATAAGTGTCAAAAAGTCTTTTTCAGTATTAAAGATAAAATACATCCTTGAATTCAAGATATATCAAGAAGTTTCATTAAAAAAATGTTGGCATCTAAGTCCTACTCTGTGTAGGACTCTGTATAGTAATGCTGCACCTTGTCTTTCTTCTTTATGAGCCGACCCAGAGAATACTGGATTGTCATAAAACATGTTGGGTAATTGGCAATCATTGCCAATAAAACTGAAACCTAAATTAAATAATACACAAGTATTCATCCATTTTGTTTTGCTGCAGGATGTAGAATGAATGGCATAAGAAGGGCTTCAAAGTTACAAGGGGTAGGAGTGTAGGAAGAAAACCCAAAAAAGTCCTCTTGAATGTGATGTTCATCTTGAAAACCAGGAGCATTTCAATATTATTTCAGTACATAATTAGTTTCTGTGGCTGCTTACATGCAGAACACTCCACGGTCTTCCATGTACCTGGGATATGCCACCCAAAGAGGCACTAGGTTAACAGGTAGAATAAGGCTTATTGCACTATAAAATAGTTGATTTATCACTTGTTTGTTCCATGTCAATATAATTAAAGCTGAAAAGTGATGATAGCTCTTGAACATCTGTCTTTAGCTTTCATATTCTTCACAGTCTGTTGATTGGGTTATGTTTTGTATTATTTCAGTGTCCACAACTGTCAAGTGAAATGGGAGAGAGCTCGTATGAAGTGGTGAGCTAAAGTCAGAAGCAGCACTTCATTTGTTTTTTACGTTAATAGACTATGACAGCTCCAGCTCCAAACAAATTGTTTTCAGTTGTTTGATGGGTCTCAGCTGCTCCAAACTGGAAGGTGACCAGATTTTCTTTTCGTTGAAAAGTAAAAACTATTAGAGTAGAGTTGTAGGCTTTTCACTTTTTCCTAACATATCATCAAATTCCTTCAAATGTTTTAAGGTTCTAAAGCACCAAATCTCATGAGAAATTAGAGGTTATATTGAAATATTATCCACACACAGGAAGGCCAGTGATCTATAGACCTCAGCGTCACACCACATTTTCTCTTTAAAAATTTAAATAGCTTTGTTTTATAGCATTTCTGTTGATAAAGATCCCATTATCCTGCTTTTCAGAGAGATGACACTGAAATATTCATCCATAGCTAAAAAATAATTTTTTTATTGGAATTATTTTGCAGGACAGTATCACGTCATCTTTTAATGTGCTGCATATACCTCTTTATGCAAATTTTTAGCATCAAAAATTCTTTTATTAATATTTTGTGAGTTTAAAACAAGGAATATTTTTCAAATTCTGCAGCAGAAATATAGGAATTCCTGGAAAGCAATATTCAAAATACAGAACTAAGGTTGGAAGAGAAGAATGGACTTCTTCCAACATAGTACCATCCTGTCTATTCTTGGAGATCCACGTTTAACAAACAGCTAGATCTAGACTGCCATGGGGGTTGAGGCACTGTGTGACATTGTTATTAGAGGACCACTCTATAAAAGTTAGAAACAACGCAAAGGTTAAAAATCAGTGAAAGCTTGAAAAGAGATTGTAACAGAACATAAAACTGAGGGATGTGTTTGATTTCAATTTTCTTAGATGAAAGCAAGACTGTTTTTTTAGACTTGTGCACAGAAAATCCTTCAGTAAGTTCTCTGGCTTTTTAATTGTGTGGAACGATAAAAATTACCTGGAATATGAACAAAAAACCCCCAAAACCTAAAGTCTCTGTTACCTTATAAAAGATTTTATCTTTAATATACTGTATTAAAGATTTGTCCACAAAGAGTTTGCATCAGTGGTTCTTAATAAGTAATAGGAAACTCATTGAGCTTGGGAACAATACTGTTTACTGGTAGCCCAAATAACCTCATTTCTATGGCTGCCAGCCAAATTTATTTATTAAAAGCTGTATTGCTCTAGAAGCTTAAAAATTCACCTCAAGGTAATGTTATGTTAAAATATAATTAACCATTTTATTGCAGCTCATAATTATTTTTTCTTGAAGGGGAAAAATGTTTTGGTTTCCACAATAACTCTAGAGGAGCAGCCTATTCTGTCTGGTTCTGAAGTACATCAATCAAAATGGAAGCACTTGGAACACCTGCAGTAATCTTGTATCTCCTTACCATTTGAAACATTCAGCAACAATAGGAAAGAGTGCACGAAGACAAGAAAAAAAATCAAATTTTCAGCTATATCCATGAGAATATATGTAGTCCCTGTCATATTTTTCTTTCATTCAGGCATGGATTTAAAACTGACATTTTGGAAGGAGAGAAGGACAGTAGCTCATCATCTACTCTAAATTACTCTTTTATTTGATTTTCTTAATTTTCTATAGCTGTGCTTTATGAAACATGTAATACAAAACCACTAAAAATGGAAAAGATACTTAGGTCTATTTTTCCTGGCATTTTATTGTTTATACAGATATGGGAATTCAGGTTGCCCTCTTAGACCATTGAAAGCACAATCCACTTCAACTTCGTTAGAGTTTATAACACTGCTATTTTAGCACCAGCAACTTAAATGTATATATTATTTTTCTCTAAAGGGAATCCAAAACTACAGAATGAATCGAGCATAGTTTTATCCTATTTCCTTTTCAGTATCTCCTTAAAACAACTCCTATCACAGAAAAGTCTTTGGGCATAAAGAAAAGCAGAATGTGGAAAGAATTAAAAAGCCAATAAAAGTAACCACACTGAAAAGAAACAAAAAGAACCATAAATTTATAGGAAAATGTTTTCTATTTTGACAGAGAAATAAGAACAGGCATATTTTATAGTTACAGAAGTCACAGTAATATTTTTAGATAACTTAAAAAATGTGTGTGTATTTACATAGAAAACAAAAAATATAAATTTAAGCTGCAAGTTTTATATTAGGATAACTCCCAGTTTGTGCCAGATGACCCATTGCAAATAAGGCTAATGTTTGGGCTGGAGAATGATCTGAGTTCTAACCAGGACTGTTTATGGTCCTCGTCTGGAAAATGAAAGTATTTCACTGGCGTCCTGGACATCCAAGAAAAAGCAGCAGATCATTTAGAGTACAACCTCTGCATCACAGTCCTTGTGGGACTATGGTAAGTCCGTGCATCCTGGAGAGGAAGTTGTGTGTTTGTCTCACGCTTACAGATACTCCAAGCTGTCCTAGTGGCTGCGTTATTTCTGATTTAAGACAATATCCAGATTATCCAGGGAGAAAAGACAAGGGGGTAAGGCCCCTCTGTGCTCCCCTGGATTTTCCAATTTTCATAGGATCCCCAGAAAAGAGTTAATTGCAGAAGCATGCAGTCTTCAATCTTCCCATTTGTTTCTGGAGCTGAGAAAACAAAAGCAGAAAAAAACAAAGCAAAAACCCTCTACAACAAAACTTTAGTCATTCTGGGTATGGTGTGCAAATGAACATCAAAGTGTCCCACTTTGCTTCTAAGAGTCTCAAAAAAAGAAGCCGACATGCCTTTTAAAATGTACCAAAGCATCTATAAAAAATGTAATTATATATTTGGGAAGAGAGGAAAGGGACTGATGTGTGGAATGGTAAACAGCACACACTTACAGCCAACTCTATAGATTTCAAATAACTGATCTTGTAGGAAATAATGAGCTATCTGCTAAGAAAGGGAAAAACAGAGGAACTGGTAATAAACAAACTCCAGCTCCCATGTGTGACCTAGTACAGTACAATATAGTTTAATTTTATTACTTGTCATTCATACTGAAAACAAATTTGCAATTTTCTGCAAATATAATGGGAATGTTCCCAGAATGCGTGAGTGCAGAAAAGAATGGGATATTTCTGTCAAATGAAACACTGCAGTGTTTGTCTCCAAAAAGAAAGTAGAATGACTTGATATTTTTGCTCAGGAGAGATATTTGATTCACACATTTACAAATTATAAATCCAGAAGGGACTGTTGTGATCATCTGGTCTGTTTTCTATATAAACCAGGCCAAGGGATTTCTTTCCATTTAATTCCTGCTCACGTCAGCCTATATGTAAAAGACTACTGTAAAACAGGATAGTTGTTGCTTGCTGTTGGTATCGATGGAGTAATCAGCTTAATTTGTAACTGAGATACAGATCAAATATTAAGAAAATCCTTTTTACTGTAAAGACAGTTAAATACTGGAACTGGTAAGCCAGTGATCCTTTTAGAATCTGCCGCTGGAGGTTTTTAAAAACAGATAAGCATGGTGTGCATATAGAGGACGTTGTCTTATTGCCAGGGTTGGAAGAAGGGGATGAAAAGATTAAATGTCCCCTTAGACTCTTTCCAGCTCTGCATTTCAATGGAAAAGAAACCTTTGTTCATCAGTAGCTGTGGAACATTGCATAGACTGAATTCACCCAAGGAGGATTTGGAAAGAAGGCTTTAGGGCTTTTGAGGAGACCTTCCTCCCTCCTTGATTTTACAAGTTGAAATGACATGATAGTCCCATATTGAAGCATTGCAGGATCTTGATCTATATTTGTCCGTTGCTGTATACAACACCTACAGCCACGGGGGATTATAGGAATATAGTAGGAAATCCAAAGCAGCATAATAATTTCCTATTTCTTTCCTAAGCAGGTACCAGTTAAAGGCTGAGTGAGGTCACTTATGTTAACATAGCTGAATTGGTCAGGTATGCTGCATAGCCAAACAATCTTCAGAAAAGCACAGAAATTTCCATGCTGTGGATAGAAGTCACTAGTGTCCTTCATTTCTTTTAATCATCATTTCATTTAAATAAAAGACCACCGCTGTTCATAGGCTTTACTTTCCATTTTTGTATATTTGTCATAACTTTGATATGCTGCCACATATTTTTTTAATCCTTTATTGATTATTTGTTTTATTTTTAGTCCTTCTGGTATTATGCAGCTATGAGTTGTCCTAGTTTTTTTTTGTGAAAGGAGTTCTCCTTTAAATTCTAAACTTTTTTATCATTCCGTCTCCTTATACATCCCTGTGGTCTTGGAAAACAAGGTCAGAGTAAACAGATGCACTGAACTTAACTTTTCTGTGTCTTTCATGGCACTGTAAAATCAAAATGTGTCCCTTATTCAACTCTTATTCAAACGAAAAAAGTGTCAGTAAATTCCTTTTATTTTTTCCTGGGTAAAGACCCCATCTAAATTAACTATTTTTGTTAATTACCGTCTGTGTCTTTTCCAGCTAAAGTATGCAGTTCTGAGATAATGTATCCAGAACTACTCTAACATGTAAGGACAAACCTTTATTCATAGAATGATTTTAACATTGTCATTACTATATTTTAGTTATATATCTTAATTAATAAAAATATTTTTAAAATATTTCATATTTAAATGGATCTTAAAGTTCTTGTGTAAACTTTGTTGTAACTGGTCAACTTCCTCAACAGAGTTCTATCCAAGGACTGAAACAGCTGCAGTTGGAGTCTGTGAGAGCTTTTGTTCTGTCTTGCAGAGTGCAAGAGAGTAAGTGAGCCCAAAAGATGTCCTCTTTGGACCACATAAATAAGAGTTGTATTAAGTTAGTCTCAGCAGGAGTTCTTGGCTTGATGAACAAGAGAACCCAGGATCAGAATTGCAATGAGTTGTATTTAAGCACTCTGCCATTTCCAGGATACGGAGCTCCAGATAAAGTGTCTAAATTCACTCTTAGTGAGAGGAAATCTTCAGGAACCTCTCTCCACTTGTATTTACAGTCATTAAACTTCTCCTGGCACCTAAACTAATCATGCTGTCTCTGAGAAGTAGCAGAGGTGAAGAACACACAAGGCTTAGACCTTATAAATGACTTATGTGGGGCTGTGTAAGCTGAGTTCAGATGCCAGTTTGTCCTCAGTTTAGAGGTTTTAACTTTGGCTTTAACAACTTTTACGTAAATTACCCATGGGCTGCTCTATACACAGACACAGTACTTGTAATGAACTTGCCCCAGTCTGTACTGAATAATTAGAAGCTCTCTGAATGGAGAGAAATAAACTGCAAAAATTCAACTGCTCAGTATTTAAGGCATTGGTTAACAATATGTGAAAGGTAAGTTCCCAACTTCTGTTTGGTGCATACCTCATTACTTTCACAACATAAACCAGCCTGAGCAGGGAAGATTAAACAGACACTGCCTGCCAGAGTGAATGGTCCAGTAATACTCCTAGGAGAGGGAATATCTGAGTCTAGCTGAGCCCAGTCCAGCGGAGAAGAAATTTCTGAACCTGAAGGACAGTTTCCCACAGACTCGATGTATGCCCTAATTGCTGGGCAAACACCATTGCCTCTTTATTACATTGTAAAGGAAATTAAGCATATAGTCCTACATTCCAGAAATAAAATACACATAGGAATTCCAGAGTTGTGATATTGACTTGACTTTAAGGAAGAATAGATACAAGTAGCAGAATACAGCCAATTCTAAAAGCAGAAAGCAACTTTTCTGCCTCTGCCAAGCACTTTTAAAGTGTACTGAAGGATAAGAAAAACTCCAGTATGTATGTCTATACCTCACTGTATTTACACTAAGGACTCACTTTAACAATTGAAAACACCTAGCTGAATTATTGGGTTAGAAAATATGCCAGCCAGGCCTGGAAATTCTATTAAATGCTGGGGTATGACTTGACCTTGATCCCGCATTTCTTTATTTCTCTCTGCTTTCTGAAGTGTTTATTCATCTGCAGCCTGTGAACATCAACAAAATTCCCCAGATTCTCTACTTCTAGCTCTCTGCTGCAGCCTTTTCTTCTCTGTAAAACCCATAAATAGAGACAAATTCAGAAAGGGACACAATTAATTGCCGACAGCTTTCTGAAAGGATTGCACTTAGCTTCTGATGGAGAACAGCTGTGGTGCACACTCTAATACACGCCATGGATGGGAAAGCATGGTTCCAGCTGGCTGAGGACAGCCACAAGGTCATTCATCAGTGAATACACTCTCTCTCAAGCGTCATGTGACAGACCCAAAATTGTCAAGAGTTTTGAGTGCCTCTGCCTGTACCTTTTCCCTAAATAAACACTCCAAAACCCTGAGGTTTCAATTTTCCTGAGCTGCAACGCAATAAGATTTGAAACAGTGAAATCTCAGATCTGTTTGGAAAAAAAGAAAAAGAAAAAGAAAAAAGAAAAAGAAAGTGGTCTACACTGATTGAGAGTGGGTTTTCCCCTCCAGTCTCCCTTTCCAGTCGAAAAATATTTACTACATCTGTCGTTTGCAACAATCTTTTGCAAAACATCTGATACACAAAGAAAATGTCTACCTTAGCTATGCATCTGCATGGATGCAAACATAAACAGAAGCATGGCCAGCAGGCTAAGGGTGGGAGTTCTCTCACCCTGCTCTGTTCTTGTGAGATCCCGCTTGGAATTCTGCCTACAGCTCCAGGATCCTCAGTACAAAAAACACATGGACCTGTTGGACAGAGTCCAGGAGGAGGGCCATGAAAGTTGTCAGAGGGCTGGAACACCTCTTCTGTGAAGAAAGGTTGAGAGAGCTAGGGCTGTTCAGCCTGAAGAGGAGGCTCCTGGGACACCTTATTTCAGGCTTATTTAAACAGAATTTATAAGAAAGGGGAAGACTTTTTGCCAGGGTCTGTAGTGGCAAGGCAAGTGACAAGAGTCTAAAACTTCAAAAGGGTAGATTTAGACTGGATATGATGAAAACATTTTTTACCATGAGGATGGTGAGGCACTGGAACTGGTTTCCCAGAAAAGTCGTGTATGACAAAGCCAGGTTGAGTAAGGCTTTGAGCAACATGGTCTAGCGGAAGGTGTCCCTGCCCATAGCAGGGAAGTTGTAACCAGATAATCTTTAGAGGTCCCTTTCAACCCAAACCATTCTATGATGCAAAGTCACCACTTTGGCAATCTTTTATTGTGTTGAAACAAACTGAGAATCTCCACTTTTGACATGTACACAAGCACGTGGGCACTCATGCTCACTGGGTGCAAATTTTAAGCATTTTGGTCCATCAGAATTAAATTTTATCTCACATGGAACGACAATTGGCCTTGCTCCTTGCCTCCCTTCTTTCCGTGGCATGAGAGTACAACCGATATGTAAGATCCTCAACACTGAATTACTTGGTTAATTTTATAAAGGCAGCAAATCATTGCACTCTGCTGGATCTATCTTTGCAGCTTTCCCACACAGCTCCTCATCTCTCTGTTGCTCAGGCAAAACCAACCAATGAGGCCAGGTATCCTTCCTTTCTTTTGTTAATGCCATACTTGTAACAAAATATTGCCTGTACTGAGCTTTGAACTAGGTAATAATCAGGTAGTTTGCAACTCAAGTCCCTATCACACCTCTTCTTCTTTAGGTATATGATGCAGCATCATTTATTTTAGGCAATTGGAATCAAGGCTAGAGGGTTATGTTCCTATAACTGGTTGCATCTTTTAACTCCTCTGACCTTCAGTTTACTCATAAAACAAATAAAGTGTTAAATGCTTATCCAGTCTTCATTTATTATTTTTATTATTATTTATTATGTTCTGAATATATTTTTTTGTACTGGAATACCATATATGGAAGGAACCTAACCCTGCTACTGTGTTTTATAATGTCAAATGGTGACCCTCAGTAGAGAGAACGAGGTTCAAGATTAATTCAAGACTAATAACGTATTTCATTATCATCCTATGTTATGTTATTAAGACAAACAACAACAAGACTTCTTATATTTAGAAATGAGGGGAAAAGTCCAGTCTTACTACCAGTGGTAACAAATTGTAATAGATTAAGTGGGTTTGTTTTAAAATGCTATCATTGAAGCTTATATTGATTAATTCACAGAATGTAATTTATTTATTTATCTTTAATTATGGTACATTTCTATTGTGATGACCAATCATGCATATCATTAGCAAGTATGGCAAGGCTCTCCAATGAAGATGAGATTGATGACTTTCCACTTACTGATGTAAATGAATCATCAAGTGAAGCAACTTCAAGGAATGTATTAAAGAGCACAAGTCAGATCTCTGGCTCTGTACACACACTGTCGCATTAAATAAACTCATACTTCATTTGTGCAGTGGGTGAAGAAAGCTAATTAAAATGAGTAAAATTTCAGCTACAGCTTCTGGCATTGTTAATCAGTAAACAAAGTTGAAAACTTCAAATAGGCGGGCTGGCTTCAGAGTCCAGTACACTTGTAAAAACAGATCTGAAACCAAAGCAGAAAGAAATAACGGCATTGAAAATAACATTGAAAGTGAACTTGAAAAGTTATTAAACCATCCCATAAATTACTATGCATTTCTTCCTCAAGAAATGGATCTGCTGTTGCTTCTTATTAAACTCCTTTACTAAACAACCATTTAGTCATGGAGTTACACTTCCTTGAACATTCTGGGGGCAATGAGCTCTGCAGATAAGCACATGGAACCAGGAACTAAATTTTAGCAATTTCAACTCACATAAGCTTCATAAAATCTGTTAAACAATTTCATTTGAGATGAATTAACTCTTCAGTTTTCCTTTCAGTTTTAGACTCGTCTTTGTTCCTCAGTTCAAAACATGCAGATGAATTTTTGAAAGTCCAGAGGCGTTGTGTCATTTGGAAACAAGTGTGACTTTTCTAGGATTTATGCATGTAAATCTCGGCTCACAAAACCTGTTTAATGCAAATTTCACAACAGCCTGTTCCACACTGGAAGGTACTTCTGGTACACTCTGAAAGACTAATAAAAATATGAGAGATTTAAACTGGTATATTATCACAGCCTCCACTTGATCTTCTAAAGAACTCACTTATATTAAAAAAAAAATCTTGATTTTGACAAATTCTAAAATATATATTTGTTGTGCTATGAAAAGGAAAAAAAAAACATATTTGAAAATTTTCTGTCAAATGAAAAAATAAAATTAAGCAAAAGATTCAAGCAATGTAAGATTTGTTATTCCTTATCTTTCTTTCCATTAAGATAGCAAATTTACTGTTTGAAATATATTAAAATACCACTATATATGTCAATTTTCATAGATCCAAGAAAAAAAAACCAAGTAATTTTGATATTGTAAAAATTAAACACTTACATATATTCAATGCAATTTTTAATGTAATATTCATGTTATTTTGAAATATTATATTTTTATTTAATGCAAATTTTGGATGGATTAAAACTTTTTTTTTTAATTTTGTGTGGTTTAAATCTTAGCTATTTTTCTCATTAGTTTGAAATAAATAGTAGGAT
Source organism: Callaeas wilsoni (assembly GCA_013398955.1). Taxonomy (NCBI): domain Eukaryota; kingdom Metazoa; phylum Chordata; class Aves; order Passeriformes; family Callaeidae; genus Callaeas; species Callaeas wilsoni. The sequence continues at coordinate 52,699 of VWPU01007885.1, read as the reverse complement.
ATTTCTGTGCATTTTAGTGGAAAAAAAATAGGATCTTTCTATACAGATCAGTTTGAACCTGGAGGCCCCTTTTTCTTCCTTTCTTTCCTTTTATTGGGGAAAACCTGCAGACAGAAAAGGTCAAGAAACTCACTGAACATTTGAAAGAAAAACACTTCTTTCCTTACATCTGAACAAAAATTTCATGGCATTTTCTTCACATAGCTATTTCTGGTGAAAATCTTTTCTGCAGACATCTGTCTTACAAGAATTTCATTTCAATGTCTTTTTTTTACATAAAATGAGCTCTGAGTTTTCTGATGGACTGCAATGACTTAGAGAAATTGATTCCCGTGTCTGTCAAATAAGAAGCTGCTCAAAGAGGTTGAAAACACTAATGTTGCTTCTTTCTTTTCATATCTTTAAGACCAAATATATTATTTTTATCTACCCTAGCCATAGGCTTTTCAAACACACAACTTACACAGAAATTTTGATCTGAGCTGCGAATGTCTTGTCCAGGTTAGTCTTCCCATTGACTCACAGCACAACACTTTTGTATTGTCTTTCTCCCCATGATCATTCCCACACGCTGGACATTCTTACATATGCAGAGAGATCACTTTCCCTTCCACTCTTATCTGTCCTTTCTCCAGTCCACTGTGCTTTACCTTAAGATATTTTATTGGCAGAGCAGAAAGACCCTAATTGTGGAAAGCACCGTGATGCAGTGAAGCACTTAAGTTCAGGTGTGGGTCCCAGTGGAACTCCATGAGCTTGAATATTTCCCTGAACAGGGGCCAAACCAGACAATAACAAAATGAAAAGGAGGAAAATGTATCACTGATATACTAAGATAAATGGAAATTCAGCAATGTGTGGGGCCTACTAAGCAACACAGTTGGCAATTACAGCAGTTCAGAGGAAAAAAGAGAACATTCCACACTGACACACAAAACAACTCCAAATATCAGCTCTTTTGTTTTTAAAGCAATACACCTAAGAAACTACATATTAGACGTGAAAAAGGCTCTACTTTGGATGTTGCCTTTTCAGTGGAGAGTATTAACATAATTTAAAAGCTGTTACTATTATTATTATTTTTATTACATTTATTTTTCATTTGGTTTGATCACCTATTTCACTGTACTTACTCTAGTGGAGGGTCAATAAAGTCTACAGTCATTTCTTAAACCAAACAGGTGGGTCAACAACTATGATTAAGCTGTCAGCATTAATGAGCAGCTTGCTTTAGTTTCTGCACAGAGTAAAAAATTTTTTATGTTTGGGGAAAAAAAACCTTAAATAATTTATAACAAAAAATGTGAAATTATGTTGTTTCTCATGGTCAAATCAGAAACCCATTTATATATAGACAACACCAGCATGTCTCACCTCTCAGTAGTTTTACTACCACTCTAACTAGGAAATCAGAGAAGAGAAAAACTATTAGATGTTTATCTACACTGTAGTGAGTTTCAAATATTAAGGTTGTTTGGTTCTTTTCAACTAAAACTAAAACCTTAGTATTTGTTAAAGACAAAGTTAAAAGTAAGAAAAAATAAATAAATCTGTCTGATGCTAGGCAGATAATACACAACCCTACACATCCATGTAATATGTCCTGTGTCAGACAGTATGAGTACAGACATGAACACTTTTTAAAGCTGTACATGCAATGAATGTAAACATGCTGAAAATAAATCTCTGACTAGCTGCTAATGAATATCTTGAGGATTCAAGTTTCAAACTTAAACATAATCCAATCTCCTACTGACAGGTTCAATTCGCATCTTGAGATTTTCTGAATTGCTTCTTGTCCCTAGTAGTAGGAATATAAGAAGTTAAGCAAAAGAGGAATCTATTACAATAAAATAAGCTCCTTTATGAGCATATACCTGAAATTTGGGAGCCAGGGTTGTTCAAAAGTATTTGGCTAATGGCAGAATATTTGTGAAGGAGTGTCTGAAGACCAAAACTTTTTTGTATTTTAGGACAAAACAGTACTTATCTGTGATCTCATACCAGGCAAAATGATATACAATATTTACTCATTATCCTGTTGTGGTGACTGAAGCAACCACAGTAATGCCCAGGGGGCCACATAGCCCAGATAATGAAGTTTGGTGGGCTGGCTCCAAAGGTTAAATGCCCCTCTGTGAGAATGGCTTCTCCCATTGAATTCCTGTGACCTGATGTAGGCTCGGTCTGTGTGATTGACAGCGGACAGACACCCCTTGTATCTCCTAAGGAAAGGTAGCCAAACCTATCCTGCCCCTCCCTTCCCTTCGTCCTATAGGTCACTGCTATGTCATCCCCGCCTCCTTTTCTGTACTCCTTTTAAATGCATCCTGGACGGAAGTTCCTTCCTTCTCTGTGTCTGGACTCCTTCGGGGGAGTTTCTACAATAAACCCTTGGAATACCGACCGAAGGGCCACCTCACTTATTAATTTCTGGCTACTCTTGGGCAATCCTTAAGCCCCAGGTGCGCGTGGCTCCGTGCCTTCCACCGCACGGGCGAGGAAGCTGCTAGCGAGGCACACAAGTGCCAGAGTGTCCTCCTCTCGTGTTGGGCACCTCTGGACAAGCTGCAGCTCTCCTGGCCCAGCCAGTGAGCCGGCGTATTAATATATTATCCCTCTTTATTACAAGTTTCAGTAGTCAAATCAGAGCTTAAAACTACAATTTTGTGACTTGAGTGTATGACTCTGCAGTGCATAAATAACTAAAACTCAACAATCAAAACAAATCTTTCACAGATACTGCCTTGGCTAAAAAACATGCCTCCAAATCCTTTGGCAAAAAATCTATAGACCTGTGAACTACTATGAGTAGTCAAGAATGCACCAGCTTGTCCCTTCTTTCCTTTCCAGTCCAAACCCAGTGGCTGTTTGTATGGAGGGGCACTTTGAATACCCAGACTCTTGGAGGTTAAGTGTTTAGATAAGCCTGGTTTCACTTCTTTTAATGTCCTTATATCCTTTTAGCTTCATGGGGCTTTAATTCCCTAAATTTGGTGTGCTGTTGGTCACAAGTGCTTTAGGAAAATAATAGAAAAGGATAAAAATTGTGAAGTACATTTTGGATCTCAGCTGGGCCACAGGCTTCCTGAGAGAGGTGGTGAAGCCTTGCAGAGGTGAACTCAGAGATGTGGACCAGGAACGCTACAAGAGGTGTGAGAGGAGGCAGTGACAGAGCCTAAAACTTGACTCTCTTTTCTTTCAACCTTGACTCTTTTCCCTACCTGGATTTTAGGCTTTTTGGTCAAGGACTGTCATGACATACATAGGTGTCTAAAGACCCACTAGAAATGGGAATTTTGTGAAAGAATGCAATAGAAATTAAAATTAGTAAATTGCAACAGGATTAGGTGTTATCACGTGGATAACGTCCTGCCAAATTCAGCACCTTTGGCATCCAGCTGTGATGTGGCATTAGAGAAAGTCCCTTTTTTTGTATATGACATTGTTCAAATGTTGCAGCTGATTTGCCTTGGCAGGCATCTCGTTGATGTCCACTGCCATGAAATTATCTGAAAAAACATCTCTGGGGACTGATCTGTCTCTCACTCTGTCACCTTTTCCTAAGTTCACCCTATCAGAGGGCTTTTAATATATTTAAATTATTTTCTTACCTCTGAGAGATGTGCAGTTGAAGCTTTGTTAGCCTTTTCCTAAGGATGATCAAACAATTAATAGAAGTGAGTTATTTTGACAGGAACCATAAATAAGTGGGGCTGATTCTACTGCCAGAGCCAATCCTACCCCAAAATGCACACAGCTCACCTCTGCGTGAAGTGCAGTAAAGAACTGAACACAGCTTTGTTTTGTTAGGCATGACAAGCATCACAGTAAAAAACATCTGGAAACCGATGGCCTTATATGTACAGTAAAGTGAAAGGTATCAGAAAATCTGGATCTAGACCCTGAATCTCCTGCCAATCTTTGACAAGCCATTTAATCTTTTTGGCCAAGACTCAAGAAATTATCTGGGCTTTTAGCTTCTATTTAGAACCCTAAATTCCTATTGATTTCCTACTGACTACTCTAAAACAAGCAAAAGCAAAGGTGTATGCACAGCACAGCTGAATCAAAGGTTGCTCTTGGTTGTTTTCCTTATATAGCTATATAGCTCTTTATAAACCTCTAAGGAAAGAAAAAAAAAATTGTCTTATTAATATGGTTGTGGGAGAAGTAGATGTTATGGTCAGATGTAAATAAACTGAAAATAATGCCTCAATGAATAATTTTGGAAAAGGATAATTTTTTAAATAACAAATGCCTCAGTGATTGTATTTATCATAATGGATTTAAAGAAAAATATTGAATATGTTGTATTTATTCAGAGTAATAGTCGATTCAATGACAGATATATACTGTCTTTCAAAATTTTCATGTCTTTTTTCTTTGATCATTCTTGGAAGATTATTGGTAAAAGTGTGTTAAGAATTTTCTTTCTCTTCAAGAAAAACAATCTGCAATGTAGTCTAACATTTCAAAATATTCATTTTGGCTCGTCTCCTTTGCAGCATCTACGTCTCTTGTTGCAGAACTAGGAGAAGGTGAAATAGGAATAAATAAGCTAATTAGATCACTTTGCATTATCTCCTGCATATAAAAAGTAATTACATTTCTTCTAGTTACCCTTGGATCCATTAACTTGTCTCTGTTAAGATTCATCTACCTGGAAAACATCTTGTGCTCTTTATGAATACCATGGATAATTCAGTTACTCTCTCAGGACATGGCTTCAGTGGTTAATCACCTACAAGTTTCTACATTTTTGCCTAGCAAATGTTCCCTGGCCTCGGGTTACCACCACACTTCTACTATCACTTAACTAAGCGAAGGTTTTCATAGTCCAAACACAAAATATCCCCATGTTTATATAAAAGGAACTCAAAAATCTGAGTTAAGTCATTAACTGTGAAACGGATGTTTATTTAGAAATTGAGCTTCTGAAAAATGCTTCTTCCAGCCCACAAGCACATCTTATAAGAATTCTTTCATTCTCCTCATCTTTCATCAAAGGATATTATATTATTATACTAACGACATTTACGCTCCTAATTTACCAATTAATTTCACTGTTTTCCTGAGGTGCATCTATTTGCTGTTCAGTGGGACTAGCTAAATGCAGGACCACTCTGAGGTCCCTTAGGAAGGCAAAGATACAGAAATGGAATCCAGGATTTTTTTCCCTGGCACAGGGCCCTGGTTGGCTTCCTGACTCCTTCAATTTCTTTAATTTCACCAATATAATTTCACAATTCCGAACAAAAATTAAAAATAATTGAAATGGATTTATAACCAAACCATTCAGAGTTTAAGAAAGGAAGTATTATATTGGTTTGTCCTGCACAGCAGTGGAGAGGAAAAAGAAAACTCAAGCATGGCATTTTGCATTTTTCATCCTATTATTTTCCTTATATACAAACCAAAAGGGGAAGAAGAAGTATGAAGAAAAGCAGACAGCTTCTAAAAGCACAGTTTTGAGTGCATCTGACACAAAATGTCTGAGTAGCATTTCTGTTCCAAACTATCTCGTAAGAGCTATACCGGGAGGTGACGACAGGGGCAGTCTAAATAATATTTCAATGTAGTAAAATGGGTCATGAAAAAGAGTTGTATCTGTGTGATCTAGAAGTTCCCCAGAGACTTTTCATGGCAGAAACCACACTAAATAGAAATATAAATTTTCTGGACTTGGGAACAAGGGTCTGCTCCCTTACAACTCCTGCCTCACCATTGCAGCCCTTTTTCAGTCACGAGCTCAAATAGACCTTCAGCCAAATCTCATCCAAAAGTGCATGAACCACTCAGAAATACTGAAAATTTGAGCTAATGCATTTCTATTAAAAAATATATGTGCCATATATATGCATATATATATATCCTCAATCAGATGTCCCTGTCAAAGAAATCATGGACTTATATTCCTTTCTTTCATACACTGATCACTCCTGTTAATATTGTGCCATAAAAATATCTTTCTAAATTCAAATAAATATATTTACACCTGTGGAGTTCAAACATCTGTATTTAGACCTGTGTTTTCAAATGCACTGTGGTACAGTGCCACTGGTTTTATGAAACCAAATTTTGTCACCTTTCCTCTAGTTGAGTATTTGCTCTTACAATGAACCCTTTCTTGAACCAAAATCTGCTTTCATTGCTATTAGCTATCACTATTTCATAAATGCATTCTGCTGAGAATCATCTTTCTATGAGTAAAATATAAAAGTATTTATGCTGGCTATCTTAGGAAGCAAGGAAGGCCTTCTAAAAAATGCTTGCTCTAACGGATTTTTCATACAGTGACTCACCATGAAGAAGAACTCTGTCACAGGCAAGGATACAGGCAAGTGGCATAAGCTGAATTCCAGACCCCAAGCCATGGGGGTTAGCACCTGTCTGAGAAATTCTGCACATGCCATGAGTCCTCTTCAGTGAACCCGTCACAAAAGACCCTCCTTCAGTGTAACTCAGCCTACCACAGAGTGACAAATGTTCAGACACTATCTCAAGCACAACATGTAGCATTCTTTCGAGTAGAACAAAAGGAACAATATTTAACTTTGTTTAGCTGGGTAATCTAAATCACTGTGTCTTTTTTTGTTATTTTTTCATTTCCTATTTTCACTAGCTCATAACCAGAGAGGACTGAGAAAGTAGGTCACAGAATATTTCCTATGAAACATTTTGTTATTCTACACTTACTTCAAATGTTCCAAGCCCAGAATCATTAATAAAAACTTAGCATCTGTAATATGCTTTTTAAAGACATGAAGTCACAAGAGACCTTAAAAGTGAATCCACTACTGCTTACTGAGCTCTACAAATCTCCAGGCCCTACCTTTGGTAATTATTTTAAAATACCCAAAGGAATTTGTAAATTTGTCCAATTACAGCCAAAATACTAACATTGATAATCTGCTGTAAAATAGCACTTCCACCCTCATTTCTCATAAAATGAATAGGGAAAAAAGTGCCTGCTTGTAAGTTAGAATTTTGGTGGAAGGAATGAAGTCACAAGAAGCGACTACTAGCCTCAGGCGCTGACTTACAAGTTGTAGCTCTTTCTCCTCAAGCACACGGAAATTCGCATCGCTTTCACAGATTTAGTACAGTCATAGTCAGGTCTGGACAGACACTGTTTGACTGATCCAGGACACAAATATTCTGTGTCACTGCTCAGAAGCCACTGTCCTTGACCATTGGATATAGAGGGAACTCAGAGAAATGCCACTCCCCTCAGGCACTTTATGAGTCTCCAGTACAGATGAGAGATAACAGATAACATTAATTTAGGTTCATATTATGCACTCTGACATAGTAAAACACAAAGCACAGCCATCTGACCTATGTGAGAGGGAAGGAACAGGCAATCTAGCACTAATTCGGCCCAGTGACTTTTGTCCAACTGGACTTGAAAAATCAGGTGATACTGGAAATGCCAGAAACACCTCATTGCATACGTGCCTAGATGTTTTATCACCTCACAGGAGTGGGACCTGCTGGCAGACTTCATCTCTGTGTTTTGCTATAACATATCACTGACCAGACATAGGTGCCTGTCTTCTGTTTGAACATGTCTTCCAGCTAACAACCTCAAGAAACCTTAGAAATACTCCAGGCCAGGATAAGATACAATTCTTGGCATTAGGGCAAAGGTTAAAACGTCCTTCAGTGCACTTAGAGAGCACCGAGGTACCTCTAATGATCTAGCTCCAGGATTTTTCTCTTTCTGAAATGGAAACAAAGACCTTTCAAAAAACATTTTAACTTTTTTTAGATACTTGGTAACAGCATGCCCTAAATATCAAAGGAGAAATGTATAAATGTAATACTGGAAGATGGCAAGGATGCTAATCCTTGTAACTGTCATTCCTTTTACACAGGAAAAGAAATATATACATGCACATGCTTGGAATAGCTGCATAGTTGTATATGTATATGCATTACATGTAAATGTGCTGTTGTATGGACATAAACTTTATATGTGTGTGTGTATATATATATACACAAACAAATGTATAGTAAAATAAATTTTAAAGCAAAAAACCATATTTTATTCTGCCAAGGTAAATAGACTGGTTTTCAGGACAGGAATAATATCAGTATAATTTAATTGGGGAGCCCCATCTGGCTGCATGGGTAGAACAAAGCTGCACTAAAAAGATGAAGATAATTAAAAACAAAATGAAACAAAAAATTCTAAACCAGAAAGACTGCAAAAGTTCAAATAAATTGTGTTTTTAAGAGCAAATGGAAGGAAGATCAATAATGGCTTCCGTAGCTTCTGGGTAAGCATTTCCCATAAATTCAGGCACCTATTAAAATGTGTTTACAGTTGATATTAAGTAGTTGGGCCTGTGAATAAGGGCCAATTTTTCTCCTGGAAAGCTCACGTATGCATCCTTGGGCCAGTACTTTCAAGCTTAGAAGTGTAAAACTGCAACTGAACAGCCAGTCATTTTCCAGAGCATGTAATAAATTAATCTAGCTGAGATGGGTTGGAGCAATTATTCAAAATGTAATTGGCTTTTGAAATGCCCATTTATTGTAGCTTTAACTATTCCCTTAGTACCTTAAAAACTTCTAACACTGTGCTCACAAAAATCATATAAACAATGAAAATGTAAAGATCATCTAGGTGTTCGTATGCTCAATGAATATACCAAAATAATTTTGCTTGACATTCCCTACTTTCTGAAAGGTGATCGTTTATTCTAATCAAGACAGTTCATTAAGAGGTAAAGAAAATCCAACTGAAGTGGATTCTGAGAGACTTTTTATGTGACAGCAGGTAAAAGACCTAGATCCTGACCCCGAGGGTATTTAAGTGATTATTTCTCATTTCATTTAGATTGAAACAATATGAATAGGGCATTTTTTACTTCTTTAATGATCTGTGCTTCATTCTCCTTTCTGAAAAATAGGAGCAGAAAAATTCATTTCCAGGGAGCCTTAAGAGGATATTGGTATTAAAATATGGTGGGTCTTGCCTGGATTAGTAATTGTGTATCTTTGTTTTGTACCCCTGGGAGGGATTCAGCGATTTAGAGAAAATTTTCAGTTGTGCTAGGTTTTTCATTGCCCTAATATGGGTTAATAATCTAAATATCTGTCACCCAAGCACATCCCACTATGTGTAAACTTTTAGTATAATTTTTTAATTATTCATTAGGCAATGCTCACATTTCTCACGTTTATATCAGCAAAAACAAAGGCCAGTATTTGAGATCAAGCACTGCTAGACATTCCATCTTACAGTGTAATTGTTAGTTCAGTTTTGAACTTAGCATAGTTTTGGACTATTTCAATCAAACCTGGATAGTTTTGCCACAGCTCTTAGGACAAAGTGACTGAGGAACAATTCCCTGTGTGCAGTCTGTTTGAGGAGTCTCTGCTGGCTGTATTAGAGTAATTTACTCATACAAACACAACTCAAAGGCATGCCACTTGATAAGACAAATGGTAGTATTATTTGTCATTTGACAATAGTGGCACTGTTGTCTCAGCAAGACAATAGTGGCTGGCCCCTTTTATTTATCAGTTCAGACACAGCCATCATGTTTTTCAACAGAACCTTCGGTTCCTGCTACAGCATAGAGAGGCTAATAATCCATAAGTGCTCTTCTTTTTATTTACAACAATCTCAAAATGTCACAAAGACGTTAAGAACTGAAATACTGTAAGATTTTGGGCGCTGTTTGGATATACAGCAGTCAAAGATCACCAGACCTAAGAGTCATTAGGAATGGACTGAAATCATTGTTGTGTAACTGTGTTTGAAACAGGCTTCTGACCACTGCAGTGTTTGAGCTCCATTTCCGTTTCGTCCATTCCAGACACAGGAATTCACAGAAATGCTGGTGTGGTGGCATTTCCACAGGCCAGCCAGCCTGGCTGTCCTCTCAGGCTCGGGTATCCACAGTGGCAGCCCAGGTCAGCTGTGCATGCCCGGATGCCTCCCTTGTCCAGCTCCTGCAGCTGACGTGGCTTCCTGGTTTGGCCATGGCCCTCCCTCACGAGCACAGATTTGTCTGGTGATCCCTGGCCTGGTCTAACCCTGCTTACCAGATCTGATCTGTTCTCTTTTCTGGGGGACTGTGGGTTGTGCCTCATCAGTGACAGGGTTTATTCCATGCTTATTTAATCCATTTGCCTTTTGGAATCATACATAACGGTTTTAAATTCTACAATTATCTTTTATTTAAGCTACATTATTTTTCTTTGGAAGTAGGCAGCAACATTCACTTTCAACCTTCCTCATTTCTTTTTCTTCCCCGACAGGCTTTTTTATCAAGCAGATGTGATGAAAAAGCATGTTTTCATTACTATTTTTTCTTTTTAAAAAATCCTGGCAGGCCTAGATAAACTTGTCCTTTTGACACATGGCTCAGGGCATGTCTTTACGGCATTTTCACTCCTATCACATGCATCTTACAAGTACTTACCACAGGCATATTTTCAAAATAGTAAACTTTTCACACTTAGCCTCTTTTTAATATTCCTTAACAGCAAAGACCAGTGCTTGCTGCTGCGAATCAAACAGCAAGAACTGAGAGTGCAGGTGAAGGACAAGGAAGAGGCAAAGGCACTTAAGAATAGAAAGAGAGAAGGAGATACAGATGTTTTCTTTCAAACGTGTATACCAATTGTGATCTGGAATTTATTGTACAAGAAGGAGAGTTTGTGCTGTGTTACTCCGCACTTAGTCAACCTCCGAACCTTACTGAGCCTACATGATACTCTGCTTGTGTTGTCTGGAGGAATTATCAAGTCCTGGAAATCCTTTGTTTGGAAAGGAAGAATGATTTAAACTCAAATACTGAAAGCTGAACATCAATTTCTAGTTCTGCTGTAGGAAAATCTCCAAAAACTCATTCCACACAGCACCACAGATACTGGTGGTATTTATAACAAAATTTCAGCCCTTTGCTGGTGTCGAAGTAGCTGTTTGAGACATATAGGAACATGAGATATCTAAAAACAAATGTGAAAGATTGTAAATGGGAATTCATAAGTGTATACAAACAGAGCAACAACTGTTTAAGACCCCAGATTCATGTTGATTTTTTCATCCATCAGTGCCCCCAAGTCCTCCTTCTCCTCAGGGCTGCTCTCAGTCCCACAGACTTTACTGATACAGGGGATTGCCCTCATCCAGTTGCAACAGACTTTGTCCTTCACATCCGTGAACTTCACAGAGTTCAGGTGGGCAGGTTCCTCCAGCCCAGCAAGGTCCCTGTGGATGGTGTCCTGTCCCTCAAGCAAAACAGCTGCACCACTCAGCTTTGCTAAGGGGGACTCAAACCCGCTGTGCGTCACGTGGGATCGTTTTTGACTCACTGGGAGGAGTACTAACAACTGCACTACTCTTTTTTAATTTGCCCATCCTCAGTAATTCATTGACCATTTTCTAAATCTGGGTGACAATTGCGCTGGGTTAAAAATTTTAAGCATTTTAGAACAAATGAGATGACCTAAAATTTCTTTTATTAAAAATAAACAAAATAAAACAAAACTAAACAAAAAAAAACCAGGAAAAAATAAACAAACAAAACAAACCAAACAAAAAAACCCAAACCAAATAAAAAAACCCCAAAACCGACCCAAACCAAACCAACAACCAAAAACAAAACAAAAACCCCCATAAAAACTCAAAAAAAACCACACTAAAAAAAGAACTCAACAAAACAAAACAAACCAATCCAAAACACCTAAAAAAACCAAACCCAAGGGTCCACCATTCAAATAATTTAAGTAGGAAAATGACGCTATTACTGTTTTATTTTAAATTAAAGATTAATTTTTAGGTACTATATCCACGTTCTGTTTTCATATTTTTTAGTTTCCAGTTGACTTTTTTTAAGCGATGTGTTTTAATACCAGTTATCACTTTTATGTCCCAGTTCATTTCTCTTTATCAGTTAAGAAGGTTTTAAAAATGCCTTAAATATCAGTACAAATCCAGCACAGTAAAAAGAAGTAGGAAATGCTGCAACTTTAGTCTTGTGAAATGCTTTCTCTGCAGAAGTTTGGCTATATAGAAAGGAAAAAAAAGGGAAGGATGGAGAAAAAGAGCTGTTGGATAAAAAAACTGGAGGTTATGCAATGTATCATATTCATGAAATTAAAATTGAAAATCATGTTCATTGAAAATGAAAAATGAGGCCTCAAGTACAGATGGGAAAATATTCTGACTATGGTAATTTTTTAAAAAATCATGGTTTTTTAAGCTTCATAGCTCAATTTATTTTAAATTTTAAAAATCCCAAACAATTAAATCTAAAGACTTATCTATTTTTTTTATCTTGTCACACAGAAAACAAATAGGCAAAACAAATAGGCAATTTAAAATTTCCTTGTGACTACTTATTTCCATTCACTTCAATAATACAACAGTTGAAGATGGGACTTAGTAAGCCTGACTATACAATACTTTTAAGGGGCAGGAAATCCTGTCATCACTTAGCCTAGATGTAGAGGTAAAAAAGTATGACCTTTCTTTGTCCTTCATGTTATACTTACACTGAGATTATATTTTCTGGAAGAAAATTTCTCCAAATACATCAATTCTATGACTGATGTTACAGCAAGCAATCTCTATCAGCTAGGATGGGAAATTACTGCTTAGTGCATTCACCCTTTTTTGATTAGTCCATATCAGCAATAGTAAAATTTAACATTCCTGTTATTCAGAGATGTGCCAAATTATCTGCAAAAAATCAAAAGTCTAAACTGAATGAAGAAAATTTAAAATACTTTTAAGCTTAAAATACTTATTTTAAATATTCAAATAGTGGAAAGGAAAAAGAGAAAGAAGAGTATTCATAGAGCCCCGTAATGATGAGTAATTTAATTTCTAATCTTCAGAAATTAACTTATGGCTCAGTACTTGTCTTCATTTATTAAGTTGTATAGTTGGACTCTGTGAACCAAAGGAAGTCAAAACTGTAGCTCAGGGAATTCTCCCTTTCTCTCTCATGGCATGTGGATGTCCATAAGAAATCTAGAGATTCCTATTAAATATCATTTTTAAGTATCAGACTTTTAAATATCAGTTAACCTGCATTCTGCAGAGGTTCAGTGTTGGAAACATGAAATAAAAAACCACCTTCATTTCCTGAGGAAATGGCTTCTGAGAGACGGACTTTTAGGGCGTTGTGTTAGAGGGACAGTGACATTCCATGCAGCAGTTTTAGTTGCATGAAGGCAGGATCCTCCATTGCAAAGGAGAGTGATCAGTCCAGATGAAAAAAAGCTCCATGGAAACGTGGTGTTATCGTATAATCTCTCATGAAAGCGGTTTTCATGTGTCGCTGGTGCGCTGCTCTGTGATGGCTCTGAGCATCTGTTCTGCAGATCAAGCCTGTTAATCACTTTTGTTCTGAAACCTGTCAGAAGCTAAGGTGAGAATCCTTTTAGCTGGCCCCTTTAGCTGTCTATCCACAAGACAACCTGAAAATGAAGGAAGGATGGTAGAAGGCAGATTTTTTAAGAAGTGATGTGTTTTATTCAGGTCAAGTGATGCTTGTGCTTTTTTTCAGGGCATGTCAAGGTGTCGTGTGTAGGGATGGGGGTTTTGGGAGACTGGGCTCTCCAGTCACACATTTGCTTTTATCTCCTGCTTTGATGAATAAAGGAAACAACACATTTAGAAATTATTTTGTCAACCAATGAGATTTCATTATCACCAAGAGTACGAAGGCGCTTAGGCTTTATAAAATAGAAATTATTATGACTGTTGCAACTACTTACTGCTAAGAAAAACAAACAAAAAAACCCCCACAGAAATAGCCATTTAAATCGCAGGATGGTACCTGCTTTTCTTATATAGAATCTTATAATGAATAAATCCTACCCTCTTTCAATCAGGTTCCCATGCTATATTTTTTTTATGATTTCTTTATTTTTAAGATTCTGGGAGAATCAAGAATTTCTTAACCTCTGGTGCTTCAGATACACTTCTTGGTAGTGACTAATGATATAATTCACACTATTTTATTGCTCTTTGCTTTTCTGGTGATAGTAAGGTATAGATAATAGTATTTCTAGTACACGTATTCACAGCTATGACTTAGGAATCCTCCTCCACTGCGCACTTAACACCCACAAAATAAGATCACTTACAAATTTATGAAGAATACATGCAGAAAAAGATAATAAAAAAATAAAAGCAAGTCTAATAAAAACTCTGAAATTAGTATATTTTTAATTGCTCTTATTTTTAATCAAAAAATATTGGATTCTTTTGATTAATAAGCAATATCATATTTTCATGAAATATTATCTGTAATATTGGAAGACTTGAAGTTTTGAAGTATATTGTCATCTGCAAGTATAGAAAATTTATTTTCCTAAGCACTGAAAATGTCTTTCAATATGTTTTATTGCAGTCAGGTTTCTGCTGCCAGTGTATAAAAGGTGATACTTTCTCAGTTAATTTATATTCATTTCCTGTTTTCTAAATGAAATAACCAACTTTACCACCTGAAATGTTCTTGGAGGCAGGCAGCAACTCAATTAGCAAGAATAATAAAGTTGGTTGGTCATCTTTCAGTGAGCACAGCCCATTCAAAAGACCTACAGCCATCCAGCTGCCTATTAAAGTCATCTCAGCAGTCTTCTGAACTCTGATCACTTTGAGGCAAGCAGAATCTTTTTTGTTAATTGTTTACTGGATGAAAAAAAGTAGTGAGACCAAGTCACTTCCCTTTTAATACCTGGCTTTTTTTTATACAGGAACCAGTACAGCCTGGCAAATCTAATCTGTAAGAAATGTGTAGATAGAAGAATGCACTTTGTTTACCTCTACCTACAGGTGCTAGCAAAAGGTAAGACTTCTCATGTGCTTGAATTAACATATGTATCCTGTCTGAAAAGTCAAATGCATTGCCTGATTGTACTGTCTCTCTGCTAAAGGATGCAGATTGCCTCTAGTCATCCTGTTGCTCCTTAGCAGTTGAACAGAAAATAGGCATCCATGTCAGCTCTGGTTTTTTAGGGATTCCATTCAATACAGTGAATCACATCAGCCAGGAGGTTTGTTTCATCTTCGAACATAAAAATTCATCAGGAAACAAATGGATGGCTGCTTATACAGGAAATGGCTAGTGTAAGACTAGCTGGGTTTCACTTTGGATGATGAATAGGGAATTTTCTTTGTTTAGATGAACTACATGTGGTCCCTCAGTTGAAACTTTTGCGAGTAGCACTGAGTGCATAGTCGAGTAGTCAGCATTATGTTTCTAATGGAAACTCCCAATTTTAATATGCCTCTGAAATACTTTTCCTTCTAATAATTCTCCCTGGAAGCTCACTTGGCTGTTCTACTTGTGTCCCAATGAGAAGAGTAGTGTTCTTCTGCATTTCTTTTGACTTTGTATGCTGCAACACAGACTTTCACTAGACACATCTGGTCCATTTCACAGACAATTTCGTTGTTTTCCTGTCACAGAATGCACCAACTACTCAGATCCCAGATCCTTTTGCAAAGCTTTGCCCATGCAGTGCTTTGAACTTACAGCCTTCTTCAAGGACAGAAGATACTACAGGTGCTTTAAGCATTGCTGAAAACCTTTACTGGCTTTTTTAGCAATCCCCAAACTATGCAGCTTTAACAAACTATGAACCATAACCGCAAATAGTGATTTTTCAGCCTCCTAAGCACAGTAAACCTGTCATTGGTTAGAATTCTCTAAGGT
This sequence comes from Callaeas wilsoni, assembly GCA_013398955.1. Classification (NCBI taxonomy): domain Eukaryota; kingdom Metazoa; phylum Chordata; class Aves; order Passeriformes; family Callaeidae; genus Callaeas; species Callaeas wilsoni. The sequence continues at coordinate 37,004 of VWPU01007885.1, read as the reverse complement.
ATCCAGAACATTTCTTCAGATGATCTTTCTCTCTCTGTAAAGTTAAAATAGAATTCATTCATTACCTATAGTTTCTGACAAAGTAGAAATGTAGGCTAGCTATCTGGGATTCCCTTTGTATTTAGTATATCTCTAGGCAATATAATTGGTGGGAGAATTAATTTAATCCTAAACCAAGTGCCTACATGTGGACCTTTGCTAAGCGTCCATCGACTTTAAAGTAAACCGATGGAGACCAGCTAAGATATACATGCTTCCTTTGTAGATAGCTGAAGTCAGGTCAGGTGTATATCAGCCCTACTTTTTTTCTTCCCTTACTTCTGCAGTTTGACACCTTGCTTTATAGTATTTTCTTTCAAGTATTTTCTTTTTTTTTTGTCTCCTCTGGCCCCAGATATCTGCAGAAGCTTAGGAGACAGCTGATCTTCCTTAGGCTTTGCTGATTTCTGTACCCCAAGATGTTCCATACTGCTCCCCAGTGAATACTTTTCTATTAAATCCCCAGTATAAAGCAAAAAAAACCAATTTGGGTCATGCTAATTGTATGGTCAACTGTTGCAATACAGAATAAAAAGGTTGTTAGTATGTAGTAAAGTCGATAATATCCAGCAAAGTTCAATGTAAGACAGATTCCCAACACAAACACAATATGCTTTTGCCAAAGGAACTAAAGCAAAACTGGATCAATCCCAAAATGACACACTATCGTTCTGGTTAGGGGAAAAAAAAAGAAAAGTAACATCATTGCACTTCAGACCTCTTCCTGAGAACTGCTCTGAACTTTACACAGCTAAGATGTCATTAGGGGTAAGGGTTATTTAATGTACCCACACACTCACAGCAGTTCTCTCCATGTCTATATTATGGTCTTCTTATAATACCCATCCCTGAAGCCCCTTCCATTTTTCTCATTAGGATAATATGTTGGTAGTTTAAAATCTTATTTTAGAATAAAAGAAATCTTATTTCTTACTTCTAGTTCAGAAAACTCATTCACACATTTTTCACTTCTTCTATAAGTACAACAGATATAAAGCAGCATCTGTTTTACATTTTACACTACAGTTTTAATCATTTAATACAGAAAATTACTGTTTGTTTAAGGATTTTTATGAATCAAGTATTTCTTATTCGTCTTGAGTATTGACCACGTCTGATGCTGACCAAGCACAAGAAGTTTCTTCAGTGGTTCATTACTTGCATCAAGCATCCAGATCAAGGTTTTATTGCCTGTCATGGCTTGGTTTAGGAAGAAAGAAAACTGAAGCTTCTAAACCCTGTACCAGATATTTTTCTCTAAAGTACTATCAATTCTTGGTGGAATTACAAAGGACAGACACAACCTTCTCTTTTTGACAGATCCCTCACTCACCTCTTATCTCCAAATGTGTGGGAAAAATTCAATGTAATGTGAAAGAAAAACAAGTTATAATTCCAAAGGCGAATGACAATAATACAAGAACTTTCCATAATGTAATTATTTCTGTTATATAATATTATTATTTTATTACACATTTTACTTGATATATACAACTACAGTGCTGTGCTCTATTTCATTCTTTTGTATAATGGCAAAGACAATATTACACATTGAAATCTACAATCCAGGATTATTGTTCAGAGACAGTAAACAGGAGGCATAAAGGATATTTAGGCCACTGAGACCAATATCTAGTTTAAATTCTCAGACTGGGATTTTTACTATTATGTGCATTATGTAATAATCAACAACTATGGAGGTCATGACACATGTAATTTCATTTTGAAGGCTAGAATGTCAAAAAACCAAAACCAAAAAACAACAGTTCATTTTGAGCTTGTATTCTGGGGTAAATTTCTGTAAGGAAAGGTTCTATGAACTATTTGATATGTTAGTTTTGCTGGTTGTGCACTTTTTAGTTACAGTGACTCTTCCCTAAAACACAAATTTTCAGAAACTTTGATTTTATAATTTACTATCATGACATTGCATTGAAACATTTCCTTTACCCCTGCTTAAGCCTCTGTCTTTAACTTCCTTATTTGAAGACGTTTAAGGAAAACTGGAAGTGCTCATTTATTCCCAAGTTCTTTTGTCCCAGAACCACTGCTGCCTGTGGTAGCTCTCAGATCAACCCTACAGGAGATGTAGGTCTTAGACTTGAGCGTTTCTCTCATGTCTTCCTCCAGTCACAGCTGCTAGAATGGGAACCTGTTTGGTTTTCTATTCACCAACATCCTCATTGCTGCTACTATTGTTGAGTTTTTTAAACCAGTGCATATGTCCAGAAAGGAAGGTTAATCATATTCTAGGATTTCAAAGTATCACTGAAACATGGAAATTATCTTCAAAATAGTAGAGAGTTTGACTTCTTAATGGAAATCTCCAGTTGTTCTGATATGCCTGCCAAGTCTTGAACAGAACGTAAAATGCTTTTACATTATTCCATATGATATCAATAATGGGAATATTTTTCCTTCCTCTGTTGCTGCCAGATGTTCTGTGAGCAATCAGTGCCTGGTACATTTGGCTTCTGCAGTTTGCAGAATCAACAGAAGTTCTAGTTTTCTGGCTTGCTTTGGTGTTTGAGAGCAAAAGTATATTCCCAGAGAATCTTCATTTTGTTATTTTTACGTACTGTGTCTAGGCTTTATGTGTTCTTTAACCTCTAGCACACAGTGCACACGAGTGTTTTTTTGGAGCTTACTTCAGTGCATAGTTTAAGCCAGTTGTGAGCAACTTCTGACAAAGTGCAGTGTCAGGACACATGACACATTTTTGCTTTTGTCTTTTGTGCCACCAGTTCATAGCAACAGCTTGATTTTGTAAAGCTGAACTGAGGCTTTTGGCTGACTGCTTAAATGAGCTGCTTAGCTATTTAAAGGAATCTTCACGAGCTCTCTTAAGGATTTTCAGACATTTTCCACAAGGAAAATGCCTTCTAGCAGTTCAAATGCTCTTGATGTTCTATTGGTTTTCCTTTGTGCCTCTTCTCAAATTTTTTGCTTTATCCCCTAACTTACTGTTGGTGTAATTCTTTTTTAGGACATTCAGAAGTGCCAGAATGCCATATAAACATAATATCTTCAATATCCTTCAATCCTTTTCCTCTTTTTCAAATATTTCTCCTCCTTGTTTTTGATGTTATTCCCTTCAGAAATTGCTTTCAATTGACTTAGCTTTTCTCTTTTCTCTAAAAATCTTGCCTCAAGCCTTCTACTCCTATCATTCAGTGCAGACATATAAATAGAAAGAGACAGGCAATGGCGTGATACAGACTTCAATCACTTATAAATAAAGGAGGAAATATTAATGGCTATAACTCCATGATTTCATGAGTCTGTGTATGTACTACAGCTTAATTAACTTCTGCTACCACTGCTTCCAATTTAACATAATGCAACATATATCACAGCGTTGCAAAGAGTCAGAGAACAATTGAGGCTGGAAGATGCCTCTGGAGATCATCTAGTTCAAATCTCCAGTTCAAAGCAGGGTCAGCCACAGCTCAGGGTATCATCCAGATTGACTTTGATTATCTCTAAGGATGGACACTCCACAGTGTCCCTGGGCAGGTTCTTCCAGTATCTGACTCTCCTTAAAATAGATTTGTTTTTCCTTATTTTAAGTAGAATTTCCTTTATTTGGACTTGTGCCCATTGCATCCTATCCTGTTCATAGAAATCCCTGAAATGAGCCATTCTTTTTGCCTCACACTATCAGGTATTTACACAAATTGATAGTCCTGAGTCTTCTGCTCTCTCGGTCTGTTTATATGAAAGATGCTCCAATGTTACAATTGCTTTCGGGATCTTCAAGGCCCTCAGATTCCCAAAGGAAAATCTTAAAAGCCAGGACTGAAGGAAATAAGTAATTGACAACCTTGGCCTTCTCTATGTCATATTACTGGGTTTCCTGTGCCATTCAGACCAGGACCATATTTTATCTAGTCTCCACTTTGCTACCAATATTCCTTTCAGGAAGGTGCCTTTGTTTGCTCTCCTAAAGCCAAGTGTTGTGATCCTGTATTTTTCATTTCTCCCTCTGCTTGGGATCCTGAACTCTACCATCTCATCAAGATTGCCCACACCTTCATATCCCTGCCCTTCCTTTCTTGTGGCAAGACCAGCAGAGCACCTGCTGCCAGCAGCTCATTGGTTCCTTGTGTAAAAAGTAATCATCAATGATCTTCAGAAAGCTCCTGAATCCATGTGCCCTGCTCTGCTGTCCCTGCAGTAGCTCTTGAAGAGGTTAAAGTATGGAGGACAAGGTTCTGTTAATGTGAGATTCTTCCTATTTTCTAGAGAAGTTCTCTTTATTTTTTTCTTCCTCGCCGGGTGATCAGGAACAGACATTCACTATGATATCGTCAATGTTGGTTTTCTATCTAATCCTAATGCTTAGATTTTAAGCTGCCTCATCATTCACCCCAAGGTACAGCTCCAGGCATTCCCACTGCTCTCTCACATAAAGGGCATTTACCCCTCCTCACCTTTCTGGACCGTATACATCCAAGGCAATGCTCCAATTTTGTCAGCTATCCCACTCTGGGATCCCAAAGAGATAATATTCCAGCAACAGCACACACACCTTTCAATAATGGCATAATTTATTTTTTTAAATTAATATGTAATATTCTATTTCAATGCTGCTATATATAATGTAGATTCAAATTGGTAAGGATTTTTGGTTTTTCCTATATTTTCTTGATAGTTGTCTCCTCTGGAACAGATACAGGTTCTCTCATCTTCCAACTGCCTACTCGCATATAACAGCCTGTGCTTATTCATTCAATTTATCAGGATCCTACAGACTATTCATTAGGGTCTGTCCAGAAGAACCAACACAATAACAAAGCAGATTGATCTTGTATGGTATTATTTTGTCTTTCATCGCTTCACTAAGTTTCTTAGTGACTTGATAGAAACTGACCCATATTATATTATATGAATAATAAAATACGCCAGTTTTCCATAATATTCAATAATATTGCTTCATTGTTATTACAGTTTTTCATATTATTATGGCCATTTCTGCAATGCCATCAGCCTGGATTGTTTCACCTGATCTTAGGTAGCTAAACAAAATGCTTAAAATTACTGCTTTAGCTGTCTGAGCTAGTTTACCTGATGTTATTACTTTATTGTAGCATACTGCAATATTAAATTCTGGTAAGAGGGCAATGCTGATATGAGGTGCTCTAGGGAAATCTATATCTCTCCACTAAAGGAATATATGCAGATAGCCTAGAGGTCTCAAAAAAAGCACAGAGAATGGTATGAATCTGGGACATGGTGTCCAGGAGACCTCGTTAGTCTGACAAGGATGAGCAGTGTGATAAACCCATTGTCTTTGTACATACACTGTACTTGTTAGGTCTGAAATCTCTCAAAATTCAAAATTAAAATTTCTCTGCATTCCACTGGTGTATTTTCCTGCAATTTCATCACAAAGTGGTTCCAAAACCCAGGGAAATTATTGTGGTTTTGCTTTGCTGAAATCACATCTTTTAAATCATGACAGGAGAAAGTCACATAAAGATTTGAAAGCTTCTTCCCCAAATTTGTCTGAGTGCCTCCTTGAAAGAGCCATAGCTCTGATACTTGCAATACTGATTCTATTTCAGATATTTCAGTTGGCAGCTTAGTGTTGCTGGTTTTATTCCCTGCGAAGACATAGCCAGGTATTAATCCTGAAGTTTCTTCTTTCAGTATTCAAAGAAATTAAATATCCAATACCACAGAAAAATCTGAAAATTTAACCCAAATTCTTCTGAGTGTCAAAATCACGTACCAGAACCATGGTGCTATAAATTGCATGGGAAATAAGGAATATATCTCTTGGACTGCAGTGTATTTGATTTTAAGAGAACTAGAAAATAAATGTTGATTTTAACTGAAACAGACATCATAATATACTGACATGCATTCTTTTGAAAATACTGGCTCTTGGCAGGTATAGAGGTTGACTGCCTATTGAATTTGGCCTTAGGATATCCATCTTAGGCAGGGAACTTGCAATGAAACCAGACATCAAGTTTGCATTCAATAAACAGGACAGGCAAGACAGGTCACACTTTGGTTCTGGACAACATAATTGCATCCCACAGGACAGAAGAAATTCTGGGTATTTCCCTCTCCCTGTGAGGAATCTAGAGGCTATGCTCCTCTTATTAGCTGTTTTTAGACTTTCTCCAGTACATTGCCAGGATGCTCTATTGTCTCATCATGTACATTCATGAAAATAGAAAGAGATGGGTAACAGCAGAACACAGACTCTGGTTATCTGTAAACAGGGAAAATATATTCCATCAGAAGCATTATAAAGTCTGCTCAATGCCCAGGACAGCAATGCAGTTTGCTTTTCTTTCTCTTTGCTCACTTTGCTCTTTGTTTTTTTCAGTAGAATGTGTCACTGCTTTGTTTTCCTCTTTATCTAGACACACTTGTTTCTTCAACATTCGTACGGATCATCCCCATCTTCCCATATCAAGTTTCAGGCACAGTTTGAGCTGCACCGAAGGCAACCTCGGTAGTTCTTTCTGCACAGTGCCATGACTTCCACAGAACTGTCAACAAATGTATTTCTCAGTCATGTACTGACAACTAATCAAGTCTAAACAAAAAAGAATCTTTATTTTGTCCTTTGGTGGCTATTTTTCAGCTAGATCAGTTCCCCAAACTAGATTACATTACAAGCTGCTTTACCAGCAGAGAAAAATACAATGACAGAGAGGGGAAAGAGAAAACTGTTCTGGTTTTAGTCTGAATAATTTTTGACCCAAATAACCATCAAATTACAGTTTCTTGTTACTGCAAGTTTCTTTGCCTGCCTGTCGTCTCTTTTGCAAAAAGATTACTTCCTAGATGAGGTATATACTCTGTGGTTTTCCATTCTATTGTTTTGTCATTAATATTTTCTTCCTTTAACTTTTTTAAGTAAAGTATAACTTACATATAGGTACACATAACTTACATGCAGGTACACATACAAAAGAAATAGAATCATAATAGTAGAATCATAGACTCATTGAGGCTGGAAAAAACCTCCAAGGTCATCGAGTCCAACCTTTGATCAAACACCACTATGTCAATGAGACCAGTTAGCACCAAGTGGCACATCCAGTAATTTCTTGAACACTCCCAGGGGTAGTGATTCCAGCACCGCCCTGGGCACCCCATTCTAGTGCCTGACCACTCTTTCAATGAAGAAATTCTTCCTAATGCCCAACCAGAAACTCCTCTGGCTCAACTAGAGGTCATTTCCTCTGGTCCTGTTGGATGATTTTGTTTGGATGAGACCTTGAAGATCACGTAGCCGTGGTCTCCCTGCCCTGGGCAGATACACCTTGCATTAGACCAGGTTGCTTAAAGCCCCACCCAGTCTGGCCTTGAAGACTTCCAGGGATGGGGCACACCCTGAATATCTATGTAGGCATATGCACGATGGAAGAAACTACATTGCTTTCTGGCAACTTTGTTTATATTCTTTGCCAGTATCTTTAAAGTAGATATTTTCTGATTGGCCATCACAGAGATGATCACTCATAAGCCCACAACCCAGGTGAGGAAAGATTTGCTATCAAACTCCCTAAAGGTAGGCACCTCCTTTGACTGGGTAAATGAGTGGGTGCAGCAACCAATGAAACAGCAGGTAAGGAACAGCTGGAGAAGAACAAAGGGCAAAGAGCTTCTCAAAGGGACAACTGTAGGTGACATCTGAGAGCTCATTTTCTTAGCTATCATTTCTTCAGCTCAGTAAAGCTCACATCAGTTCAATGTTTCTAACAAAGAAAATAAAAATGCTGGTAACACACAAAGTTACTACATCTGTGCTAAATACTGGGGTAAACACAGGTGTAAATTCTATATATGACCATAATATCCAAGTGTTTTTAGTTTAAGTAGCTCTGCAAGAAAATATAGTAAGGTTTTGACAAGTTTTGTCCACTTCTGCATCCCACAAAAATTAGTCTTTGATACAGTTTTCATTAGATAAAAAGGTTAATTTCAGCTCCTATGGCTAGCACATACTAATTAATGTTCTGAAACCCTGCTGTATTTTTTACTATAAACTATCTGGTCAATGCCAGTTGCAGTAAATCCTGCCCCTTGATGTGTTAAAATTCAAATAGAGCTCACAAGAATCATAATGTGCATTAGCTATCAAATTCTAGCTAGTATCATGTATCACATGCATCAGTTCATTTTAATGGAAGTATGATTTATAAGCATTTACACAGGTGATATTTAATAGATATTAGAAAAAATTATGAACCCCTTTTATATGCTACAAATCTAACGGTGAGAAAAGTAATTGCCACAATGTGTGTTTCAAGAGATTTACAAAAATTGCTGAACCTTAAAAGATAAGGATTTATGAAGAAGAGGAAACTGAGATATCCTTTGCTTTAAGTTGTCATAAAATTTTCACTCTCTTTTAGCCCTCTGGTGACATTTTTGGATGACTTTGGGATTGTAACCCACTGAATGACAAACACTGATGCAGAGCCTAAGCTCTATGTGTAGTTAGAAGTTTTCAAGACCTTCAACACTTATTTTATCTTACTGAAAAGAGAGTTTACATTGATTTCTTCTCCTAATTGATCTGTCTTTTGTGCTAGAGTAACAGTGAAGAGTGCTATTAAAAACCTTAGGATTGTGTAGACAAAAGAAAGTCAGAAAGAGCTGCCATGTAATTCACAACAGTTTATGAACTACATGTACTGTACTCTGTATTTTCCCAGCCACTGCTGTGATAGCTAATGACTCCCAATAGTACAAGTGACACTTACTGATGGCACAGTTTTATGTTAACTGTATTCCATTAGCAGATTTCTCTGTAAATCCCTAGGATGCATTGATTGATAACACAACCCCACATGGAATTTCAGTACAAACCCATCATACTACTGCATATCACACTGACTGTGTATCTCAGAAAGATTTCCAGTAAAATTGCAAAAAATATTGGTCAGTCCAGTCTTGTTCTAAATATCTCATTCAAAAGAGATCCAGGAACTTTCCTTTTTGTGCCTAAGCCATGTTTTCGCATAAATTGTAGATCAAATTAATTTGGATCAATTTGTGGTAGAATTGTAGAGGCATGAGATACCCAACTACCTATTAGTGAGTAAGACAACAGCTATTTACCAGACTGTAGCATTACTACTAGGAAATCATTTCCTGACATATATGGCCCATTTACTAAATAGCAAAATCATAACTACTTTCAATTCTAGAAAGTGATACTAACCACATTTATATAGAGATCTAGCACAGCTGTGAAATGTGTATCACAGAGCTCTACAATAAACCAGGGCTTTTTCCTTTCTTACTTTCTGTGTGTCAGCCAACACCTGCATCTAGCATAAATCTTTGCTTTGTCATTAACTGATCAATATTTTGAGCTCTGTTACTGAGGCATATTATATTTAATTAATGTAATAAAGACGAAATCATAGCTCCAGTGAAGTCAGTGTTAGTCCCTCCCTTTATTCAAGTAAAGAACTATTTCATACAGTAAGCAGCTGAATATGACTACTATGTAAGGACAATTACTTCTTTAGGAAATAAAAAATTGAAAGACACTGCTTATTTAACATGGGGTAGCACCATCTAGCTTTAACAGATCCAGTTTGTTAATGGTATCAAGAGTTTGAAATATTTCCTTTCATGGAATGAAATGTATGGTTTTGCTCACTCCAATCGACTAAATGGTACCTAAATTTAAAAGGATACAAAAAGTGAGCAGACAGCTTAGACACTGGCAAATATTTTGTTCTTTCACTGTAAGTAGGTAAATAAGTACTCACTTTCTCTGTGTGATTTTTGGGATATGCAGTAATACAAAAATCTTGAAACAATATTTCTTTGCTGTAGGATATCATTAGTGCTACATATTTTAGCTGTCCCATGCCTAGCATTTATTACAAGCCACGAAGTATAACTGCAGATTATGGTAAAAAAGCAGAATACAATCAAATTATTCTGTCAGCCTTTGAACTGCATAACTAGATTGTGGTCTTGTTATCTTTACATTCTGTTATAATGGAACTTGGAGAGACAAAGTGCAAACATCCATGAATTCTTGACTACAACATCTGCAGCAAACTGAATACACATATATCTTTGCATAATGTATGCATTAATCCAAGCTGCAGAGAAAGTCAAACCTTCGACTAATCATCACCCCAGACTTCTAACTAAACAGCTATAGGGCAAATCTCTTCTAAATGTAATTCTGTCAATTACAGTGCAGCTGCACCAGGGATAAATATGGCTCATTGTCACCGTGATTGATGATTTGGCTACACTGGGTCAGAACTGGGTCGTAACAAGAATGTTGTTTTTGATAAATCCTCCTTACTGACTTTCTCCTGTGACATCCACTTAAAAAACAAACAAATCCAAAAAACCAGACTTTTTAACATGATTTGTTTCATAAGGAGGAGGAGGTAGTCAAGGAAAAATTAAAGTCAGTAATGTTGCTTTTTGCCTAAGGGGACCATTCACCCGTTATAACAATAGGGGGAGTTGTTGATTTCGGCATGTACTTTCCACTTTTCCATTTGCATTAATGAGAGCTTTATGCAACGTCCCAGGAGTATCAATGGGAGAATAGATCATTAGGAGCCTGATAACTCTATTTGTTACTGTGTATGAACTTCCTTGAGTACCTAACTTTAAACCTGACTTTAAACCAAAGGTAGCTGCAACTTCTTGTGCTGAAAAAAATAACAGTTCAGGACCAAGTATCATTCATACCAAAGTAAGTATTTTATCCTGCAGGAAATCTCAGCAAAATAATATTCAGTATTCCCATATTTTACCACAACACTATGATCACCTGAAATAAATGGTTTGTTCTGGCTCTCAGCACTCTGTTACTACCAAATTCATTGGCAGGTTTAGACTGTGTTTCTATCACAGCTGGCCATAGACAATGCCATACACTGACAGCCTTTTTCAGAGTGATTGTACCCTTTTTGCACACTATTTTTTTTCTTGCAGGAAACCATACTGATTATCACCGAGAATATTTCTATTCTATAATTATCAGCTGATTGCTTCTTTTGTCAACCTTTCTATTTTTTTGCCAAGTGCCAGTTTCAAACTAACCACATATAGCTACCTAGGTCAGCCTGTTTGCCCTTTTACTGCTGAGCTTACACTTTTGCATATCCAGTCCTACGGAATGTCTTCAACAATCCTGAAAGAAAGGGGGGAAAAAAAAAAGAGGAAAAGCAACATAAAGGCACTGCAGAGCTCTTTATTAGGGCTGCTCTGAAGTTTAGAAAGCTAAGATGAGACATCTGGTATTACTGGTGTTATAGAATGTACCCAGACACTCACAGCAGTTCTCTCCCTGTCTGTACTCTGGTCTGATTAGCTCCTGCTCTCTGAACTTGTATGCTTAAAGCGAAACTGTCTGCTCTGTGTTTATATATGCCCTTCCCAATATCATACTTCCAGGTTTCTCAGGGCTTGTACTCTTGTGTCCTTCATCTTCAGGTGCAAAACCTGAAAAGTGGGATGCTGAGGTTGCTGCTCCCTACGGCTTTTCATAAGGACTGAGGCATTTGCTGCCCACAAGGGAATTCTTCAGAAATTCTCCATAAAAATGAGACAAGCTAGCACAACGGCTTAAGTAGGCTCTTTTTGTTAATTTCAGATATTTTGATTGAAAGACAGTAAAGGGAACTTCAACAGCTTAACGGGGGAAGATGGGGAACAGCCTTTGATAAAGGGGAGGTGCTGAGCAGCAAGGAGGAAAGAGTGCGATAGATAAGCAAAAAGTCTCACCAGGCATAATTGCAGACATAAACTGCTCTTAAATTCTCTTTGTCAAAACCAAGAGTGCATTTGCTTCTCTTCACTGTCTACCAATAATCACCTAAATTAAATTTTATAGGATTTATCATCCTTTGATCTGCACTTCCCATGGGGATTCACGGCTGTTAAGATGTGTTTATTTCTGCCTGAGGCAGATAAAATCTTTGGATTTGGGATGAGAAGCAGGGTCAGAAGATAAACAAGTTCCCAGGACTGGTAATGACATGGAGATGAAGAATGCTGACAGCAGCAGCAAATCAGAAAAGAGACATTTATTTGAGAATGAGACATTAAATTTGTAAAGTGAGTCTCTGATGATGAAAATCTTGGTGCATATAAAATGATTCACAGCACTTTGTCTAATTAATAATAACCTCAACCAATCAGGATACATGAATTTTCAGATATTGCTTTATAAAGATACACCCATACAATAATTTAACAAATATTTTAAAAAGATTTCCAAAGATTTCTAAAAAAGACCAGGATAAACTAAGACAACTCTGTGTCTCATATCTGTGTATCAGGACTGTCAGATGTCCACTCTATTCCAGCTTCTAGGCATTGTAAATCTGAATAGCTTCACATATTACTTTTGTACATTGTTTTTTTATCAAATGCTCAAATCCTTGCATATTCTTCATCTGGGACCTTTCCAGCCATGCAGCACAGTATAGAGACACCAGGCTAAGTTAATTTTTGAGTATCAGAAGTGATTTAAACCCATTACAGCACCATGCCAGCACAAGCAAAATTTCTTCAGACCTGTATTATTTTCACCCTAGAGTTTTGCACTGCAGTGCTGCATCCAACTCTGGGGGCCCAGCACAGGAAGAACACAGACCTGTTGGAGTGAGTCCAGAGGCCACTGAGTTGTTCCGAGAGATGGAGCACCTTTTCTATAAGGAAAGGCTGAGAGAATTGGAATTGTTCAGCCTGGAAAAGAGAAGGCTTTGAGGTGACCTAATTTTGGCCTTCCAGTACCTGTTGGCTCAACAAGAAAGACAGAGAGTGAATATTTACAGGAGCCTGTAGAGAGAAAATGGGGGGGAATGGATTCAAACTGAAAGGGAGTAGGTTTAGATTATATATTAGAAAAAATTCTTTACTGTGAATATAGTATATTTTTGGAAAAAATTCATACTTTCCAGTAAAATACCTTGAGGTTCACACAACAACACAGTTTTCCTATGACACAAAACAAAATTAAGTCTTCCCATGTGATGAATTTCCTTTGGCCATGCTGGGATACACAAAAATGTTTCATATTACCATGAAGGTATTACCCAGGAAGGATGGATATTATTTGCTATTTTATTGGTGGCAAAAAAAATGCTTGATTAGAAAAATAAACACTTATTTTTACATTTCTGCCACGGTATATAGTAAAATCTTCATGTAAATGGAAGTATACTATTTCTATTTTATCTGTAAAGAGACATAAGGATATGTAGGTCATTTTCTAGGATATTGCTAGGAAGAAAGATTACTGGGCTAACTGCAAAAGATGAGATTTTGCCCCAGGATTGCATAGTAAAGATTTAATTTTACATTTATCTCCCAGTAATTGGTCATCTTTCTAGAATGGCAAATTCTACATTTAGGCCTCAAATAACAACCATTCCAGTCCCTGTATTGTCAATGGAAATTTAAGATTTAATTAAACTACCAAAATATATGAGTTCTAGTGCCATCTCAAATGCCCAGAACTATCTCCACTGATCTCAATTTACCTCTCCTAAGGAGTACGGATATTTCATTTACCCTGTGTCACATCTGCTAGACCCATGCATGTCTGGAATACCCTGGCTCATCTCCAGTAGCTCCAGGGATTTCTGATCAGGCAGTTGAAAAGTACTCTCTGTCAGTGAAACCTGAAGAACAACTAAATTCACTATAAAGGAGGTACTAAGCAGGACTAAATTGTGTAAGCATTGACATCTGGAACAATTTGAGATGACCTAAGGAACCTGAAATAGGTAAATAAGACACTGAGATTGAAAGAGATTTTTCAAAGCAGTAGGTCCAAGCCAGGGTAACCCATGGCATCAAAAATGACACTTGCATTTCCATAACTTATCCCACTTTTAACTCTGATGAGTCACAGCCCGCTGTTTTTTGTACTGATGAGATGTAGTGGGTGTACGTGAACTACTACATTCTAGCCATTCAAAATTGTATGGATTAAAGCCCATCCCTATTTTCCTGGTAAGATATACACAATTTACAACCCACTTTACCTCATCCCAAAAAGCCATGCTCTTTTTGGAGCAATTAATCTACTTCTTTTTATTGACTATAAAAGTGCAAAAAGTACTACCTCTGATATTTACAATTTCGATATCTCAAGTTCAGTGAGCTGGATCTACACAAAAATCTGTGAAACAAGCCAAAAACTCCATAGTATTTAGTTTCTTCAAAGATATATTTATACCCTTTCAACATGCAGTCCTGGGACATGGATTTGGAGTCCTACAGGAAAATTAGAAAGACTGGGCAGTATTCTTCTTGCTCAGCCCAGAGCACTTGAGTGCATTTGCAGTTACGTGGTTGTTCCATTCTGCGTGCCATAATGAGATGCCAAAATCTGGCTGTTTGCTCCAAGGAACAGGTCAGCTTTCAGATGCAGGGTCAGCCTGCCTCACTACGGTCCATCCTGGAGCTGGCAGGAACAGGAGCTCTCTGGCATGGGGGAATTTTCTCTTTTCTTCTGACAGGAGCCACCCCTGCACCACTTTCCCTCCCAACACCTCCCTACCAAAACCTTGCCAGGTAAGCTCAATATGAACAGAAAAATCCAGTCCACCAGAGACTTTTCTCCTCCTGTGTTCATGTGCATGACTGCAGGATTAGTTCTAGAAGCTCTGTCCAAAAATGTCCAGGGCAAAGCACACAACTGTACTGAAAACCTTTTGGTGACAGGAGATTCATCACAGGTGAGTGAAAAAGCAAGAGAGAAATTGTAGAAAACAATGATGAAACACTGCAAGAAAAAGAAATTATGACAATCGTTTCTTAGGACTCATAGATGGGTTGCAGCTCCATCACAGTAGAGAGAATGCTTCCCACCACAGCAGCATTAGGAAAGAATCAGAGTAAAACACCAGACCTTTTACAAAATTCGTTTAGTCACAGACTGTGGAGCAGTTTGAGCAAAGCTGTTCTTCTAGTGGTCACCTCGGTGGGAAACTCTGTGTCTGTTAGATGGGAGGGGAATATTTGGCCCTTAAATGATACTGCTCTCCTTGAGCTGCTATGTGGAACACATAAACAGGATATTCAGCAATATATGAAAATAGGAATCTGTCATTTTAATGGTTAGTAGTGCTATTCACTAGAACACGGGTAGGTCAAGTTTGGTGGGTGTGGAAGTATTTGCATAATCTGTGTGCGGAAAAAATTTCTATCTCATCACAGAAATTGATGTTTTGTTGCAGGAGTGGTCTGACAGCAAATGAACAGTTATATGCAACAAACAAGTGAGAAAAAGAAATCTTTGCTCTCAGAAGCTCCAAAGTTTGCATCTGCTGGAGAAAAATGAAGATCTGCCTAATGAATGCAATCATCTTTACCTTTTCTGCCCCTATATTCTCAGTATATTCTGTATGAGAGGTACAGTGTCTTCAGAGTGCAACAGATACTGACCCCTCTGTCTTGCAAAGGATATGTTAGAGGAGGCAGATTCCATAAAGAAGGAGCATATAGAATGTTTGTCTTTACAATTTTTAGTTTCTGTGCAGTTTTATATCAATTTGGTTATTTTAAAACCTATTTTTGTAGGTTTTTTTCTCCTCATCAAAACAGCCATTTAACTGGCTACCCACTGAGCTGTTCCAATTAACAGGCACCTATAGCATTATTTGTCTTCTTAATTTTTGTGCCATGAAGGTCCAGTCATTAGAGTTCAGACTTTGCTTCTCCGTGATGAATATGTCAGGAGGTGCTCTCACCTCTCCAGCACAGTCTGTATTCACATTTTAGTTAACTTAAGCAACTGATTAATAGCCATGTGTTGAAGAAGTTTGAACTGGATTTACCTGACTTCAGCTTACATTTTCTACCTTTGAAATGGCTGCAGTCTCAGGGACTTGCTTCCCTCACTGGGAAACAGATAGTTCCTGAGTAAATGCAGTCCTTCCGATTTGTACCTTGACATCCGGAGTGAAATGCATTCACCTTGGTTATTCTGTGTTCTCGAAACAGAATACACAGGAAAGTCAATAGTTCCTAGAAACAGAATATGATACATTTGCCATGTACCAGTTCATCATCAGTTTCTTGCCTGAAATCCACAATTTTTGCACAGCAGCAAAGAGAATTCATTCAATCTATTCAACCTCACCCTTTCTTTCCCATTAGCTATTTATGGGCTGTGCCACAAACAGAATAGGTTGAAAAGGCGAAATTTCAAATTCTATATAGTGGATTACAAAAGACTATTATTATCTATGTCACTAAAAGGGAAAGTGCATCCCTCATGCAGTAACACCTACACAAAATGTTCATAAATTTCATGACAATTCTGACATCCTCTACATTTGCAAGGCAACATGCCCTCCCTCCCACCTCCTAATCTCCTTCATCTGAAAGAGAAATGTATTTTTAGCTGCCTCAGTGGGGCCTAAGGCATTGATTTATGAAAATAAGGTGAAAGAATTCATGAATTTTTTCTGACCTCCATCTCTCATTCCTTAGACATTTCTATTTTAAGATGTTTAAAATGAATTGTCCTAATGTGGCATATTATCACCTTGGTGCTCTTTATTTCACATTACTCTAGCATGGACACATATATTCCTATACACAAAAATTATATGAATGTTACTTTGTATTGAGCTTAAAATGTCTTTCTGTTACTTATTATTTTCCTGAGATTGTGATATATGGTTTTTTGGGTACTGAGTCACCCTACAAATCCTCTTGAAAGACTGGAATAACTTCCTAAAGGTACTCTTTAAATGAGGAAAGACAAGCAGGTGAAATTGTAGCCATTTGATACAGAGATCTTTTTAATATAATCTACTGAAGCTAAACCAATATCTCATTTTGCTCAGCTCTTGATTCTGCAGTAAGAGCCCTGCACTTCACATTCCAGTGACCTCCACTGCTCATGCTAATTAATTCTTTGGCAGTGTTACTTCTGCTTTATATAAACATCTTTGATAGTATAAGTAGTTCTCCATCAGCAATATTGTTAAGTATTTTAAGATTCCAGGGAAAATAAAACTACAAATAAATCTCAGATTATGAAATGCTTGGAAGTGGCCCACTGAAAACCAGACCTTTTGTCGTGGTTTAGGAATGGAATTCCCCAATTTAATATTCCCATTAAAAAAAAATAAAAAAAGAGATAATTTTCTTAAATGTAATTTTTCCAAGATGGAAGTCATGTTTTCTGAACTAATCTTCTTGTTATGTATTTTCCCCAGTCAGAACTTTTAATAAATTGACTCAGTTTTAGGCTTACTCTCTTTGGGTGGAAATTGCCTGTTTGCAAAGAACCATCAAAAAGACAACACAGCACTTAATTTCCATTTAAACATCTGCTTAAGGCAGATACAGTGCGGTGACACACCTGGATCTTTGTGCTATGTTCACTCTGGGTCCATGGTGAATTTTACCCTATGATATCATGCTGGGTGGGGCATTTTGGATAAAATGAGTGACGCCTTGAAAATAGGAGGAGAGGCTTTGCTATTTCATTTGCTGTTTCCAGAGTATTTTCTGTTTCAATCCAATATCCTTACAGCAGTTAAGACTAACCTTTCAGAAGACATTTGGAACAAAGCTTCACCTTTAAGGCAACCAGGGGATGAAAACAATCTAAGTGAACTGGCCAGCAGGCAGGAGCTATGTTGGCTCAAACAAATGTAGAAAGTCAGGTGAAAGGGCCATTAATAATAAAGAGACATCCAGAACAAATGTACCGACTTCACAGCTGAGACAACTTGTGTGAATAATAATATTACTGCTGAACTTTGCAGAACACATGGAGTTGTCCTTGACTTTGCTCTTCTAAACGAAGAAAAAAAAATCCCTAAATCTGCAATATCTTGCTACAAAATTTCCTTACTCTAATAATATGTAGTTTCTAAGGTATATCTTTGTCACAGATAAAGAAATCCCTACAGAAAGATAAATTTAGAAAAAAAACCCAAAACCACAACACTGAAACCAAAAAAACAAAACTAATAGTTATCTTCATAAGATAAGAGATCGCTTTGTCTGAATACTGATTTTACAGAAATTTTTATTGATTGTTATTATGAACAAAGAATATTTGCATCATGGAAATATCATCTTTATTTAAAATCCAATGCAGTTATATGTCCAGACACATAGCAACAGAAGTTGTCTTTCCCTTTTACTACTAAGTACAGATTCCTAATCACTTACTCCATTTTTTAAACCTTCTCTGTGGCTACACATCCTATACAAATTTGTTAAAAATGGAAAACATTGGAAAAGAGTGTTAAAGCTCAAGAGCAAAGTTTATTTTAATGTGAGGATATTCTTCATAAATTGGCAAATCCAATAGTCAAGCTAAAAATTGTGTGAATATCCACTGCTTTTAAAACATTTGGACTTTTGGAGTGATGGTGCTTGTATTCCCAAGTAGCCACCACAGGTCATGGAGCCCTGCTCTTCTGGAGATGGTTGAACACTTGCCTGCCCATAGGAAAACATGATTTTTTGCCTTCAATATTAACTATGTTTACCTCAGCCTATGAGTTTTCTAGCTTTTCCCCTTCCAATCCTCTCCCTGGTCCCACTGATGGGGGAGTGATCAAGTGGCTGTGTGGGGCTTGGTTGATGTTTGGGATTAAACCACAACAGAGATTCATAAATAAATCTAGCAATCAATTTTAAAACATAACAGCTAAATAAATGGATAGAGTTGACCTAGATGAGAAGTCTACTACATTCAAGAAAAGGGGATGTCACAGGGGACTCCAAAATACTGAGCAGTGTAATCCACTGGAGCAACTACCAAAATCAGAGCATTCTAGGCAAATACTACACCTTTTATAATGCAAGCCGTGGTGTAGAGAAATGGTCTTCAATAGAAAAAGTGCAAACTATTGCAGGTGTATAAAGTCATTTAAATTTATAATGCTCAGCATTGCAGTTTATTTGCATATTCTATTATTGCCTGCAGAATCAGGCCCTCACCATCCTCCAGCGCCACTGCAACGTATCTGAATTCTTTTGTCTACTTGAGTTGTTGCAAATTTCCTTTTTGCATCATTTGGCGTTATATATTTTTACATATGAAAGAGAAAACTCTACAGCTGATAAAGATGTAGGGTTCAGGGACTTCAAGTACTGTAAGGTTGCAGCTAAAAGCACTAAGGTATTTTCTGTGGATCATAGGAAGCACATTTATCTACTAATTCATAACCAGTGATTTTTCCCAGATCATGGAGAAGGGATTCCTGCACTGCTCTGCTAACAGCTGAGAAAGAGATCTACTCTGCCTTCTTTGGGACCAAGTTCCCTCTAAGCCGCAAGTGTGGTCCAATGAGACGGCAGCCTGTGACGATGAGTCACTGGTGATCACAATGCATTGGTGCTGTTTCTGAATGGTCAACAGCCAATGTGAGCCAGTTCTGTTGGATCATTTCACATTTTCAGCCAAAAAATACAATTTATTGATTTTTTTCTCTTCTTCTGGGACATGTGCAATCTCACATAGACTTGAAGTATTATTAAAAATATAGTAAAGGCTTGATAACTAAAGTTTGACCATTTTCATTGCTAAACCAGCACTAACTGCACTGCCTTACAGTACACTTCATTAGTCAGGGATGCCATTTTTATTTAAACATAACTGATATCTAAGAAAACAGGGGATTTGACTCTGAGTTGCAGCTGATCTCTCTAGCCCACCTCTTTCCAAAAGTCTAAGATGATATAAAAATGGGTTTTAAGAATCTAAGGAGATATTATCTCTCTTTACATGCAATGAGAACTTTGCTAAACACAAGAAATTGAATTCTTCATTCAAAACGTTGTGAATTCAAGTGTGATATTTCTTTTAATGGTATAGTCACTAGTTTATTCTGAATGCTGTAGAGGAGAGACAGGTCCTTTTGGAAGGCAATTCCCATGTTAGGTCATCAGGAGGTGATTCAGCCTATCCTTCCTTGAGGTGATTCAGCCTATCCTTCCTTGACTATTAAAGAAGCCAGGTATGGCTGTACACAGAAAATCTTTTTGTTTAGATGCAATAAAATAGGAGATCATTCCAGATGGGAATACCTTTTCATCTTGAGACTAATTCTCAAACATCAGTGAAAAGCCTAGGAACAATCCTGGAAGACACTTCAGAGCCAATCTGCCCACTGATGTGTTTTAAGGCAGGATTCAAAACACCTAATGCCTGACAGGTGTTTATTCAGCCTTCTTTATTCAGGAATGATATTTCACAGTCCTTCTCCTATTGCCATGAAAGTGGCTCAATACTTCATGATGCATTATCACCCTGCGAAGGGCAGCCTTGGAAGAACTGAAACAGGAAAAAGACCTAGAAGGTCTCAGTGACCCTAGACTTATGGATCTCATTCATAAGAAGTGCTTTATCTGTCCTAAACAGGACACAAATCTGGTTTTTTATATTTTCAATCGCCTTAACAATAAACAATACTAAAGAGCATTTACAATTCTTCTTAATTTTTTAGCATGTAATCAAGGCAACAGATAAAAAAATCAAAGTATCATCAACAAACGTATATTTTATCTCTTAATAAGCAGAGTAAGAATTTTTTTTTATATCCAGTATTTCAGATACGATCACGATATTTAATTTAGTGGGTGAAACTCCATATAGTGTACCAACCACAGCAATTTTATGCTTTTACTTTCTGTAGCAACGCTTTTGTAAATTATGCACACCTCCCAGATGATTCGGAAGTAAGAAAAGGAAGTCTCAATATAATCCATGTACATTTGCACTGTGTCTACCACTGACTGAATAGATATCTTGCCAACAACACTCACAAACTCTTTTTTGTCATTTTGTTAATGACGACCCATATATCTTTTCTTGAACTGTCGGGGTAGTTCATATCAGTGGATATAATTTACTCTTCAGCATAGCTTAAAAAATACACAAACACCCCTAATTAATAGGCTTTAAAAATAATTCCTGAGTTTTCATTAACCAAGATGGCACAAAAAGCCAATGTTTATCAAAGATACTCAGGAAATTAGATACAGTTCTAAAGAAACAAAATGGTAAGGAATATACTGAGGCATTCACTACGATTTTAAAAATCATGAATTTTTTTCTTTAGATGCAGATAGATCCCACTTGAGTGCATGCAATTCAATAATAAAGAATCTATTCTATCATTGAAAAATGAGGGATTTATTCATGAAAGCTCTCGTTGTACTAATGAGAGTTGGCCTTGAATTGATTGGAAAATAGATCCACAAACTGCCGACAGCAACACATGAGAATTATATTTGTATCTGTAAAGATTATGTGATAATGTAGATATCTGTATGGGAGTATGAGACCCTTACAATGCACTCAGATATGGGGTATGGGCTAGAGTAAAGAAAGAAGGAGAAAATATTGGTTTAACTGCAGCATGACCAATTTATTTGATGTTGTTAGCCTTTCCTATTTTACTTATATGCAGAAAAGGATTTCTAATTCAAAGATAAAATGGATACCATGTACATATTTATGCTGCTGAAACGCTAGGGTTTTTTTAAATAACAAAATGTTAATATGCACGAAGTTTTACAAAAAAATTATGTGTGAAAATCTGTAATGATTATATTGAAATTAAACAGACAAACACCAACAGGTACTTTACATTGTTGCTATTTTTCTTTTGATGATACCACAAATGTTTAGAGCAATCTGCTTACAATGTCATATTCTATTTCAGATGCAGAATTTTTTTAAAAAATATATTTGCCACAAAATCAAATGCAAAAATCATGAAAGAAACTAGTCTTTACTATAGTTAATCCTAAGTACAAAGTTTATCAGTCAGCAATAAAAAGTGATATTTCAACATATAGTTGTTTCAGGACATGTTTAAAATGATTCTAGGACCAAGACGATTGAAAAAATATAACTCCTTGGTATACTGGTGAATTTTAAGCCCTTAAAAATTTCCTATTCAAAAGATTGAAATCTGTATGAAAAATGCCCGAGATTTTGTTATATGCAACTTTAAATTGTTACATATGTACTTTTTCCTTATAGAGTATCTACCCAAAAGACAAACCTTCTTTACCTGTTACCTGTTTGCATCTCCAGCTTTGTTACAGCACATGATCTGAGAAGGGTCAAATATACATCTGGTGTAAACTGTAATAGATCATTGACTTCAACTGAAAATGGCAATTTATGCCAAATGCAAGTTTGTCCCAAGGTCCCTTCATGCAAAGTTTTTTAGGATATGTTGTTACCAAGTGTAAATATTAGTTGCTATCCAACTAGTTTCTTCAAAGTAGAATGTATGATATGACAAAGGCTGAGCTTCCCACTTCTGGAACTACGATAAGACTGGGGGTAAGCAGTACAAATTGCTTGTACACAAGACTTCCAAAGGTGCGCTGGTTACTAGCATAAACTGTAGAA
This sequence comes from Callaeas wilsoni, assembly GCA_013398955.1. Taxonomy (NCBI): domain Eukaryota; kingdom Metazoa; phylum Chordata; class Aves; order Passeriformes; family Callaeidae; genus Callaeas; species Callaeas wilsoni. The sequence goes on along the minus strand of VWPU01007885.1, from coordinate 14,587 downwards.
AATTACTCTTTACCCTGAATCCTGGAGAGTTGTCCATGTGTGTGATTTATTCTAAAATCACATGTATAGCCATAATTTAATCTCTTTAGTTCACAGAATAAGAGCATCATGCACTGCACTATTTGAAATTCTGCAACTGGCTTTAGTAGAAGAATAACATCCAGGAAATATATAGTTTAAAAAATCCTTTCGTTATCTCTTTTTAAGTGTGGAGATGGAGTGTTGGGAAGTGAAAAGGAGGAGAGCAGGCTGTAGGGAGATGGTTACAAAGCATTGCTGAATCCTCTCCTTCATAAAAGGTAATCTTCATCTGACAGAGCTTTTGGTTTTTGTTGTTGTGGGTTTGGGGTGTTTTTTTGTCATTTTTGTTTTGTTGGTTTTTTTTATTATTTGTTTGTTTTTTCTTTTTTTCTTTCCCTCTGAAATGAGTAAGAGGAAAAATTGTACTTATTAAACAAGCTGCACTTTCGGCAAAACAGCCAACACTAATCATAGTCCTGTGTTAACCTATTAGATCAGCATTCCTAGCCTTGATTTTGGATTTCTGCAACTCTTCATATTTAATTTGTCAGAAGACTAGAGTTAAAAGAAAATAGGAACTAATGAGACACTTCATGTTTTTAATTTCAAAATCCTAATATGACCATAGTTCAGTCCGATATTTAGGCACAAATGTTTGAAGCCAAAGGCACTGCTTGCAGCTTTCAAGTTAGCATGCTGTGTTTACCTGCAGATATCCATTTGTTTGCTCAAACATCATCTCGGCTAGAAATCAGGAATTCCCAGCTCCCATTTGTGAAGACTCAAAGTCACCTCTTGCACTGTCTAATGTGGAGAAATTTGTACATTCCAAACACCTCTAACCAGACACATGATCTTTAAATGCATCTACCTTCGAAGTCAACAAACAGATGCCAAATTAAACCAACTCCAGTTATGGATCTCCACTGTTTCTGTTTTTCTGGCTCTCTGAGTAATTTAATTTAATATTTACTATGCTTATTACTGGTTCTTTATTTGCAGCTCTATCTGTAAGTGTTAGAAACTGTAGAGGTGCAGGCTAAAGGATCTGTCTCTTCTGTCTTCCAGCTCCATCATTCCTACAACCAATATATTATCTCCCTCAATGACTGCTGTTGAAATAATTTTAATAGTGTTCTAAGAGGGATTTTTCCTCAATTATTTTAATTTATAAGCACAGATTTTAAAAAATAGGGAAAAAAAAGCCTACATGCAAAAAAGAATCTAAAAAAACCCCAACCAAACAACAACAAAATTGTAAGAAGAAATGTGTGAATAAAGAAATGCATCCTATGTAAATATAAAGATGTAAAGAAAGATAAGAAAACTCTTCCATTAAGACAGGCTGAGAGTGTTGGGGCTGTTCAGCCTGGAGTAGAGATCCATGTAGATCTCATAGGACCTCCCAGTACCTACAGGGGCTACAAGAGAGGTAAAAAGGGGCATTTTACAAGGGCCTGTAGTGATAGGACAGTGGGGAATGTCTTTAATGTGAAAGAGAACAGGTTTAGATGAGGTATATGGAAGAAAATATTGACTGTGAGGGCAGTGAGGCACTCACAGAGGTTGCCCAGAGAAGCTGTGGATGACCTATCCCTAGAAGTGTTCAAGGCCCAGTTGAGCAATTTTTGTAGTGGAGGGTGTCCCTGCCCATGGCAGAGGCGTTGAACAAGATAGTCTTTAAGGTCCCTTCCAACCCAAAACATCCTGTGATTCTGTGAAGATCCTTTCTAAGTGTTGGAAAAAGTTTTGCAGTCTGTACTTTTCTCAGTGTTAGCCTTTAATTCCCGAAAAAGAGTGCTACAGTGCTTTATCATCATTCACTAATCAGCTGTGACATGTAATTTGTATTCATATTCATGAGTCCTTTCCAATATTCTAGGTCAGCCTCATCTCACAAGCACAGAGACAAGAGCATCTGATTCAGGGACCACTGCTGAAAGCTACTGTGTGTAACCTTGCGCCCTTTCTTTATTATACGTTATTGTTGTGTTTTCATCCCAGCTAACAGACTGTCCACTAAAAGTTCAACAATATCATCTGTCACTTCAAAGCACTCTTACATATGACTTGTCTTACCCTGGCAGAAAGGGGTGAGAGATGATCTGAGACAAGTGTAATGGCTGACTACCTCCGTGTAGTCATTTCTAAACTCTCCAAGAACAGCGCACAGAAGATGACCTCTCTTCCTGACCTAAATTGATCTCTGTAGCTAAATGGGGTCAAGCCTGTCCAGTTCTGGGAATGTAGAAATGTTTCTTACAGCAAAGTCGAAGCTTTGCATCACTCTTCCAAAGCACAGTGCAGGCAAACCAGATGGCCTGGAGGCAGTTCTTAAAGAGATGCTTTGTTCTGAAGAATATCCTTATCCCAGAGGTAGTCGCTCTGGGCTAGGATGTACCTATTCATCCTAAACTGCTTGAAAAGGAACAGAAAAGTACCAGCCCTGGCTGTCCTAAAAATTCCTCCAGCAGTTTAAACAAATTTGGTTTTATTTCAACAGAGGGTCATATGAGAAGGACTGGATGTTGTAAAGACAATTCATCCTGCCTGGTCAGACAAGCTGATGCTGGAGCTGAAGCTGGGAAGGAGATCTCTGTTTTCAGTTCTAGATTTCTAGCTCAGAAAAAAGGTAAGTTGCTAGGATTGTGACTTGACAGTGAGAGCCAGAAAATATAGCAATCAAAATCTGTGATGAACAAAACTTCTGGAGTTTTCTGTTGGGTGGGTTTTTTTGGGGGTCTTTTGCGTTTTTTTGTGGGGTTTTTTTTGTTTTTTGTGGGGGTTTTTTTTGGTTTTTTTTTTTTTTTGGTGTGTGTGTTTTGGTTTTCTTTTTGATTTAGAAATGAAGGAGAAGCATTGTTTTCTGGGATTGTCCCAGCCCAGCTGAAATGTCTTATCACTGTGCCCTATTTCCCTGTTTAACAGGGCAGCAGACCCTACAGGAGATAAGAATCATCCATTCTGAAACACTTTCTGCCTTGCTACGCTTCAAAGCTTATATTTTTAGCAGTATTACAGCTTTCAGGTGCCTCACATGATGCCAGGAAATGCTCCTCTGTGTGTCTGCGTGGCTGTGTGGAAGCTGGCTGACATCCAGCCCTGCACACCCAGAGATGCTGCGTGAATCCTGCCTGCTGCAGGCTGCTGTGACATACACAGAGCAGTCGGAGGGCTGGCGCGTGTTGGGAAAATGACATAAAACATGTTAGAATGACAAGTACAGCCAGAATGATTAACAAAAATCTCCATGAGAAAATAATTATTCTCTATTAAAGGCGAATTATAATAAATATCTGTTTGGTTTTTTCTCACTCTTAAGCTATAAATGAATGCTCAGTCTCTGGAAAATGTGCTACATTGCTAATTTGAACCACGCAAATTTCTGTGTGCAGGCAGCCTGGGAGAAGCTGTGTATGTTACTGTACACATATACACACATACACACACATATGTGTCAATCCTTAGTGATAACACTCCACAGTACTCCAAACATTCCATTTACTTTTTCCTATGATAGAACTACATTTCTGGAGTGGGACGAATTTTCCTTTCTCTTCTATATATTCAATGTACATAATGGAAAGATTAAAAGTATTTTCTGCAAGTTATTTCTTATAAATCCCCTTATGTTTTCCTCATATAATTGTAAAAGAAATTTGCTTTTGAAATCTAGTTTAATACATAAATCCTGAGTATGTAATTACAATTAGTGCAACCTCTAAACCACTCAGCATGTTCCACGAGATTTTATTTGCCCCTGCAAGAGGAAGAAATATCACTTTTTTTGTTTACAGCTGAGATAAGTGAATGTGAGAAAGTAGATGATTTGCCCAAGGTCAGAAAGAAGCTTCAGGGCCAGCAGGAAACTGGGTCCAAGGCACCCATCTTCCAAGTGAAAACCTAACCAATGGACCATATGATTCTTCTGACTGCCTGAAATAGTACACCCCAGTGAACGCTTCAGAAAAAAAAAAAAAATTCCCTGCTTTCACATATTCAGAATTCCCATCAAACTTGTAGAAAGATTTTCTAATGTTTTTCAATGATGTCTATAAATCAAGATGTCATCTAGACAAATGATGACACATGCATCCACCAAATGGTGAGAAACTGTCATTCATTAATGCCATATAGACAGACGGTGCATTTGTCAGTACGGAAGAATGAGATTAAGAGTCATGTATTCCTACAGCTCATTGTAATGACACCTTGTCCTGCCATTCTTTTATTTTTTTGCAATTTCATTTTTAAGTTCTATCCACATCTAATAATGCTTGCAGTGCTGCTGTAACTTGTAACCATTTAAAGCCAAAGGTATGAAAAATGTTAAAACATTTAAATATAGTTAATGGTACAAAGCAGTGATTATTTCTGCCTTATTTCAAGGAGGCAACACTTCCACGATAAGGATTGTTTCCCAACTGTCACAATGGCTTCCCCAGCTACATTATCCCGAATCACAGGTTTGAATCACAGCATAATCCATATGTAACGATCTATTTTTATCAGTTACATGAAGCTTATTCTGGTGGAATATTCAATAGTATCTTAAAAGCCGACATCTGCAGAGACTTTGTACAGCTAAAAGCTTTTCTTTTTTAGGTAAAGTCCTAATTTCGACCTCACATCAGCGCCACGTTTTTGTACATCTGGCTCACAAACACTAAGGAGGATGAATGAGCTATCAATGTATTATTTTGTGCAGTGGTTCCAACAGCCACAGAAACTGTTCTAAGCATCAGGATGTTGTTAGTCTCACCGGCCCATAGTCAGATTGCCTAGTAGAGAGCCAACGATGCACTTAAACACCTCCTGTGGCATATAAATTCAAAGGGGGATTGAATGACTGAAGACATGTGTGCTCTGAATTTGTTTGAAACTGAAGAGAACTAATCACAATGTTTGGGTGAGGCAGCCATGGCAAGCACTCTGTCTGACTTAGAAATCATGACTCCTTCTTCTCATTAGCTGAATATGGAGCCAGAGACTGTCAGCTCATAAAGTACCATCTGAATCACTCATTTCCCCTGCAGTAGGTGGCCTGAACACAGCTGTCTGCTTCCCTATCAGTAAAAATACTAATGCTGCAGGATAAATAAGAGACTAGGAAGTCTACAGACAGCGTGGGAGGTGAGTTATTGCTGACTGTGAGGCAGCGCCATCTCTCCAATAACAGAATTATTAAGATGAGAATCCAGCCTCAAGGAGATGCTCTCCTATTCATAAACAAAGTATCTCTTCCATTTGTTTTTGAAAATAACACTGTATCCTTGTACAAGAATATCTCCTCCCAAGACATTTACTTGGCGCTCCCTTACATGCTACTGCTACAGGTTGATCTCCTGCTGCTGCTTGTGCCTCACCACACTGCTGCTGTTGGAGCTGCTGACATAGAAGCAACAGAGCGAGGAAAAGAGGCAGCAAATACGCTTTTTTTTAATCTCAGTATAATTTCTTCCTGTTTTGTGGTGCGTTTGGAACAATACACACTGTCTTGGATCTTTTCAAGATCAAATTTTAAGAAAAAAAATGGGAGACAGATCTTTGGAAACATGAGTCAATCTTTCCAGCTACAAATGTCCCCACCTTCTTCATTATGAGCAGATCATCTTACTTCAATGATTTTCCAGTCTCCTATGACACTTTTACCTTGTTGTGACTATTGGCTCTGTTCAAGTAGAAGCAGCATAAAAACCTTGTTAACAAAGAAGAGATTCAAGCTGCAAAGTACTAAATCTGCAAAAGTAGGGTGACTCCTTTAAACCACTCTTTAAAACACTTCGTGGTTTTCTTTAAAGTAGGAGTGACTTGATTTGCATCCTGCTTGGACTGGTGTAAATCAGCAGGAGCTCCACTGGTCTAAATAAAGCTGTGTTGTTGCAATCAAAATGTTAGAGCCACATGTCTGCTTCCCACACACTAGATCGTGTGTGTTCCGATCTATCTGCTTTATAAATTATGAATGGAATGGGAATACTTTTTTTTTATTAACATATATTTTACCACAAGTGCTGATTAGAGGGACACGTTTTCTATAATTCCTTTCCTTTTTAAATTGCAGTGCAAACAGCTTCTCAGAATCATTGCCCCAGGTTCAGAAAGTGATGATTAAAGAGGTGCTCTAAATTCCCCCTTGGGTTCATTGGGAACTGAAATTGGCAAGACATGCAAAGATGATAGTGAGACAAGCCAGAAGAGGAATGGTTCAGAAAGGGAAATTAGTGCCCATTTTTAGTGTTTTGGTCCTTTTTGTTGTTGTTTCTCGTGGGTTTTTTAGTGGGTGAGAGTTCTTTAAAAGAAAAGTTTAGGATTTTTCGTTGGCTAGTTTCAACACAAAGAGAAACACTGAGATGCTCTTTGCTGAGGATTATTTCAAGAGAATCCTTTTCCAAATGTTCAAGTAATACAGTACTTCAGAGACAAAAATGCAAGAATAAATATATACAGTATTAATAAAATAGGATTAAAAATGTTAATAATATATAAAACATAAAGAAAATTTAAGACTATATGGACTGACTGTGAAAAGAACCATGGACAGAGGAAGGTGAATGGAAATATTGATCAGGGACTAGAGATATAAAAGTTATACCCATTATTAGGCTGAGATAGTGTTGATCCAGCTCAGGAGACTCAATCTGCTATAGTCCGAAAGGATGCTATTATCATAGCCATGAAAGCCTAAAGCAATTGCATCCTCAAAGCTGGTTGATCTGATATGCCTCAAACTATCTAAATTATCTTTCAAAATGTTTTTGTATAAGTTTTAAAGAAAAATCTTTATGAAATGTACACTTGTGAAATGTTAACAGAAACCGTATAATGAGTTAAAAACAGATCTCTAATCAGAAGTGTAGCAGCTGTTGGAAAAAATATTAAATTGCTGTTGACAAATAGTCATTAGTTATGAGAAAATGCATTATTCAGTTCTACCAGTCTGCATTTTGGGTCTAGGGATATAGTAGCCAAAGAAGCAAAAAAAAAGAAAACCAACAAAACTGCTGAAATATTAAGCTTTTTCAGGGATAAGACTTATTTCTTTTCTGAATTGTCAGTTTTATGATGAGAATATCCTTGAGTTTTCTTCACTTTCCAGGACAGTTTCCTTCCTTCTTTCCCACAAGCATCTTCTTTTTTCTTTCTGAACAAGGATTTGTTTCAAGGATCTGAGTCTATCAAAGACATTCCTGAGATGATTCATATTCCCCTTTCTGACTTTCACTTCAATACTTCAGTCTTAACTGTCACCTAAGCTTACATATATTTACACCACTTGAAAGCTTTGAGCTCCAAAAATAAAACAAAATAGCTTCCATTTAAATATCTGAATTTAGGTGTATGGTAAACACACATGAGCAATTCACTTATCTCGGTGTAAGCATCTCTGCAGTGTGTACAGCAGGTACTTTTAGCTGTGTGTTGGCAGAAAAGGCCAGGAGAGAAAACCATGCTGCTACAGATTCACGCCTTCCAGTAGCCCAAGGAAGTAAGTCAATGACCACTGAGGTGTGTTGGACAAGTTTGAAATCAGATTTCTCTGGTTGCAACATAATGCACTATTTAATTTCTATTCAAAGTACATTATTTAATTTCTAGCAGCTAGATGGGAATGTTACTGCATCCAAAGAGCAGCGAAAAGAGGAGGAACGAGCAAAATTATACTTTCTCACAATTTTCCTTTCTCTTCCACCAACAGCTGACCAGCAAGGTTCACCCGATGCAGCCCTAGAAGAAAGTTCATGTTGCTCATGAAGTCTATGGCAATTTATTATCACTTAGAGAATAACTCAAGATGTACAGGGAATGAAATATGTAATTAACTTTCAGCTTTGAACTTCCATATTTCTATTTTTTGGGTTACTGCACAGAAATATGTGTGAATTCTCCATTAAAGAAATAGAGCAAAAATAATAGTTGCAAGAAGCTCTAGGCTGATGGATAAACAGATTATCTGCTTACAATACAGAGTAAATCTAATATGCCTGGTTACAAAAATCCTACAAACATATGTTTAAGTCCACCCAACATTTCTTGGAAGCATCAGACATACTGCAGAGGGATTCAATTAATTAAAAGCAAATGCAGATGTCTGAACTAGTCACCCTAGACTCCCTCTAAATTCAATAGAGAGAAATGAGACTTTCTAGTGTGCAATTCATCTCATCCTAAAGTACATGTCTAAAATAGATCAAATGAATTGCACATGAAAGTACCTATTCTCTTCAATGGCTATAAAGCAATACCTAGAAACTAGCCCTGCTGTAGATATCTACATCAGAGATATCTAGAGTGTGACTGATTTTATCTTTGGACATTTAAAGTGTATGTGCCTACACTCCCATTATAAGCAATAGAGATTAATCCAGCCAAACAAAAGAAAGTGTCTGTCTTAGGAGGAGAAGGAAGCCCTCCCCTAAACTTCAGTAAAATGATTAGCAGCCTTGTGCTGAGCTGAGTTTGTGCTAAGATAGAGGTATCGTGCCTTCCTCATCCTACCCTGGGAGCAGTTCATTGTGAGCAAAGAAAAACAGCTCAGTCTGCTCTAGACTAGCCCTGAGAGAATTATTCAGTCAGTTCCTGAAACAACCCATCAGTTGATCTCAACAGCCTCTACTGCAACATATTGCCTCTTTTTATGGGATTTATTTTTCCTTACAACCCTCAGGCTGGAATAACAAAGCTACATGCAAGTTAGCAGACACAGCATCAGTACAAGATGTGGACTTGAAACGTGAATTGTCCATCTCTGGGCAAGAGACCCAATATAGCACAAAATAAGTACTGACAAAATTCTTCCAAGTAGTCTCAACTCTGCAATGAGACCTTTACTCTAACAGGAGCAATAGGCAAAGGTGGGAGATACTTGAATGCACATGTCTCCGCATGAAATCCATTTCTTCTTCTAAAATTGTGTTGCAAATGCTTAATCTAGTGTCGTATTAATGCATGAACCAGGAAATCAATTCTTTGGAAAAGTCAGATGCTTAATTTCAAAGTTTGAGATACTAGAAAATAATCAGTTCTTAAGTAAGTGGAGTGGATGTCAGCAAAAAATATTTGCTTCCTTTTGACAGCATTTTATCTTCACTTCAATAGCTGATTTAACTTCAATCTGCTGTTATAAAATGTTTCAGCACTTTCCTGGTTTAAAGTATTGGAGTGTCAGTGCTTTGCAATTTATACAAATTTTCCTGTAACATACAATTAAACTCCCAAGCAATTATAAAGTTTAACATTTTCTGAAGTTTCTCTAAAAAATGTAAGAGAAATGCATGATTACATGTGGTAGAGGCATATATAGTAAGATTAATAAGGGTAAAGAAGAAACTGTTAGTCATATAATTGGCAATAGTAAACCTTCTATTTTTATTGGTAAAAGTTTGATATGTTTTATAAATCAAAACACTTCTAATCAAAGTTACTGTTCCACATATTTTCTGGGGAGAGCTGAAGAACGTAAAATTTGATTAATTTGTCTTCTTAATGTATGTGTTATTAGATGACAATAAATTTGGTGCTAAAAAAAGAGAAATATTTCTAATTTTTTGTATTGATTTTCTATATTTATCCATGTCAATCTATAATGACAATCAATATTGTCTTAACTTGTGTGGTGGGATGACCTTGGATGGATGTCAAGTACCCATCAAAGACACTCTACCTATCCCCCCCCATAAACCAGAGAGAGAGAAAATAAAGTAAAAATCTCGTGGATTAAGATAAAGGCAGGGAGGGATCACTCATCAGTGACCACCATGAGCAAAACAGACTCATCTTAGAGAAGTTATCTTAATGTATAACCATTCAAATCAGAGTAGGATAATGGAGAAATCAAAACAAACCTTAGAAATGTCTTCTGCCTCCCTTTTTCATGGGCTCAGTTTCACTCCCAAATTTCTCTCTCTCCTCCACCCAGCAGAGAGGGGAGATAGGGAATGGGGGCTGTTGTCAGTTGTTGTCTCTGCTGCTCCTTCCTCCTCAGGGGGAGGACTCTTTACACTCTTCTGCTCCAACACAGGTCGTGACCTGTCCCTGGGTCAGGTGCCCAGTTTTTCAGATAGCTACAGGTGAACATGTCCAAACTAAAAACAATCACCTATCCTGAAACTGACTGCAAAACAAGGGGAAAAAAAATTCTTCTGAGTTCTTTCCTTACCTTTTTCTTTTTTTTCTGGGAGGGAAAACTGTTGGCTGAAGAACTTGAGGAAGAAAGGGGTGTTTTTCTGTGAGAAGCTCCTGTTTGATGTTATTTCCCTTGTTTTTTAAATTAAAAACTTTTGATGAAAAACAGCGTCAATCTAGAATATTTATAACTGTCTTAAAAATTCCTATTTGAAACCAAATAAGTATGTAAACACTTTTTCCACATTTCTTGAAAAAATTGCCAGCTGCATAAGATGTCCACATTTTACCTTGATTTTATCTGTAGTTCATGAAGCCATTTCATTATTTTCATGTTAATGATTTTTTCATGTTATGTGATACACCAATATTGTATCTATATAGAAGCATCAGGTGTGGTTTACCAGGATTTGATTTGCAGTAGTCTTAAAGTACAATTGTGAAATTCACTGCAGGTAACGAGTTGTGCTGGGTTTGTGTGGCAAGATTTTGGTAACAGGGGCTACAGGGGTGGCTTTGGTGAGAAGCTGCTGGAAGCTTCCCCCTGTCTGACAGAACCAATGCCAGCCATCTCCAAGAGAAATCCACCACTGGCCAAAGCCAAGGCCATGAATAGACAAGGTAAATGACATAGGAGATAATTGTAAAAGTCTGAAAACCAGCTTAGATGGACATAAACTTAGGAAAGAATATCACACTATAAAACAGTTCACCCAAGCTCTTACATTTACTTGTAACAAATCTGTACTTTCTCATAAAAATTCAGTATAATTAGATGAACCAGTTTATATACAAAATTGAAATTTTCCTCTGTTTCTTGACAGTGAAATGCATTAAAAATCATCAGAGTCAAAAGAGCAATACATGCTTTGAGCATTTGAAGATACATACACTACTTTTGTACTGTCTTTGCCTCTTAACTAAGATTTGATCTTTGAGACAACTTGCACAGGGGTCACAGCATGATTAAAACAATTTGACTTTCTGTAAATTTTTTTTTTTACAGATTGCATATTCAGTGTCTTCATTAAGAAGCAAATGGAACTGGAGTTGTACTGAGAAGACACAGTAGATCTCCGCCCCACTGTATTCACGAGATGTAAAACATTTCTCTGTTAATATGGCAAAACCCACAAGAGGCATCTCAAATCCCAAAATCTAGATCACAATGAAAGAGATGGATCACTATCAGAAAAATGCATGAATAGGAAAGTTTCTTGTTCATCTAAGAGAACGATACATGTAGAAAAATCTTAAGAGATCAGCCCATTAAGAGTATATATTAATAAGTTTCATCTTTCTGGAGAACTTTTGCATTGTATGAAAGCAATTATTTGAAAAAAACCACCAAGAGTTAAGGAAATAATGAAGGTTAAAATATATGTTACATATATTTTCCTCTTGTTTTGCTAGATGAAGTTAGGAATGAGAGACCACTTAAAATGTTTTTAAAAGAATATAGATACAAATGAACCTTGATTTTCCTCCTTGTTAACATGTTTTTAAGTTCTATGTGAGATCATTTACAGTCAGCTTTTCCAAGTGTATAATAAGAAATGAAGTTTGAAGATTCAGAAGATTAACCCAAATATGCTCTACAGACAACATGCCTTCCTACCCTGCACTTTGCATAAAGCTGTACAAACAAAGGCATGATGCACCTCCTTCAAGGATGAAGCCTTCTTATTTTAATCTTACAAGACAGTAATTTTATTTAAATTTGTACATTGATGCCTATCTGGGTAGTTTCTTCACATTCCTGATCAGCAGCTACTTGTAATCCCTTGTTCAACAAGAAATCTACATTTGAGGAGACAAAGTCAGACTTTTATTCCTTGCAAGCTCAAAGAGGTTAAAGATGTATTTCCTCATTAACATTAAGGGGCATTGATTAGTGTGTTGGTATAGTAAATCTTCTCTATCTTTAACAGAAGCCTTTTGATGAGGAAAGCATTGATCATGAAGAATCAATCCACAAAACCCACAAATGACCAGATGAAATTACTGACCAATATCTCCTTGCCTGCCCTGGCAACAGGACCTTTAGTTTATCAGAGATCACCCTACCATATTTTATTCAACATGAGTTTCAAATGTATGCCTTAATGTGATTGCAATAATGTAATGAAACTTAACAAGGTGTTGAGGCATGCAGCCAGCTCGGGGTACAGGTGCAGTGGGAACTACAGGTTGAGCTCTGGGTGGCAGAGCCCAAAGCAAGAGGCAGCAAACTGCCAGCCCTTGGCACAACAAAGGGCACAGGGACCTGTGGTGGCCAGGAGACTGGACACTCAAAGGCACAGCAGGAGCCAAGGACTCCGGAGGAAGAGCAAGACCTTTGTGAACTTAGACTCTGAGGGTATAAAAGCCCAGGAATTTTTTGTTTGGGGTCTCTCCTGGGAAGCAGCTTGATCTTCTTTCATGTTACTAGGCCATGAATAAATGACTTTATGGAATGAGACAACTGAGACTCTGTTATGGGAAACCTGGGGTTGAGCTGGTAAGAAAAGGTCTGACTACATGGGAGTGGGGTGTGTAGGGATTCAAACACAGCACTCATCGGCTCGCTGGAACCACCCCCTGCAAAAGGCTTTGGTCCCAGCAGCTGAAGTCTCTGGTGGCGGCAGTGTGACTGCCAGAGTGGCTCCTGAATGCTCAGACGGGGAAGTTCCTTAACAAAGGCATCACGACCATGTGCTATAACACGTATATTTCCATACTGTCCCCTTATAGGTGTGAATCAGGAAGCAGATTCCAATGTTGTGACCTGGGTGAAAAGTGACAGCAACTGAGGGGCTCTTGCAGGAGAAGACCTTTTCATGTCATCTCATAACACAGCTGCCCCTGAGCCATGCACCCTTAAGGACCTTCTAGGAAGGAACACATAACAAAAATATTTCATAGAATCATAGAATCTCCTTAGAAGGGACCCATAAGTATTGTCTAGTCCATCTCTTGGCCCTGCCCAGGACAGTCCCAATAGTCACACTATGTGCCTGAGAGCATTGTCCAAATATCTGTTGAGCTCTGCCAGGCTTGGTGCAGTGACCACTTCCCTGGGGAGCCTGTTCGAGTGCCCAACCACCCTCTGGGTGAAAAACCTTGCTCTGAGCAATGTCAGTGACATGGCAGACAGAGCCCTTGAGGAGTGCGAAGACATATCCTGAAACTTCCCTGAAGCAAATACACAAGCAGAAGATCAAGGGCACAGACTAAGCTCCAGGGGAGCTTAACCACCAGTGCTCTTTATACCGCTGTGGATTATGAAAAGACAGTACCTGTCTGGCCATGTGGCATTGCAAAGGCGGTTCCTGCCTTAAAAAAAGCAACAGTGCTGTCTTGATAAGGTGAATTGTGTCTGTCTTTTTGGTCAAGAGGAAAAAGTGAACAAAACTGTACACATACTTTTATGCTTTCATTTCTCTGAAAGAAAAAGTAAATGTGTTGTGTAGCTGGGCCCCAAAAGGACCTTTAATCCACAAAATGCTTCTGTAGTTTTCAAAGCCTTTCTTATGGTTGTCATAATTTTTATGCATTAATTTTGCAGTTTTAAATTAATTTTGTCATACAATGGAAAGATGAAATAAGGACTGATTTTGTTGTGCAGAAAGGAAAAAATCATTGAAAACTCTTATCTTTTAAATTTTATTCCCCTTCCAGCAGTAAGACACGGTACAAAGCATATTTCTTTAGTAGTACAATAAAACTCATGTCATTTTTAGCCAGACCTTAAAATAATAGTAATTAATTATTATTATTAATGATGATGTTAATATTATTAACTAGAGGTTACAGAGAAAAAGGCAAATATGTTTAGCATTCAAAACTTAGTCCCAATTTAGTAAGCGTTTATTTCAGAGGAGCTACATTTGCTGCTTAACTGCATAGTGAGACAAGTCATATGCTACTAAGAAAAAAACCTAAATATACATAGCGCTTCATTACCCACCCTCAGCTATCAAATTCTATCCCCTGAGGAATACTGAAGTAGTAGCAAGCATTGAAACATTTCTTTGCTGAATTCCATTATGAAAACACATCCCTGAGACTCGGTAACCTGAGGGTGCTTCATAGGCAAGCAACAGATCTCAAATGCCTTAAAATCAAATCTCTGGTTCTTTATATTTGCAACAGAGCAACTGATTTTTTTTTCTTCACTCTGACCTGACTTTTCTCTGACTACTCAATGGAGTTCTACTAAGATTTCCCTATGAATTTCCCTTGTTACACTAGTGGGATATTCCCAACACTGATAATTCTTGAATTAATTCTAGTTAACATTTGTTGTGAATGAGTATTTTAATATATCCCACCTTTAGTTCCTTATAATCTTCCCTATTCTGATGCTGATGGGAAAACACATTTTTTTATAGCCATTACTCTTTCCTTAAAACTAGTTAAAATAAAATGAAGATAAAATCTTGAGAGGAGAGGAGAGGAG
>VWPU01007883.1:77881-89061 GCA_013398955.1 Callaeas wilsoni | reverse complement strand
GCCCGGGGCACAGCGGCGGCCCGAGGCACAGCGGCGGGGCGCCAGAAACAGCGGCTTGTCCCGGCACGGGCGCTCCTTGGCCGCGGACAGAGGCGGCGGCGGGTGCGACGCCGTGAGCCCGCCGCGGCAGCCGCCCCGGGGTAGGGGCGCGGGCCGGCCCCGCCGCGGCAGCCCCTCGGCCCTCAACGCGTGCCATCCAGCCGCGGAACGCAGCGGCGGAGAGCGGCCGGGCTGGCGCGGACAGAGGGGTACCTGCGCCGGGCGGGAAAGGCCGGAGGGCGCCATCCAGATTCTCGTAGCTTAATCCGTGCGTGTTTCTTCAAAGTAATAATGAAACTGAGTTGCAGAAAACGGAAGAAAGTCTTACCACCTTGCTGCCCCCCTCTCCTCCTCGTAATGCTGGAGTGAAGCCTATGGATCAAAATTTGATAAAGACGGTAACCCTCTCACCCTGCAGCAGCTTCTGACTCGGGCTTGTTACCAACTTAAACACATATATGATATTTTTCAGCGCATCTTGGAGATTACCAGAGATTTAATGACTGTATATCTTTTGAAACCATTTAAGGAGTTAATGTTAGTATAATTGTAATGTCCCAGGCCTAGATTTATATACCTTCTGTGAAGGAATATCGGCAAATTTAGGTATTGTTACATTTCCTGCAAGTGATTTAGTTCTTGTATGTGTCATTTTGTAAGTGAAGAGATAAATAACCTACAAGAAGTCAGTATGTTTGCATTCCATTTCATAGTTAAGAACATTTTTTGGCTATTGTTAAAAATAACCTTGTATTTTCACTAAGCTGTAGATTCTGACAGGACATAGTACTTTAACACAGCTTAGCAAAGTCTAAACTCATCAGAAGAAATACTCATGTATCATATGGTTACTAAAACTTGTCATGTAAGATGTATACTGCCTTTTCAAGAACTTTGATTTAAAAGTCACACGAATTTTTGCTTACTTGTAATGACCTTAGATGTCACCATAAAAATCAGAAAATTGTATACCTGAATCTTACTCAGCATAGGTTGCAGGTGACCCCTTAAAGAATTCAGTAAATCCCTCCTTGGAAATATTTAAGACCAAAATGTGAAACCACAACAACTAACTTAAAAGTCTGACAAGAGTTACTGAGATAAATTAGCTGGGTGAAGCCTATGCTAGGTTTGCCCTCTCATCATTCAAAGCATTTATTTGCTCACTTAAAAAGCAGGTCCTGACTTCCCCATGTCTGTTGTCTGCAGGAGCTATTCGAAATTTAGATGTAATTAGCTCACGAGTCTCCACTGCAAAAGCAGGCAGAATTCTGCCAGCTTTACCAGTTCACTTGCTTTTTACCCCACAACTTTATAAGACAATTTAAATGTGAACATTTTGCCATGAAGAAATATGTGACAGCATTCTAAACCGGTACAGCTGTTCAGTGATTCAAGTATAATTATGCTTCCTTACCACCTATAAATTGAAATTGGACTTGATATCAAAACATGATGGAGCACAAATGGAATAAACAGTAGCACACTCCTTTAAAATTAACTGAAACTGTGCAGTTTTACACACCCACGACCTGACGGAGTTACATATGCTAGTATTATATAATTAGGTCCTTGATGTTTTGTCCTTAAATATGTATATCTCATTAGCTTTAATACTCCAAGCTCAAATCCGTTGTACTGGCAGTCACAAAAAGCTGTATTACCATCTGCAAACTGGGCAGGTTTCAAATGCAATTTGCCCAGATGTACAGGTTGTCATTTCTCTGAATAAAGCTGCTCCTTGAGAAATCTTGGCAAACTTACACTTATACCAAAAAGTAGTGACCATGAACAAGAATTTTCAATAATTTTTACCATAAGCTATTCTCAAAACTAAATTCACAATGTATTTACCACACCTTTATAATCTTTCCAATACATCCTGCAGTTGCTGCCATTTCATTTATAAATCAGTCATTCGCTTGTATATTGTTCATTGATGCTTAATTACTGTATGACAAATTATCAGTAGCTGTCTTGTAATGATGGAGTCAAAATGAGTTAAATTTTGTTGTATCTGAGACTTTTAAAGGGGCACTCTCAACTTTGAATCTAGTCATTTGGAAAAAAGTGAACTCAGAGCTCTCTGGCTGTTACCCTTAACTTCCACTGACTTTTATAATTAACGATTTCTCCCTGTTGCTATGCAAGTTACTCACTCCTAAGACTACTAGTGCCTACAGAAAACTTGTGCTTAAAGTAACCATGTACACAAATTGAACCAAAAATTTGCTTTTTCCAGAGCTTAATCGATACATTTGTTGTCCAGAAAAAATAATTTCACTTATAGTTGATAATGTCCCCTTCAAATATCATAGCTGTGTACCAAACCACTGTCTCCTGCCAAAATTCAGATATTTTCATACAACAGTAGCAGGTTTTGTGACACAGATTTTTTTTCTCTTTAGCTTCAGATAAATGGTTACAAACAAAAATGTTGTTTAACATTAACAAACTCTTGTGTGCTGTAGCCCTATTCCTGGTGCACATAATGTTTTTCATTGACAGATTAAGACGTGCAGTGAAGGCAGAGGTTACATGACAAAAAGATCATTAATGGAAATATGCCATAAATCAAAAAAGCGGCAAGAAGATAATGCTGCAATAACTCAAACAAGTGGTTCCACTCAACAAGTTGAACTTTGTGTAGTAGTATTAGCTTTAAAGATTTTTACACAAGGGGAAGTTAATATGATTAGTGATTCTGAATATGTTGTTTATATCATAATGTGAATACACAGAGTTTTGATAAAGGGATTTAGCCACAAGATATTATTTAATGCTACTTATATGCATTCCTTTGCTTTCTCGTAAGTTGTTCATGTTAAGAAACTTTCTCAACATGATATTAATAGAGATTTACTTGCAAGGTCTGTTAGGGAAACCCTTCCAGTCAAGGTCTTGGCTCTGGCCAAGCCCTGGCCCTGGCTGGCAGGGGAGGTATGCCATCAGAGCCAGGTGTTTCTACGCTAAAAATGAAATCAAGTCACTTTTGATTTGCAGATTTAGTCTTATAAAAGTTGGACCCTCTTTCGAGATAAACTTGGAAGCCTTATCCGGGAAAGGCTCTCCAGGCCCTTGCTGTGAAATGGGGCTCCCCAGCTATTGCAGACTCTGGGTGATGGTAAAGTCTTCAGGCAGTTTATGATGCATTATTGTTTTATTAGATGTATTGTTTTACTGTTCATCGTAAGAGAAGTGCATGTTACCAAGAAACAAAAAAGGGGGAATATGGCTCCTCAAGAACATTTAGATTACACTAAATTTTTGAATGCAGATCATCAATTTTGGTCCCCGACAGAGTGATTTTGCTCTGGAGATTTGCGTGCACAGAGCCAATTTCCAAAAGTTTTGTGTACGGATCCACAACTGGGTGCGCAATGGCAAGGCCCAGCTGATTTACTAACGTGGGGGAGAAGGTATGCGTGTGTTCTGTCGCCAACAGGTCCAAAGTGGTTACCTGCTCATCTGGACAAACATCGATCGCCTCGGAGGAGACGAAGCCCAGTGAGAGGAACATTCAGTAAAGTCAGCATTTCCAGCTAATGGACGCCCTCCTGACTAAACAGAACAGTCCCCGATCTCCGGCCATAAGAGCTTTGGAACAGTATTTCCAAATGCAGAAGAAGCAACTCTCTTCCTGGGGACATTGGACACCATCTTTTTGTTTTCTTATGCTGTGGGTCTCTTTGTCAGTGGCATAGTTGTCCTTGGTGTGTTTTTATTGATTAAAAAAGAAGGGGGGGATGTGAAAGACAAGAAATCCTGTTCACTCGTGCTCACCAGAAAGCACTCTGGGAAAGGTTCAGCTGACGGCGAGGTAAAAACCAGGTCCTGTAACCAGAGACCGGGCTTGTGGCTGGCACGTGCTTGCCTCGTGCGTGCGGCAGGGCGAGGCTGGGGACACGCATGGACACCGCGTGATCAGAGAGCTGATTGGGCGAAGGGACACGTGAACAGCGACACCGCAGCAGCGGCAGCCAATGCGTGCTTGGTTGGGTTAAGTTCAGAACATAAAAGGGCTCGGTTTGTTACAATAAACGATCTTCTTGGAGAGAGCAAGGAGGTCCATGTGTCTTTGTTCCCCACTGCTATGATTTTGTTTTGAGACAGCCACACCAAAGCTCTACCTACCACTCTACAGAGTGAGTTCACCTTCATGCCATGCTGTGCCTGCCCAAATTGTAGCAGTCATGCACTTTACTGAATAAAATGGTGCTTTATTTGTAAAGATGTAAATAAAGCTCTCTTTGTTCATGAAAGATCCCTATTCTTTTCAGCAAAAGGCATGATCTCATCATTCTGATATAATTGTCCCATTAATTGCATGAAAAGAAACTTTGCATTGCCACAGCTGAGACAGATCACTCTAGCAGGTGAATTTGAGAGTCTAGAGGGATGTTTACAATTTACCTCATCAGCAGGAAGAAGAATGTGTGTCATTTAACTATTCCCTAAGAGTGAGAAAGAAAGCAAAATCAGCATGGGGCGAGGCTGACATCGAGATGCCATTCAGAGAGTATCTAGACCCAACAATGTCTCAGCCTCATAATAAGCCTTTTACGATCAGTTGGCCCTCAGCTGCATTGCAAAATTCCATCTCAGAAAAGGATTAAAGATATCTTTTAGTCAGGAACATTCCATTGCACCTTCAGGAACACCCATTTACATTAATGGTTGGTGTTGATATTTTCTGCTGCATGGTCCTCTTTAAGTTCTGCAAACACATACTTTATATAGCTTTCTGATCATTTGCAAGTTTCTGGTTAAAAAATGTTTAGATTTGTGAATCATAGCAAGGACAATTTTAGAAAGAAAATATTATTATAGTCTGGGGTTGTTTTGTTGTTTTTTTTTTTTAAGAAGAAAACATTATGGTCATAGAATAAATAAATTTCTCTGTTGTCACAGAGAATATAATTCAATACAGATTTTGAGCTACAGATATTTTTTCAAACTCTTTCTTCCAGAGTTCTAAACAAAGTGAATAAGAGGTCGTCAGACAAAATTGTTGTATTAAAGAATAATCCTTTCTCTCAGATGCATCTCAGTAAGTAGTTTCAGCAACTTAACACTCACTCTTGAACTAATGCAGTACTTGAGTTTCTAAAACAAACGCTGTGAGAGTCAGCTACAATAGACACGGTGTTACCCTTCAGTGCTTTGAGTGTCAGTTTATTGAGACTGACAATTACAGAAGCTTGATACTGAAATAGCAGTACTGATCTGGATGCAAGAATGCTGCATTAAGCAGCCAGTATGCTCTCCAAGTCCCACTAGGAAGACTGAGGTCCTTGTAAGAATACGCTGATCTTGGTGATTAAAGCCAGAAATTTGGGACTGTGGAGTTACGAGATTAGACCTGTACGCTAAGCACTACAGAAGGCAAGAGCAAGTAAAACTATCTCCACCACAGGTCCTTCTACTTCTCCCAGTTGGATATAATGGTGCACATAGACATTATGCCAGAACAGGTCAACAGATTTTCACCTTTCCTCCAGCTCATCCTCTCATGGCCCCAGGATTGCAGTTCCACTCTTGCACTCATATCACTGCTACTTGGATTTCACTTAAAATATCCAGTTTGCCTTTTTCATTTCAGAGTTTGTGTCTGACACCCATAACTCTACAAATATGGCTGTTTTATCTGCTTTTTCTGACATGACCTCTTGGACTTTGGGACTGAGTACAAATACATCTTCATCTTCAAACAGGGAGATCCATTTGAGAGACCATATATCAGTCTGACCTGCTAGAGCTTAGGCCTATCATATTAACATAGAAAATGGACCTCATCCTATCCCCAGATAAACAAGTAGGGAAAATTCTTGGCAAGGAGAACCATAAATTGCATCCTTTAGATATCAATATTTATAATGTTTCATATTCTGAGACACATTAACTAGGCTGAGCACTGTGGAGTTCTTCCTCTGCAGAGAGGAAGTATAGCCTCCCACACTAATAAATCCTCAACTCATGGATCTCAAAGAACAAATGCTTTAGCAACTCCCACATTACCAAATTAACTCAAAAGCATCTTAGGACAACCTTCATGTTAGCACTTCAGCATATACGGATTGGATTCCTCAGAAAGCAGGTTTTCAAGAACTGCATTGCACTCCAGGGCATTAACAGACCCCCCTCCCTCCAGTCTCTGCTGTTGCTCCTGCAGCAGCTGTTCCCTGTTTTGTTGCAGTTATGGGATGAGAGCATCTGGATTTCAACCCAATTTCATCAAAAAATGGCACCTGTAGGTGGGCTGGTCCTTAGTCAAGCTGACAAAGGCATCCTCATACTCAGCATCATTGTTCCAAGCTGGCCTGCTTTCCACTCCAGCATGTCTTTCTGAGTCGAACAGGCTCTAAATACTCACACCCTGCTCTAAGTCACATGCCTATAGAAGGGAGCAGATCAGCAGCATGGGTGGCTCCTGGCTGTGGAAGTGTCAGAAGCAGCTTTGCAGGGTGAGGGGTGTCTACAAGACCCCCGCCCCTGCAGCAGATATGCTTGCTTCCACCCAAGTGCTGGAATAACTCATTTATCTCAAGAAACTCCTCCAGCTCAGAAGAGGTTACAACCTCCAGCCGCCTGTCATCACCCTTCTGCTTGAGATTATCTGCTGGAGGGGCTCTTATTACAAATGTTCCACAATCTGTTGCCTTCTAAGAGAACCAAGTTAACTTAAAAAAAAAAAAAAAAAGTCTTTTCAACCTAACTCATTTTGACAGACAAGTTATAAAATGACAACATGCACAACGAACAGATCTGAGACAATGATAATCACCAGCTGAAAAGATGGTGACAAGCAGCTGAGGGGCAGTTACCTCTTCTGCAAACATAGCAAGATCCAGGCAATAACTTCTGCCCATGACTTCATTAAACTACAGTTTTGTCTTCTAAAACACAGCTTATTTTCTATACATTGCTAGAATAAAGAAAATTTATTTCTCATCTGTGTAGCTAAAGCTAACATCTTCTACTTAATCCACCAACAACAGTCCTTCCGCACAGCCAAGTGTTAAAGCATACAAAGTCTCTTCCCAAAATCTTTTTTTAACGACCTCTCAACTTCCTTACCTTCAATGAATCAATATTTTTCTGTCTCATTCCTATACCGCACCAAAAAAAAGCTGTTTTATTTTTCATGTTACAAATGCAAGCTCCATGTTAGTATACAAATTTCTCTTTCATTCTACACTCATATGTGCTTTTGCAATTACACAAAATAAACTTCATCTTTCTACAAAAGAGTGGATAAGGAACTCCAAGCCATAAAAAAACCCCCCACAATAACCTCCTTACTGAAGTGGTGCAGGAGAATCTCACCTAGACTCTTCCTAAGAGGGTAACATCACATCGCAGCATAGCTGTTTTCATGTCTGGTGATGCTAGTGATTATTCTTCTTGTAAATAATCCTGTATTGCTACAGCAGTTCTGGGGAGCCTCAGGTCTGCTGGGGGAGGGCCCTGTTTGTTTGGTTTGCAGTTTGGTGGGGATTTTTTTCAAACTCAAACATGTTTTTGTGTTTGCAGCATTACTGAAAATCCTAACAGACTAGTTCCATACAGGCCACACAGGCATGCCTGGAGCTTTGGCAGTAATTCCTCTGAGGACTCCAGGGGTGATCACAACGGAGAGGGGCACACAGCAACGCTAGAGTCTGTGCAAGAAATAGGTAGCATATGCAAGAGGATTGGAAATAACTTCCTAACATACACCAGCTGCCTAACATGGATTGACTGACTCCAGAAAAAGCTATGCAGTTGTGAAGGAGCAGCAAGTGAGTTTTGGGGAATCAAAAAATTTGCCTGCATTAAATGGTTAATACAAGTAAATCGTGAGATTAAGCACCAACTGTTGCTCTAGGTATGCAAGTGCTTTCAAAGTTTCATTCCATCATTTAATTTACTTGATTTCTAAAAATGCCAAACCTCTTCAATTAGTACTCAACTACACAATGGGTTGCTAGTCTGTAAGTCAGTATTATTTCGACATGTAAGTTTTAGGCTCATGATTGTGTTTTCTCAGTTAAAACCAGGTAAGAATCTTTATCTCATTATCTTAGGTTATGTTCACATCCTGTTCACACACATCTTGCTTTCTGTTTTGTCAGAAGGACAGTACAGCTCAGACACTTTTTACTACCACTTCTGTACTTTCATTTAATTCTTTTAGTTCTTTAATTCTTGTAATATTTATTCCATTTCCAGCTATTGTCAACAACCAAGTGCATCAAAGTTTTCCTTTCTTCTTTTTGACTCCCTAGAGAAAAAGTTAAGGAGCTGATGGATATGTAGTTTTAAAATTTAAAACTAAAACCATTAAAAGTTAATGCTGTTAGTCCTTTTCCTCCATGGTTATTCATACTGAATATGCCACATTTACAAGACCATGAAGTACATAAGGTAAGCCTTCAAAAGGCATGATTTTGTGAGAGCTTCTTAGAGGTAACATCTGTTTAAACCATTAGAACATGAACTTAAACAGTTCACTAAAGTTTGATTTGTCAAGTCATCTCTAGATTTCATTCAATAAATCTTTTCTAACAATTTCTTTCCCTAACACTCAGCAATACAATTTAGAAAGGAAAGCGTATTTGTTCAAGAGAAGCTTGGAACAGAACACAAGGTCCAAATATTCTTGAATTTTGCAAAGTCTACTCCACACTGTTGTCTTTACTTACACTGGAAGAGAAAGAGAGAGAGAAAACTGTGAGAAGCTGTAGCAATATCAAAAGGAGGAGGATATTTTAATACTTTACCTTTGTGCCCAGTGTTTCCTGTAGAGAAAATAAATAGGTAAGAAACCACTCCAGTACCAAACACTGCAATGAAAATGTAAAACCCACAACGCAATACTAAAATGTCCTAAAACCTACAGTACAGACTGTCAGACAATCCACAGGGTGACACATCATGATATACCTGAAAGGTGGGTTAAATTACAAGCCTTCGTTATTTTGGCATTGCCTTCCCTCTCTGTGGAGGTCCTGGTCTCCAAACTTTCATAGACAGCATCCACAGGAACAAACTGAAGCTCTGAGCTGATTTTCACACAATTGCTGAAAACCTGTAAGATAAAGGTGAAGAACCACTGAAGAACAGATTACTGAGAGAGAAAAAAAAATCTGCAATATGAGGACACAAGATATTTCCTTCTGAATACAGTAATTCCACTTGCCTAGCTATCATCCTTTACTATGAGCCAACTTTCAAAGACTATTTCTCTCTAGTACTCATGAGTCATTTTCTAACATCGCGTCTTTGGCAGCTTGAAACATTTTGAAAGTGGAAAGCAAACAAAATTGCTTTTAATGCACTCATAAGAGGGTACTTCAGGTTTTTTAAAAGCCATTTTTTCTCTATCTTTTAGCTGCTAGGAGGCTTTAAATGGGACCCCTGTAGGTTTTTGTCTGTAAACCATACGAGAGCATAAAAGCTTGGAAAACTTGCAGAGATTCTGAAGCAGGTTCACACAGCTTCATTGAAACTGTGTGTGGTTTTGAAGCTCACCAGGGCTCTACTCACCAGGAACCATTTAAAATTGCCAACTTATAAAGTAGATTTAAAACTCATAAAGGATTATGATGAAAACCTAAGACTTATTTTGTAGGCTTCCAGCTTGAAAGAAAAAATACCATTCTGTAAATAGGGAGGAATGGGTTTTCATTCTCTAAAGGTTTTTGGGTATTGTTTCTTTGAAAACACATACAGGAGCCTGGAAAAGGGATCAGAATAACCTCTGTAAACACAGCCTGAATTAACCTGCATCAAAGTGATTTACCTGTATCAAAAGAATCAAACTGATCAATCCATTATACCAACACATGGTGGCTCAACTATCCTGAAAGCACTTGCAGGACAGTTACAATCGAAATGCGTCAAATCCTTCTGTCTTTGGAGATGACTCTTCTCAACCCATTTCACTATCAATCAGAACAGCCAGCAATAAAGAAGGCTTGGAAAACCACCATGAATGCCGTGAGAAATGGGAAACTACTTTCATTTATAAGAAGAATCAGTCAAAGAAGATTTCCTGACTCATACCGTTCTCTCTCCATTTTGTATTGTAACATTTATTGGGACTTGGTGCTGCAAAAGAAAATGGAAAAATGTTGGCTTGAATGGCAAGGGAGACATCAAAATTTATCACAATAGGGTCTAATATAGTATTTTCTTCTTTCTGTACATATACAGTCATCTTTGAAGGATCTGAGTGTTCTTTGAGCAAAGATTGCCAGATTGGGTTTTTACTTCAGTCAACACAGAAACTCTAGCAAGATCCTAAGAAGTTAATGGACAGAAATGAAACTGCTTTTCATGTTTTCTGATGGCAAGCAGTACAGTGGATGATGTTCGATACTATTTCAATTTGTTGTGGGACTGATTTTTCCACTAGTGGTTGCTTTTGGCTTTTATATTCATTACTTATCAATTTTTTACTCATTGATAATAAAGAATACTGAAGAGTCCTGTTGATTTCAGATTAAACATTCAACACAACAGCAGTGGTGCAGTGCCAGGAAATTAATGTAGCTGTTCACTAGGGTCATAAAGAACATGGGGCTGGTCACTGAAGCTTATTTTTCCACAACCACAACCAGCCATGGAATTAATTCCTAACTCGGGAAGGTCTATGTAACAACTCTTCTGCTAATATATGATACTCCAAAAGCTGTTGACATTTATTTCCTGTTTGGCTTGGAATCCATTGGCCCACACCAAATGACCAAAATCTGTAATATGTGAGCCCTTGCACAAGAGCAGGAGAGAGTAGAGAACAGCAGTCTCCGAAGTCCTTACACTAGCAGAGGTTTTTAAGAGCTTCCAGAGGTGCAAAGGAGAATGTTCAAACCTTGAAGAGGATGCCAAAACATTTATCCCTGCCTATTTGGAAGGGACAGGGGGCCTGACCTCAAATGTAGGGAGAGGAAGCAAAACACACTGATTAGGTGCTTGAAGATTGTTGCCAAAGGAAGTTCCAGTACACACCTTGTGTGTACACTTGTAGCAACCTTCAGTGCTTCAAAACAAGGTAGAGAGGGAAACAAAGAGGAAAAACAGGGAAGGGAAGGGAAGGGAAGGGAAGGGAAGGGAAGGGAAGGGAAGGGAAGGGAAGGGAAGGGAAGGGGAGGGGAGGG
>VWPU01007883.1:0-77706 GCA_013398955.1 Callaeas wilsoni | reverse complement strand
GGGAAGGGAAGGGAAGGGAAGGGAAGGGAAGGGAAGGGAAGGGAAGGGAAGGGAAGGGAAGGGAAGGGAAGGGAAGGGAAGGGAAGGGAAGGGAAGGGAAGGGAAGGGAAGGGAAGGGAAGGGAAGGGAAGGGAAGGGAAGGGAAGGGAAGGGAAATTTCTTCCTGGATCTTAAGGGTAAGTAGCAATTCTGAAGAATGACATCAATACAGCAAAAGTGTAATGTAAACAGATACTCAAGTAGCCTGTTTTAAAAAAAAAGTGAGAGAGAGGAGGGGGAGAGGTACTATTCAAGTACTACTCAAAGAGAGCAAAGTCTGGAAGAGCACAGCCCATTGCTGGCATCTCAGTATTTCTTTTCCACCACTTAGACCAATTTGAAGAAAATCCCTGCAAAGAAGCTTTCATAAGATGGCATTTTTGTGATTCAGTATAGCACCAATATTCCTTTTGAGTTTTATAACTGTTCCTAGAACATTCTTGGCAATGAATTTAAACTTTTTGAAAGAGGTCGCATTTCACTGTAAATGGTTATCTGGTATTCACAACACAAAATAAGCATTTGAATATTTATTGTGAGCACATTGCATTTTAGGGAGAACACACAAAGATTCTTACCACAATTATCTTGTTCCAGCTTTAATATATTAGCTGTCACCTCTTTAATGGATCTTGTGAGAAAGGAAAGTTTCTTTCTTTAACTCTCTTTTCCCCCTGAACGCAATTACCACCTCATTCAGAGCTCTTTGTGTCCACCTAATCTCTCCGATTATGTCTCTGACACCGCCACAATACTACATGACTGACATACCTGACAGCTGTGACTAGTGACAGAACACTCACAATGCAAACCAGCTCTATGCAGGATGAGTATTACCTACCGCCAGCCTCCCAGAACAAACATGGAAGGAAGGTAAAAGGGGTGGGGGCATTTCACCACCAGCCTAACCCCTACCGATTTTGCCTCCTTTTAGAGCCAAACAGCATTGACAAGTAGAGCCTCTTTGTACATACCTACCTAATGAACCAATTGTTGGATGAATACAAAAGAACACCCATTAGTATTTTAATTTTTAATTTATAGAGTGGAAAATGCATGTTTGGAGACCTGACTTACAAGCAGGACTTGATGGATCATTTTGTCTCGCTCCAGCCCTTTTATGCTTCTCCGGGTCATAACTCCCAGCTGGTGCTCAACTGTCAGATTTAGGCAGGTGGCTATAGATGAGAGCCTGTGAGGAAAGACATACCTGAAAATGTCATTCCCAGACAACAAACTGCCCCTGCAATCAAGGACAAACTGTCTGAGAATTCAGCATTTTGAGCCATAAAGACACGAATTTGTGTTACAAATAATTGCCAAGTACAATGGCAGTAATGAATACACTAATCAGGAAAAATATTAGAGTGCTTTATAAAGAGTCTTATACTTTAAAATTCCATGGTTTCAAGTGGTATTTATACTTTAAAAGCTTCAGCTTGTCAGCACTGACTGCCTTTTTTTCCCTCCATGGAAAAAAAAAAAAAGAGAATTTTGAGAATAGGGATAAAGCTAATTATTCAGAACAAACAATTTAGTTGCATCTTTCTGAGCTTTTGAGCAGCTCTAGAAATTACACATTCCTAGAATCAGAGAGAAGGTGCAAAAATCAAACCAACATTTTCATGCAGGAAATATCTAGAGCCGAAAAGTACCACCTAAGCATCCAGTTTTCAAAGACGATCAGATAATATTTTTAGAAAATTAATCCAAGGGCGTTATATACATCTAATTTTACATCTAAAAACTGTTCATGTAAGACTGTCTTCCAACAATCATACAGCAAAAATAAAACATGCAGGATTGAGGGATATGCTTAGGAAAGCTTTGTGGTCATAGAGTATTTTATTGAAAGCAGAATTTTCATTTTCTATCTTAACCTTCTTATACTGCAAATTAGGTGTTTACGCTATTAGTATAGATTTAGAACATTGCATTAAGTTTGAAAAGATTTCAGGAGCAGTTTTAGCAAATTTTAAAAATATCTAAAGAAAATCCTCTTTTTAATCCACCATGTTCCAACTTGCAATTCTTCTTTTTTCTGTACTTGAAGTTACCACTACATAGGAACCTGTAAGGCAGATTCCAGTGCTGTAAAGGCAAAAAATCATTACTGTTATAAGAACATTGAGAAAAATCTTTTCTACTGTTAATGCCAACTCAAGTTTTCAAATGGGAAGCTAGAAACAATATTCTACTTAACTGGCAAATTTGGGGAGAAAATTGGTATAATGCAAACACTACCACCTAAAAAATTACTAACAGTCACCTTTCTTACTGAATGTGAGGCATCATGGCAGGCAGGTGGATCCTTCACCGAAATATTTGATGTTTGTCATTCTGATAGAAAGATGCATATTCTTCATTTATGCTTTACAGTGAAAGCAGTAAGGCATGAACTTGTGTTATCTGGAGGTTCTTTTGAAACAAGGTAGAACAAGACAGCTGTGACTAGAAGTCAGGATACTCAATTACAGTACCAGGGACAACTGATCTTATGTCACCTGCCCACTCTCTCACTGGCTTTCAAGGACTTTTGTTCCCAGAATGCCTTTTCTCATTTCCAAAGATGCTGCAATATAGAAAGCTAACACGCTTCACATACATAAGATACGAAGCCTACTAACCTCATGATGAAGATGAACTTTGTTATCCCCCAACTCCTCCACAAATCATAGGAGCAAGAATAAACCAGCATCTTACCTATCAGGCATTCCTACAACAGAAATGCCCAGACTATTTAGTATTCTATTTCAAAAAGCCAGCACTGCCCTCAGTAATTGACTTTATATATCAAAAAACACTCACAAAATTCTCTTTACCATTTTAAGCTTTTATATAATCGAAATAATCTTCTAGACAGCCAGGCCTTGATATGCACCTATACAAGGTTTTCTGAATGCTAATTAGTTTCAGATGCCAGGGCAACAATCTCCAAAACACACTGAAGCACGTGTATGGAATGTATTATAACTCCATTTGTAGTCAATGATGTGAAAACTTTACAAAGCTCTTGAATAATTATGATTACTAATATCCCAATTAGGTTGAACAGGTACACAGACATCCTCAGTGCTAGACACTTAACGAATTTTTAAAAATAATTTATTTCTGAATTTCCTCTCTGACTGGTCTTAAAATCAACAAGTAACATGACTGTAATTAAAAAGACATAGTTTCAGGTTTGTTTGGGATTTTTTTAAGTTTGCTGCTTGGGGCGTTTGTGTCAATCTTGCCAGTCTGAGATAAAAGATTGCATCCAACAATATGAGAAAATTGAAAAAAAGTTTCAAAACTGTCAAAGATTAAAATAAGAAAAGAATTACACTTAATTCTGCTTACTTTATTAAAAGTATTATGGCTTTAAATCTTAATCAAATCAAACTCTGGACAGAATTGTTCTATTTTTCTGTATCCCTAAAAGAAGTAGAGACAGAAATCAGGACTTCTTCACAGTAAGCACTGGACAAAGTAAAGCAAGATCATCTTGACTAC
The DNA here is from genome assembly GCA_013398955.1 of Callaeas wilsoni. NCBI lineage: Eukaryota > Metazoa > Chordata > Aves > Passeriformes > Callaeidae > Callaeas > Callaeas wilsoni. The sequence continues at coordinate 74,172 of VWPU01007883.1, read as the reverse complement.
AAAAGTTTATTATATAAATAAAGCAACCATGGGGAAAGGAAGCAGTCTCATTTTGTGGAGTAGGAATGGGACCAGTTTGAAGTGACTGCAAAGAAAGTCGTTATTAGCATGGAAACAAGCACAGTGGGCTGCAAACAGATACCAAAATAATTAACATCCCCTGCAAATGGGGATTCCCTTGGATAATGAGGACAGGTCATTTGCTCATACTTAGATGTGTTTCACTTGTATGTATTTACACATTTATGCACACAAGCATAATTCACCAGGGTATCCACAGCTGCACATTCTGCATCCTTTTCCTCCCTTACATCCAATCCAGGTGAAAATATAGGAAAAAATGCATAACGACTCTTCCCAATTCTTCTCATCTCAAGAACTCAAGAAAAGCCCATAACAGAAGCATGAACAGAGTCACAGACAGCAGGCCTACCACAGGAACAGAACACAAAGACTATTCTGAATTTACGCCAAATACTTAATTATCCAAAAGCAGGGCTTCTTATTGTAATTCAAAGGCAGCTTAGCCTTTTTTCCATCTTTGGAAGAGACTTCCAATTGAGCTTCTAAAACTGAACAGACATAGGCTTCTGTACACTAAGGTCTTTCTCAAATGAAGCAGCCAAGCCTGTTGAGGTAATGCAGCAGGCAGAAGATTCCCCCTATTCCAATCCTGTATTCAGAAGTACACAGGCATCACATCAGTTAAGAAAACATGGAACATTTGGCAGAAAGAGGGCAAAAGGAACATAGTCACAGTATCTCACAGACAGGAACTTACATGTTGGGAGAACAAGGAGGTGACAAGACTTCTCATCTCTAGTTTAATTTCTTTTAATAAATCTTCCCTTCCTCGTTTCCAGACTGCTGAGAAACAGTAGCTTTAGCATACTTTTACTTAACACTGATGCATATACCAAAGGCAATGCAGAGGGAACTTCAAATTTTTCCTCCCTGTTTTTTCACATTTCAGTTGTTTGAAAATGCTGCTAAACAAACAACCTCCTACTGAAACGAATTTCACTCACACTCCTACCAACCTGAAGAAGGGAATAATGTACATATGCTATGACAGAATAATGCTGTCAAAAACCTGCATTTCTGTCTTAAAACAACTTTGGCCATACAGGTCCATGCTACAGAAATAAAACAGAAGACAGAGCCAAAGGCTACAAACAACATGATATTTGAAAAGTCATGATGGTGAAGTCCCAGGTGACTGAAAAAAGGGAAACATTACACCCATTTTTTTTAAAGGGTAGAAAGGAGGAGCCCAGGAACTACTCACCCATCAGCCTCACATCTGTGCCTGGGAAAATCATGGAACAGCTCCCCCTAGAAGCTATGCTAAAACACATGGAGGACAGGGAGGCGACTTGAGACAGGCAGCAGAAGGGAAGGGTGGGATCAAAGGGAAATCCTGTCTGACCAACCTGATGGCCTTCTACTATGGAGTGACTACATCAGTGAACAAGGAAAGGGTTAAAAATGTTATCTGAACTCTTTAAAGCCCTTGACACAGTCCTGCACCACATCCTTCTCTCTAAATTGGAGAGAGAGGGATTTGATGGGTGGACTGTTAACTGATAAGAAATTGGTTGGATGGTCACATCCAGAGGGTAGCAATCAATGGCTCAGAGTCCCAATGGGCACCAGTGACAAGTGGTGTCCCCTCAAAGATCCATATTGGGACCAGTGTTATTTAATATCGTCATTAATGACACAGAAGAAGGGACTGAGTGCACCCTGAGCAAGTTTGCAGATGGCACCAAGCTGAGCAGTGCAGCTGACACACCTGAAGGATGGGATACCATCCAGAGGAACGCGGACAAGCTCGAGAAGCAGGCCCATGGGAGTCTCTTGAGGTTTAACAAGACCAAGTGCAAGGGGCTGCAGCTGGGTCAGGGCAAATCCCAGTATCATTCACAGGAATGAACAGATCAAGGGCAGCCCTGCCAAGGACAGCTTGGGGTGCTGGTGGATGAGAGGCTAGACATGAGCTTGCAATGTGCACCTGGAGCCCAGAAAGCCAATCATATCCTGGGAAAAGGTTGCCCAAAGCAGTAGAAGACGTCCTATCCATGGAAACAAAAGTTCAGGTCAGATTGGACTGGGCTCTGAACAATCTGGTCTAGTTAAAGTTGTTCCTGTCCATGGCACAGGTGGTAGACAAGACAACCTTTAAAGTTCCCTTCCAACCCAAACTATTCTATGATTCTATGACATGGTAACAAATGGGTAAGGGGGTGGTGGAACTGTTGTTCAATGACTCCTACAATATAAGAACCGGAGAGAACTCAAATCAGAAATAATCCAGTTTACCACAGAAAAAACAAATTTTGTTAAAAGAATATACTATGAACTTTTAGAACTTTCTGCCACATGGAGCTGTGGAATCAAGGTGTCAAAAGGATTAAAAAATGTGAACAGGTGAATTCACAAACAGGCCAATAAATGGAAATAAAGGCATAGGTGGGATTCTACCTCCCATCCTTATTCATCTGGTGGCAGATACTGAGGAAATGGAATGGAACCAGTAAGCAGCCAGGCTTACGTCATTTCTCAAAGTAACATCTTCGTGTGACTTTCAGAGACAGAATCCTGGGTAAGACACAATTCTGGAGGGCTGAAGGCACTATTGCTCATGTTACAATTTACATTGTTTTCCCACTGTTAGAGTTAAAAACAATGCTTGTGCCTGCCACTGAACTGTGTAAAAAGGTGGGGGCTGATTGTCATATCCCAGCATTACCTCATGGAAATGTGATATTAATAGGTCAGCTTCTGCACTGCAATGCCTCCTTCTGTTCCTTCAAAGCCCCCCAAAAATTTAGCATTGTCTAAGAGGAGGCAGCTTGATCCCTTACCTACAAGGATTCCAGCAAAGAATCCTCTAAAACAGACAGAAATCAGGTAGAATCAACTGTTTACACATAGATTTTATTTCTGAATTTACAATGCTTAAAATAAAATATCAGTATCTAGCTATTTCTAATAAATGCAAAAATATAAAACTTCCATTTCATCAAAAGTGCAGAAACATAAATTAGAAAATGGTAACTTTAAACCATACAATGTTTTTTCTCAATGATTTTACTATCAAAACAGATTTGTAAAACAAGCACCATAATTTATCTTACAGAAGACCTTTCATCAAAGCAGCATCACAGGGCAAAACAAGTAGGACATTAGTATGGAAATGTAGTAGCAAATCTTTGAATATTTTAAATGGTATGAACTGCTCTAAGTTCTTATGAACAGTTATAAAACTGTTCTGACTATTTTTTTGCAATAGCTTTACCATATAATCGAATATTAATTGGGCCATATTTAGCTGTCAGCACAATGAAGACATCTTCAAACATTCCTTCTGCCTTTGGCTTGAACTGGACTGGCACATTGATGTAATGACAGGATCTAAAAAGGCAATTATAGGCATAATCATTGTTAGTAAACAAGTAAATACTATCAGATAGGCAAATTCTTGTCTAGTTTGGATTTTCACCAAAATAGTATACTGGATGTGCACTGGATCATCAAGTTTATTTTTATAGATTTGATTATCTATTTTTCTTCTGAAGGACTTTGATCATAAAGGTCATTTTTTCCTCCCAATTATACGAAGTAATACAATACTTTATTGCTGCTACCAACTTACCTCGGTAAGTTTGGTCTGCCTCTTGGCAATATTGACAGTGCATAAACTTTATTTGGAGCAAAATTACTACATTTCTTCCCTTCAAACATCACACAAGTACACTAAAATTTCCAACTCTTTTCTGAAATTCACACATTTGAAGCTACTAAAGTAATTTCCATTACTTCTAATTGCCTCCACCTTAAGAAATATTTTGTTGAATTATTGCAAATCAGTATGTCCATCCTCAAACAGCATTTTAGAAATTTTACACCATTTTTACATAATTCCTCTTCTATTTGGATTACATAAAAACATACCAAATGTAATGGGTGTCTGTGTTAATTGTCAAAAGCCTAGACTGAATTATTTAAAAATATAAGCTGTACAAGCAATAGCTGAAAATTTTGAGTGGCAGTCTATTGCATTCCATGGCATCCAACAGAAATATCCAGCACTGAAACAGGTAGCAGTAACCAGCACATATTGAAATAAGGAATTATGAACAGCTTCACTAGGCAGAAAAAGAAAATACAGCTTTGTTCGCTTTTATTGTACCTACAGTTTTCTTTCCTTAACAGTGTATAGTATTATCCAAAGTCCTCTGGAATGTGCTTATTTCCCCTACTTTTTCTCACTGTGTTCCTACCTTTTCATAGTCCTTTTCTCTAAACTAATCCAACCTATCACAATCAGTCTGTGCTTTTTTCCTTCTACTCTACACCTTACCTACATCTGAAATCACAATACCTGCCTATATACAATTCTCATTTGCTACTATCATCCTTAGTGCTGAAGAAGTCACACCAGCAATATATTTTTTTTAAACAACATCTTAGTCAATCAAATAAGAGTACGCACATTCAGAATAAAGGCTGGGATGGTACTGTATTTTTTTAATCAGATTAATACAAAAATAAAGTACTAATTATACCGTAGTGAACTACAATCAACAGTGCACCAAAGGAATACAATCAAACCAGAGGTTCATGTCTCATACTTGATTGCCAAGCGTTGTGTAACACATCTGGCAGCGTTTGTCTTTTTAACCATCTATGATATACAGGATGAAGATATTTACTCAGCTCATTTTTAAAAAATCTGGTTTTTAAAGTGAAGGACATCAGTATGACTACTTAATCTGTAACATGCATTATGTTAGAAAACATGAATTTTAGTACAAAGAAAGTGTGAAGCTGCATATAACTAGGCCACCTGAGAATTTACAAAAGTTAAAGTAAATTCAGTAGAAAGCCAGAAGAGATGCAGAAGTCTCATCTCTAAAATAATATATGTATGCTTCCTGACATATTATATAACACTAACTCAAAAAGAACAATATGACCAAAATCAAACCTACACTGTATCAAAAACTCAACAGTAAGTTAGGTGTTGCTCTTTCAGAAAGATGGCCACATCTGGCTGTCAAATATTAATTTCCAGACTATGTACCATATGACCTCAACGGTACTGAGGCAGAGCAGTTTCTTAGCATATGACAGCTATATTAAATTCTGCTTGATCTCTAAATTCAGGTCTCCATTTGGTGGGTGCTAAACACATTATTTTTATTCCCTAAAAGCAGAGTAAGTCAGATATTACGTAGCCTGTTTTGTAGCAGTCAGTTGATTTCTCACAATCGAGATAAGACTCATCACATTTGCTTCCTAACCCAAAGATTTTTCTCAAGTACAGTAAGAAGAAACTAGTCAAGAAGGATAGTGTCAGGATAAGTAGAATTCTGCTGCAATTAACTCTTTTTCTCTAAAAAAAACCCCTTTTATTTCAAACTTTCCACTATGCCTGCCCCTCAGTCTCTGAATAGTGTATGGCCTTTACAGGTTGTTGCACCAGTTTCAAGTGGTATTCCTGAAAAGTCAGGCATGTCTGAAGCCTGCTTCACAGACAAACTAATCCTCTAGTCCTCAAAACACAACACTGCAACAGGTAAGTTGAAAAAGAAGAGTATGGGCAATAAGTGCTATTTAAGCCATAGTAACCTGATGGTTCATCGATGAACAGTGACCACTGACATCCAGAAGGATGGCTGCTGAAAACAGAAATAATTAGTGAAGGGAACAACCCAATAAGCACCTTTACCTTTTACTGGTATCCAGAACACATACTACCCTGTAATCAGATGACTTCTGAAAGCAATAAAATCGGGACACTTTTGTTTTCAAACTTTTTTTAAGTAGGCATAGCAATCTTGTAGTCCTTCCAGAAACAGAAAATTGCCTTTTTTTAAAATGTTTAATTCATATGTTTGTATCACTTAAGAGTAATATTATTAAAATTATTTTCCTTGCAGTAAAAAAAATTCTACCCTGTCAACAAACAGAACTCTTTTGGGTGGAAGTTGCATACAGAATTCCACAGCAGTGCTATGTACTGGTACTTGGGATGGCATAACCAACTGAAGAACTGGCAAAGCCACTACACCAAATTCAGGTCAGACTCTTGATACTAGATACAAACTTTTACATTCTTTAGCTAGATTTAAAATTTGATTACAAAGGATTACTTTCAAATTTGGCCCTCAAAATTAAGATCATGCAATAGACCATGTTTAGTACATTACATTTTTTTGGTAAAAAACATGTAGGTAGATGGTACTTTCTATTCTTATACTCTTAGTTAGTGACTAATATTCCAAGTTCCTTCAAAGAGTCTTTTCATCCAATTAGTTTTGAACATTACTTCCTAAGATAGCCAAGTTTAGAAGTGGCTTTACTGATACTCTCCTTGATGCTATTCTCAAATAAAAGCCATTTAAAACACTTTTAACACTTTTTTAAAAGCATCTATCCAAGTCAAGTAAATCTTCTGTGCTTTATGCTCATAAATGGGAGAGCACTTAGTTGACTTCAGAGAAATTTTTTTTAAAAGATAGGAAAAGCTGGTATTTACAACCAAATAAAAAATTGCCAAAGTTACTAGCAAAAAAAAAGTAGACTGACTTTTAAACTTGTGAAGTCTACTTTAGATTAATGCAGTAAGAGTCCATAATCTCTTGCAGAAAATATACCAAATAGTTTTTACAGCATTCCTCAAAAATATTTTTGAAATATCCAAGTGTCTTCCAGTGAAGTTACTCATTTTTTGTCAAGGATGACAAAATCAAGTCATCCTGTCCTTTGTCTGCTGCTGTACAGCCTCAGACAGATCTAGCTAGCTGTCTTTATTTGGATAAAATTTATCCTGGTCACTACCCTCATAAAAAACCCTTCTGTGCCATCTCATGTGAAATATTTAATAAAAAGATGACAGTTAAATTGAAGCACTAACACTTGCCTAAGAGGAGTTACAACACTTGGCACTGAAAAGTCTTAGGCCTTAGGTATACCTTGAATACTTCTGGCTAATACCACCACAGCCCTGTCTTTGTGATAAATGTGGTGCAGATTAGGAGGCAGAATGTCTAACTCCATTTACGATTTGCTCATGATTTCTGCTCTCTATACCCTTAGCTTTCCTGTGTTTAAAATGGGAACCTGTTAAAACACTGAGAATGTATGCTGTACCATTTCTAATGAAATGGTTGCATTTCTGCTTCCTGACAATCCCACTGTTGCAGATGAGCATGTGAGATGCCGTACTTCTTGAAGAGATGACTAATACTACTGTCACATTCTCGTTGTAATGAACTCCACAGATGACTGGGTTTATTTTCAGGGATTGTTAACACCAACTTAAAAATTTCTTTTATGCAGGTAAAATGCTGAAATACTTGGTATGACCAGACAATTCCACTGACTGCTCAAACCTTGTGTTTGCAGAGAATCTTTGATGCAGCTCTGCAGGTTTGTCAAATTAGAAGCATGATGAAGGCAATTTGCTTGGTCTGTTGTGCAGAAAGTATAAATGGAAGGAATGACTTGATTGTGCACAGCATGCCAAATGGTTACATGAAGCATTAGGCTTAACATTAAAAGCAGCAGCACTGTTAGAAACAATTTGCAGGGAAGAAATTGGCAGATGCAGAAATAACTGTGTGGGCTCATTCTGCTTCGAACAGAGATCAGAGAGTACAGCTTAGAAAAAAAAAAGATGGAAAAAACCTCACAAAACCCTCCAAACCTTTAACTATAAACAAAAGCACAAAACATCTCCCAACCTTTTACTTAGACATTCAGAATATTTATATCTACATTTTAGCACTGTACATATACAGAAGATATTTATCTTACTGAATTACTTGGTTAATTCTTTTGTTAGGAGAGAATGTTAGCACATGCATTACTCACCTTAGAGAGTATTTCAAGTGCTTGACGTAGAAAGGCTCTCTGGGATTTACAAATTTCAGCTGTAATTTAATACAAAATGCTTAAAAGTGCACTATATTTAAGCCAATCATATTCAATGTATGACATGCTTAAGATAAATCAGGTCACTTTCAAATAGAGCTTTACACAGACCCAGGGTTTAAAAATAAAGAATACCCACATTCGTGAACAGTAATGAAAAAAAATTCTTATTTCAATATTTTAATGAAGTTAAAAAATGAAAATCAGTAAATCAGAATAATAACAAACCTATGCAAACTATGATCTATCATATTTTCATATTAATATATTACAAATACACTCACTTATTCAGTCAGACAAAAGAGAGAAATTACACATCAAAATTCTTCAAATACTTTTGGAACTAGCAAACTAAGACGTGTACTACTGCAGTCTTTGTCAAGAGTAAAAGTGAAAAAAACAGTGCAGCTGAACAATTGAAAGGACTTACAAGTATCTATTTAGGATAAAGTCTGTCAAACTTACCACGTGTGTTGTAAAGGAGTTATTCCGCAAGTTGACCTTTAATGTGCATGTTTCCCCAACTCTGGTTAGAGGAAAAACATAGAGGTCTTCTGGTGCATATATCCCTTGAATGACTTCTTTTTGTCTGATTTGAAAAATGGATTTAAGATATTAACATTTCTGACCTATATGATCTGTGTGTATTGATAACATACTTGAAGTAACAGGTGCATTTTCTGAGAATAAATCAGGAAAAATAGAAAGATCCAGAAAACATCAACTCTCTCACCTTAAGTTTTACAGGCAAGATATTTTAGCCAAAAAGAATAATGAAAGCATCACTGTGGCATAAATATAAAGGAATTTACTTATACACATTTTCACAGTCTGATTATTTCCCCCAAATGCTTTACCAGAGACCTAGAGTCTTATCAAAGATTCCATTTAACCAAACATTTTACTACCCTGCCATATTCACATCATCCCATAGTAAAAGAACTGACAATTAACTTAAGACTGAAGAAGAGAAAGGTTAAGACATGCAGTACTGTGGTTTTCTCACAATTGACTTTATAGTCAATCGGAGTGTCCAAAAGGCAAATATACAAAAAGTATACACAAAATTCTACCACCAATGCCAGTTCATTTACCACAGCATATCACAGTTAAACAACTTAGAAACTCAACAGAAAAGAAAAAGCATGGAAGATTGAACAATACAAAGCCACTTAGAGGTTTTGGCAAGTCTGGTTTTTACAGCTGCTTACTCTAACATAGAATCATAGGATCATTCAGGTCAGAAGATACTCAGATGGTCTCTAGTTAAACCTCTTGCTCCAGTCAGGGTCAGATGTGAGGTCAGAGCAAGCTGTCCATTTAAATCCCAAAACCCTTTGAGGACAGAGACTGCACAGGCTCTCTGTGAAGCCGGTTCCACCACACAGATATCTCAACAGTAAAAAAGGTTTTGGTTGTGAGGTGGGGTTCTACCCCCACACTCTTTTACCCAGCCACAGACACACTCTTGTCAAGTTTTGTCCATACATACCTTATTCTTTTTGGTTGTCCTTCAGAGTAAACTTTTGTTTCTGGTGTAACTGGAAGCTCAGTTTTTGTAAGGGCACTTGCAGAAGCTTTCACAATTGGTGGTTCATCTTCTGCTTTAGTACTCTATTGGCAAAACCAGAGAAGGCTGTAAACTTCACGTTCAAAAGTACGTAAGTATTCAGGAATGTAAGTCATTCTCCTTACCCAATCCAAGACTTTTATTTAAAGAATAATCTTTCAGGAGCATGAGAGTCTGGATAATTGAGATGGAAGCAACTATTTAGGAGGAATATGTCAACAGGCTTCTGTGATTTTCGAATATTTATGTATTACAAGACAGTTCACAACAAACTAGCAGCGCAGGTGGAATTTCAAAAAGGCTGCAAGCAACCAAGACTTTGCTAAAAGCCAAAAAACCCCTCACTTCCTCTGCAGATATTATGCCCATATGCCTCAAGAACAACCAAGTTGGCTAAACAACTGCTCAGAAAGGAGGAAGACAAAAGTAAGCATTATAATCTGAATTCTCAAAACAGCAAAAATCTTTGCAATAATTTTGTATTATGAACAATATAGCCTTCTCAAAGAAAGGTCTCTCCAGAGAGGCAGAATCAGATAATGCACTATATGGTATTTTCTGCATTCAGAAATTAGGCCAAAATATTTACTATCACCAAGATCCCCATTTATGATATTCTAACACAAAGAGACCAGATCACCCAATGGGAATAATTTGACAAATAACCAATTTCAAATTCTGCGTTGCTTAATGAATCTTGCCAGATACTCTTTGGAGTCCCCTTGGGTCACAACATCTTAAACAAAGTTAAAGAACCAAAAGAACCTCCTACACTTATGGTTGTACAACATTATGTCAATTTTTGAAATGGTGCTGACGTTTTAGACAAGCAGTTGATTCCCTGACGCAGGGAAGATGAAAAAAATAGATTCATCTTCAATAGAGCTGCTATGACAAACTTGTCTTTTAGACATTCATTTCTTCTATTGAAAGAGCTGCTAATCAGTCTGTCAGAAATAGCAGCAGCCATAAAAAAAAGTCTTAATTTTAAAGAGTATATTTTTCAGTTGCAAATAACCCATGAACTCCAGTAGAACCCAATAAAGACAAGAAACGATTTGCACATGTGTCTTGTTTCAAGAGCTCTTATTTTTCTACATAGTGAAAAACAACGGGTGTCATGCCTCTGTTATCATTCAAATTCTAATTTATCAGAAGGCAAGTTAACTGCATGAGAATAAGGTACATCATGGAAAATGATCAGAAGTTACCCCAGTCTTTATAAGGGCTTGAAATACTGAAATCTTGAAATACTGCATGCTTTACCACAGCCTGTACTGACTTCTGCTGTTTCAAATGAGAGCAGTACGTTATCACTCCAAATAGTTACAATTGAGTACTGCAGTTCCAAAGACACCTCAGGAACACAGAAATTTGTATAGCTTGAAAGTTGGAATTATTTTGCTCACAGAGTTTAAAAAGGTTTTCCCTTCTCTCACTTCTGGGATACACAAAGATGATGAAGCTTTGTGCTGCTGATAATCAGATCAAGCCTCTTAGTTAGCAGTAAGTCTTGCGTTAAGAATGAAGGAATTCATCTCAGTTTGCTGAAAAATGATATATGAATTGTCTAACCACATAACTTTTAAAAGTACATAAACCATGTACATTTAAAAATGGCATGCATTTAACATTTGTAGTATCTTCAAAAAATGGCAGGGGTTCTTTACGAAGTCCTCAACTTTCTACAAGCTAAAGGAGCAGTCAGGACTTTGATGCTGCCTCAGCCTTGTGGCAGGTGCTTGCTAGTTCACCCAGAATGGACCAATAGTTAGACCCAAACAGCAGTCCAAGACTCCTGTGCACAATACTCATTCTTAGCTCAATGATCTTCAAACAGCCCCCAGCAGCAGGAACAAATGTTCCGTCGGGAAAAGAAAAAACTCAGTTTGAATGACCAGCAGCAAGAGGCTGGGGCTGCAGAGCACATACAGAATCCCTCCTTTCTTTGTCTCTCAGACTGGCTTTGGAGACATGATGATTTGAACTCCTGACTATAGTTTCCAATGGTGAGGACTGCAAGCACATGCAGAGCATAATCAAAATTACAGTTAATTAATTTGTTAGGAAAAAATTAAGAAGGCATGTGCCACTGATTTTCCTAACTTAATGTTGTTCTTTTAGTTCCTTCCTGAGCTCTTCCAGATTTTTCATTTCTTCTGAAGTGGTGCTATAAATAAATACCACTCAGTCACTCTGAATGACAGTCAGTCACTCTTCCCACTTCATTCTATCAAAAGTCACATTAACCACAGCTGTAGCCCCCTGCCTCAGCAAAACCACCAGATTCCAAGTCTTTTTCAAAGTTTTAGTAACACTGCCTAAACTCTTGACCCCTAGAACATAACAGATTATGATTCACTTGTCTTCTCAACCAAAAGCTGCAACACTCCAAGTAGATCGAAGAGTGTTGATCCCTCTTCTGAATAGACGTACAGTTCCCTACCTAGTTGATAAATACAGTACTTCCTTTTCAAATCTTTCTGAAAATGATCGTGACATGCATTTCAAGTATTTTCTACAAACTTTTTTCCCATGTGCAGAGATGCTATAAAGATCTAATTGTTAACAGCTTTGAAAAAAATCAGGAACAAATCTGACACAGTAGTTCAAAAACATTAATATCAAGTTATGTCGCTCAAAGATTTACACAACTCTGACAACTAGTCACGTTTTCAGTACAGAAATATTTAAAACTCTAGAGTTCTGTTAAAGAATTAATCTTCTCCCCATTTCAACTAGCTCTAAAAAGACGAACGACTTAGATGTTTTCCTCATTTTCAGGAAAATTATGACCAAAGAATTTGATGAAAGCTGAATAAAAAACCCTCTAAAACCAAAGACTATACGGGAGTCTTATGCCAAAAGTCAGAAGTTATTTAACATAAACCTTTTTACAAGTACTCTTTCAACACAGTTAATTTGGAAAGAACAAGGAACCTACAAAACAAAAGTAAGGTACCTCAGCAAGAAGGATAAGTAAGGTTTCTACTACTGAAGCATGCTTGGTACTCTAAAGAAAGATCCCTAATCTTTGTGTGGACTTCTTAGAAAAATCAAGTCAAACCTTCTGAAGAGGACAGAGAAGCATATATAGCAATCATGCCATACTGAATGTACAAAGCTCTTCACATACAGCTTATTTAACTAATCATTAGAATTAATTCTTCCTTATAGTAATAAATCCTCTGTCCTATGTAAATTCCTCTTGTATGGATGGTGAGGTAGAGATAAAAAGCAATATAAGGAGAGAGAGCACAGAAAACCAGTTCTAACTCCCAACCCACTTCTTCCAAGCCTTACTCTAAAGTTTGAGCTGAGGAACAACAGGGATGCAAAGGAGAGCTCAAACCCAATTGCTCCCATGTATAAATTACACAATTATCCCCACTTACATTGTTACTCTGATAAAATACTGAAGCACATTTTATTAAAGACACAAATACCCATCTCGAAGATGGATGTTTGAAAATTCCAAAACTGCACTGAGTTATGTATTATAGCAAAGGTCAGCTACTTCACTATTTATTTAAAAAAATAAAACCAACAAAAAACCCCAAAAAAAACCCCAACAAAAAGCCAAAAAAACCTGATGTGAACATCTTTGTCTACAGAAACAATTCCTCTAGAACGTAAGTTTGTCTCTACTCTCTCTGAGCTAAATAAAGCTTTATATCATAAATGGCAAAAGATAATGCATTATCACATAAAGAAGAGGAAGAAGGTATTTTTGTAACATAAGAAAAAAAATACAAGTTAGCCCAGCAAAAATACTAGCAGGGTTGAGTTTTTTTCCAGAATATACCAATGTATCTAAGAAAGAGTACTGTATAGTAAAATCAAGATGTTACCAAAAATTTGTGCTCAAGACAGTGTTTATAGATTTTATATACTCACATTTCCGGAAAGCTGAAATTTTAGTTTGTGTTTCCTACTCGGATTTTCAACTGAGTAATACTCAAGGTCCCAGAACTGGGAGTAATCTCCTTTATCTCTAGGTAAAAAGATTACAGCAATCTACAAAAAAAAAAAAAAGAGAAAAATTTTGCAGAATGGTATTAATCTTCAGAAGCTTCAGTCTTCACAATTTTACCTGTACAAAGTTAGGGTTCAGCCAGCACAAAATTTACACACTACTGAACACCCATGGCATACTCATGTGATCTTGCAGAGAACTGTACAACTAGCTAGTCCTCCTTTGCCCACAAGTGGAAAAAATTGGATGAAATATGTTGTGCAAGCAATTTTGAACAAAATTTGAGTTCAGATAATCTGCTTTTAGCAAAGTCAGCAAGTGCTGGCACAATTACTTCTATTAGTAAAATGGAGAGAAAGGGGACCAGGAAGGGAAATATGTGCACCCGAAAAAAAACTTCCTTCATCTGGCAACTAAGTTGTGAACAACTCAACTCCTCCAGCTCCAAATCTATAAGCACACGCGCTACAATTATTAGAAGGCCTGAAATTTAAACCAACTTGCATGCTATGAATTTGATCATCCTTAAAAGTCACCTATGTAACAAAGGCTTGTCTCCATACAGTGCTGTACCAGGTTAATTCAAGAACAAACTTGCATTGTTTTTGGAACTGAGGTTGAGGGAAGGAGAGAAGAGAGCAGCAGATTAGAACAGACCACTACAACTATATCTAATTAGCCAAACAACAGATCCACTGCAAAAAAATAGCCAATCATGATAGCACTGAACCTTATCAGCTCCAGCCCACAACTTGGCATCTCAATGATATAAATGTTATTTGAATAGACCTGAACTAGGATTGCTAAGGCAAATACAATTGTTTAAATTCAAATAATGGCTTGCAATATTATGAAATTACTATGAAACTGGACAGGAATAAGTTTTTTATTCTTGTAAATAGATTATAAATTGCAGCTCTATGGAAATAATGTCATAATAATCCATAACAATGAAAAGATAGGTGTTAATGAAAATGAAAAGATAAAACTCAAGTAGCATTGTGAGGGAAGATGAGGGAAGAAAGACCCTCACAAACCCATTTAGTCTATTCTTGGATGTTCTTTATAATTGTGGTTATGAAACCCTCTGCTGGCCAGGAGATAAAATTGTAAGTCAAATGAAATCAACTTTAGGAACAGACAACTGCTCTTGAACAAGTATGGCAAGAATGCTTCAAGGAAGGGAATCAGGCGCTTACACTAGTTTTGTAAGAACCCAGTATTATTTGCTATTTTCTTCTGGAATTTCACAAAACATTTAAAATAATTCTCTGTTCTAAAATAATTTATCCTTAAAAACCCCTAAACAGTAACACACCACCACTTTGAAATTAAACTACTTTGATTGCATGAATTCCTTAGAATCAACTCCGCTGAATTAAGCTGATATGGACTACCTGATACACTCCAGCACCCAATACTGAAAGGCCAAGATTTTATCATTATCAGATAAAATTTATTTCTCATTTCAGATCTTATTTTACAACTGAGATACACTAATATGCCTGAAATATTTATACATGTTTACCTTCTCTTGTCCATGAACTTCCAGAGTACCAGACACATGGGAAAATCTGAAAGCGGAGTAAGGAACCCTATAAACAGAACCACTTCCATCCACATCCTGCAAATAAATTTATGAGTCAGATTCAGAAGGGAAAGGAAAAAAATAACCTGAAACCACACAATACACCCATACACACACCACCCTTGCAGAGGACTGAGGAAAATACACCCAATCAAGCTGCTTTTAAGTGAAGAATTGATATTGACTCCCTAAAAGCAAATTAATAAAGACTGAAACTACTAAATCCAGTCACCACAACGACTGACTTACAGTTCAGAGGTGGTGCACTGGCTGGAACATGACATACTCAGTCCCATGGAGTACTGGTAAGAGTGCTACGTAACCATTTTTTCATCGTTTCACAACAACAGACCATAATAATTCTAGCATAAAATCAAAAATCATCACAGCATTTCAGACTACCAAAAAAATAGGGAAGCATTTACAAATATTAACAGCTAGGCACAGGCAACAGCACTGCAATTAAAATAACCTTGACCTAACTCAAATTTCTACAGAGATATCACATACAGTGCAATTTCAGCAGCACAAGTCTGGAACAAGACAAGTCTAGCATTCTGGGGCCAAAATGAGACACCTCTCATTTATGCTTGATTACTTAATGCAATCTGGATGATGATACTGTATGAGCACAAGCAAACTCTGTAAAGCAGTAAGTGAAGCAGAAACTGTCCCACAGAGCACTGATTGATTCACAGTCAGGGAGCACATTAGGGATGAAAAAAAGGAGCTAAACATTTCCCTGATATGGACAAAGGGAAAAAACTTTGTAACTGAGGTCATGCTCAAATATGTATTCTTTCTTGAGAGGCAGCAGGGAGAGAGAGCACAGCAAGAAGAGAGAAGTTAAAATAAAAGCCAGGGATTTGCATAAAACTCCCAATGCAAGCACTCACTCACTTTAACATAGGCTGGTGTAAAAGATGACAAATTCCACTTCAGATTTTCATTCCCTTTATTCTCCATTTCCAGGTAACTTTCTAAAAGAGAAATATCAGACCAGTATACTAAACATCTTTGTTCAAGTACTTCTGGCGTAAAGGGTTAAGCAGAAACTATGTTTCTAGATGAACACAAGATTAGTGGAAACAGTTTTCATTGTAAAAAATCTCAAGAGCAGACTCAAACAAAGCACACTGTCATAACGTTTGAAAAAGAACAAGAAATATACGCAAGAAATTTAGACTCCACCAAAAAAACCCAAAAGATATCTAATTCCTTCCCAAGACATTATTTGATCATTCAGAGACAAAAGTCTGGGACCAAATAAAGTTGTATCAAAAGATCTGTTTTGTTACTCAGCATACATATAAATACATGACTCTGGGCAAGAATTAGTAGGACAAGATCATCTCAGCCTAGAATGGCAGTTTAAAAAGTTTAGCTGCATATACACATTATATAAGAAATTTATAAACACCAGAGCATTATATTACAAACCTGTTTCATAATTTTAGCAAAAAAAACCCCAGATATTGATAAATTAAGCCCTGAAAGTCCTCAAGTCTGCTGGAAAAAAAACTGATGTCAATGAATGATGTCAATGAAAAAAACCCCTCATTACCCTCATTACCTAAAAAAGTAAGTACTACAAAAAACCTTGGTATCTAGATAAAAGAATGAGAGCTCCATAGAGTTACTTTGAGAATTTTAAGCATTACTGAAATTAAAAGTACAGACCAAGCATTTCAGACTCCATTATCAACACTGTCCTCCTTGATCACTACATAGCAAGACAAGGACAGCCAGCCTTATAGCTGATATTCCTATTGTCTTTAGGAAGAGCATTTATTTCCCTGCTAAACACAGACAGACTGATCTCATATCTTATGGGCATAAACACAGATGAGAATGGATCTACTGCAAAGGTGCACTGAGCCAAAAGAGTTTCAAGTAGACACAGTAACCTTTTAACACTCTTTTCCCAGGCACAGTGCAGCTGCATTCAGCATAGTGGCTGAAAAGCCCAGCAACTGATTTGCCTGTATGCAAACCTATCTGTGGAAAAAAAGGTGTGACTATACTGCATAAGAAGAACTAAAAAAAAAAACCAACAACAACAGTTACAACACCAAAAAACCAAACCAAACCAAAACCAAACCAAAAAAAAAAAAAAACAAAAAAAAAAAAACAAACAAAAAAAAAAACAACAACAAAAAACAAAAAAAAAAAAAAAAAGGAAAAAAAATGGAAGAGCATTTCAAACTAAAGGCAGAAGTGAGGAACTGGTCATTCACACTTATCAGACCGAGAGAACAAAACCAAAGTAAAGGCACTAAAGTTCCCAAACATGCAATACAGTAAACAAAGCCTCTGAACACAAGATACCACGGATGCTATATTTAATAAATATGCTCTCTCACCTGAGCTTTGACCAGGTTGTGTTTTAGGAAAAACAATGCTTTTGTTCTTTATCTCCATTTCTGTTAGAGGGAGCCTGAGGAGAGGCCTTGCCACATCAACTACAGGATTTTCAGACTGTGGAGTAATTATATCACATCTTCTACGTGGAAAGTCTGATCCAGACACACTCTGTGCGACAGCCTCTTGAATAAGCACTTTAATAAACTTTTGCGCAATTTGGAAAAAAGCAAAGTTTTAAATAGTGAATATTGATATATTAACAAGTCAAGCTATTTACCTGTATTTCCTTGAGCTGCAAGAGCTTATGTTCAGCTTTACATTTCAACAGAGGAAGGCTCTCATACATTAAATCACCAGGTCTCCTCCAACCTCAAAAGTTTAAAGATTCTAGGACAAGTTTAATTTAGGAGAAAAGGAACATTCGCTGAAAATTTGCTATCTAGGCATTTTAATTCAACAGGAATAATAATTTCAACTAGTTTAACTGACAATTCCTACAACATTCTCTGTTGCAAATAATGGAAACAGAGCTGCCTCATTCAGAAGGAGCTTTGTGTTCACTTTTGCTACATAATTAGAAATTTTCAAACCTTCAGTTAATGCTAGTAAAATCTTAGCATACTTTTTGCTGATTTGGAGAGGTAGCAAATAAATGACAAAAGCATTATAAACGATCAGATTTCTTATAATTTGATGAGTTTTGCTACATTCTCTACACTTGTCCTAGTAGATTTCGTAAATCCTTTTCTCATATTGTAGAACATAACATAGTTAACTATGTGCAGTCATCATTTCCTTCTCAACAACTTCCCTGTTTGGGTTTTTTGAAGACAGTTTTCAATTCTGTATCATACCTCACACTTCCCTTCATGCAAAAGGAAAGTAGATACAGTTCTAACCTTTCAGCGTTTACTTCTTTCTCCATGCATTGTTACAAATAACCCAAAACACACACAGACTGTAAAAATTTTTTTTAAAGTCTCTTTCTTTAGGAGAGATTACCAAGGAGTCCTGCTCTTACATGGAAAAAAGAAAAACTGTTGGCTTCATAAATTCTATTTCTAAGTCTCAACTTAATCAGGGAAAAGTCTTGGATTAAAATCCATGAAGAGGCAGAATCTGTTCTAGACATTCTTTACCACAGACCTGTCATCCAGAAGGTCAAGTTTACCTTAAGGGAGCTCAAAAGGAGCTATGGTGACATGTCCAATAACATCTTTTGATTTCTTTTATTTTAAAATATGATACAGACTACTTTTATGTGTGCACATCTACATATATATATTTAGCATTTTAGAAAATAATGCATAAGGCAGTGGTGGGTGCAATTTTGTTGGAAATTCAGTTAGTGTTCACATTTTAGCATTTCTTCAGAGATGAAACAACTTAAAATCTCAGTTTACAAAACGGCATCTCAACTACTTTTCTTTATGAGAACTTTACAAATTGAAAAGAATAATGGAAGCTGACAGAGCTGCTGACTGAAATTTAAAAGGTTTTAGCAACTTTATTAGAACTGCCAAAGTAAAATAAAAAGTTGCAATCTCAAGTCTCAAGTAAACCACATACCTTTAGTCCATTATCACAACGGATATAGATGAGGCCACTCCAAGGAATTAACGTGGGCCTTGTGGCAAGTGATGGATTAGGACTCACCAGAATTAGAGTACTGCCCCTAATTAAAAAAAAAAAACAAAAAACAACACAAAATCAACTAGCATGATTCTCAGAATGAGTAACTACAACATTTGTCACTAGCCCCTGCAAAAAAGGATGCACTTTTAAGACAGCAGGTAAGTGAAGATGCTCTACAGATAGTTATATTTAAGGTATTTGGAGATATGCAATATATTAAGATTTAATAGCCACGAACCCAGGATCTTCTTTCACCATCACTGAGAAATCAGACCACCTCTTTTCATGGCCTAAATCAGTTCAAGAATCCTGCAGGCTCCAGCCATCACAGTGCAGAGTATAAAATATTCTGGCTGGCTCCTGTCCTGACAGGATGACTGCCCTTGGCACTGCAGGGAGATGGTCACGAAAAACAGAAAACTGGGCAAGTGTAGCTTGCTATGCTGAAGTCAGCTGTTCCCACGGGTCTGCTTCCTACTTGCAGACCTCTGTTCTTGGTCCAAACTACTTAACTGGACCCAAAATGTAAGGATTCTGCCCACTCTTTTCCAGTGAACACATTTTAAAATTCTACACTGCAAGAAAATTGCTTGCAGAAGGCCTTCAATACCCTCTTTTTAAGCAATCATCCAGACAACCCTGAATTTAGGGTATGAGACACACAGTACGTCCTTACTTTCACAGCTACTGGAAAGTCATTCACTGTTACTGCTTTTTGAGACCATTTTTCTTGGCACTGATTGAATCTGCAATGAGTGGCAGATATCCTAGCCCTTCCATGGAACTCTAGTTTGTTCTCACTAGTGATGAAAGTTTCCCAGCAATTTACATCTACATGAATATGAAATTAAGTGTTTAAGCGTTATCCGCGATGCAGGACTGAAGAGAAAGTATGTTTGAGCAAACATCTTCAAAGTTAAAGCAACTACTGAAATACAATTCTGAAAGCAAAATCTGGTTTCTGGTGGGAGATTTTTTTTTTGTAAGATGAGAATAGTTTAAGAACAAGGTCTTAAAGCCATTCTGATCTGAACCTTAAAAAAAACCCAGAAATTTAGAAGGGAGAGGTGGACAGACCTTTGAAGCATAAATGGTGGAAGTCTTTGCTGCCATGTGTGGAAAGTCTCATATACATATACAGTGATCTAATGACTACAGTTCCAAAAAAAAGGCTAATTAAGGCACAGGCAAACTGATACTGGCTTGTCATTCCTTGCATACCTACAGATATTGAGAAGCCAAAGGCTGAATAGCAAAACTCAGTTTTCTCAAAATAAAAAAAAGAAAAATCCCACAATCAAACTGTGAAGAATATCAGCACATTTGGTAAAGAAAACAGTAAGTCCCCAGAAGAGAAGCCTTCTATAAGAACTGTTATTTTGGAGTTGTTTTTGTTTTAAATACACAGCTAAATTTTAAACAAAAAATACTGCAAAAAGAGATTTTTAAAGCTTCAGCTTCACTGGCCATCCAGCTCCTTGAAAGTTATGCAATCATAATAGTACTTCCAGGCACAGAAAATTCCTGACATCCAGGTAATTATGTACGTGACAGAAGAACATTCCCATTATACAGAACTGTAAAAGGATAAGGTCCTAAAAAAAGCTAGATTTGCATGTTAGTTGACAAAAAGTCTATACCCTGAAACTAAAATAGTTTCAGGGTAGAGTCTAAGCAAACTAAAGTAAATTCCTAAAGACCAACTAAAATTCCTAAATTAGTTACAGACTCAAACTAACTAAAAATAAATTCCTCCAAAACCTCACCATACACATAAAGGAACTTACGGAAATAAACTTACTCTGGTTCAACAGCTCCATGTTGTGGGGTTATAGTAAGGCAGTGAGCTGGCCATGAAAGTTCAAATGTCAACATTCTATTAGAATTGTTGACAATTTGTACATGTCTAGTATCTGCTGTTTCACCTGTAACACACACGTACAAAAATTCACAAAAATGCCCAAGATACAGAGATTCACCAATGAAAATATTTTCTGCCCTAATTTGACCTTCACAATACTTTAAAATCTTCATAGGTATGCAGTGCATTCTGTATGTATACACACAGCACATTACCTCTGATAATTTACCCAAAACTGTGTTCAAATCAAAGATTTGCATGAAGATTACTGGCCAACCCAAACATATGATGCAGTACAGTTATCTTAATACTGCAGTGGCTATGTCATTAACTTCAAAAAATACTTACCAATAGAAGGAGATGTCAAAGTCAAACACTCAGGTATAACAGCCCAAGTCTGTTGAGCATCTGATTTACTCTGAAGCAGATCCTTAGTTTTTGCAGATAAAGAAGGACCCTGAGGTCCTTTAACAGGAAGAACATCCAAAGTTGCAGTGGTATGTCTGACAAAGTTCTCAAACCTGAAAATAAGATTGCATTAAGCAAAAGCAGTAAAAAAACCCAAATCTCTTGAGTAATTATAATAGCCTACTCTTAGTATTTCTCAAAATTTTATTATTAAAGTGCAATGCTTTTTACATGGGCCCTCAATTTAATTCCATTCTCCTTTAAGTAAAAAACAATCCAGCACCCATATTAGGACACAGCTTTTTCACAGAATGTTTGAAGTGGAAAGTACCATTTAGAATGGAAGGAACTAAAATAAACAATTATCTTCAGAAGATAATAATATAAGATAATTTGAATAAAACATATACAGAGAAAACAAGCACTGCAGAGAGAAATAAGGCAATGCAAGTTGAGTTTCACAGCGTGCTGTGCAACACACGCTGGAGGTCAGGAGGGACCTCCGGAGATCACCCAGTCCAACACCTCTGCACAAAGGAGGGTCAGCTACATCAGGTTATTCAGGACATTGACCAGCCAGGTTTTTAATTTCTTCACAGATGAAAACTTCACAGCCACTCTGGGCAACCTGTTCCAGTGCCTTACCACCCTCACAAGAAAAAAACATAACTACATACCTACAGTTACTTATCATAGTTACAGTACCTGTCCAATTCCAAATGGCGTCCAGGAGACTGCTGAAAGCCATCCTGATCACAAGTGGAATATCCGACCACAGAAAGGATAACCTTTTGCATATTTGCATAGAAAACATGGATATCATTTGTCCCTCGTGGGACATCACATACTAAAAATGAGAGTAATAGAGCAATTCTAGTAAGAAAAATTCTATAATACTCAGAAATTACACCACAGAGATTTAGGACATAGACCCAGTTAACAATCCATCACCTATGAAATCCCAGATCATTCAAAAACTACTTCCTGCGAGTTTAGTTATCAGGTGTAGCTCAACGCTAACATCAAATATAATATATAAATCTAAATACACACTAATTTAAAACTTTTTATTATAAGATATCATAAATATTATATTAAAAAATAAATATAAAAATATTATCATATAGTTTTCACCTTTATACAAAAGCTATATACTAATATGATTCTATGCCAAATTAAGAGTTAAGTTTTACTCTTTTCTCTAACACTGGCTTAACAACTTCAAAGGATACTCCAGAACCCAAGTATCTAATGTTCACTACGATTTCACCCCAGCTAAGATGAATGATAAAAAAAAAATCTTTACTTTTCCAAGTAAAGACAATATACCATTCATAGGGAAAGAATCAGACCACATTTATTCAGGTGTAGTAGCCTTAGAACAGTAATAATTCCATGTGTGAATATAACTAGTTCAAGAATAGGATTTTACAGTAAATTTGTTCATGACACTTATGGGATAGAACAGTTGGGGGTGCTTTAAGGACCCCTTTACAATATATTGTATTCTTATTAATGAATTTCTTACTAACAAGCAGAAGAAAAAGTTTCCTAAATTTAGTAAGAAAATAAATATATATTTTGGTGTCAGCCAAGTTATCTGCCTCTCAATTTTCAAATGTATCTGTGTACAACAAATGGAATCTCTCTCAATAGTTAAAAAGGGAAATACTTTGCAAATAAACTCAGCATTTTTAATGATGTAATATTTACAGACTGGGGTTTCATGTTGCTTGGAGAAAAGTACAGAAAATAATTTAAATAAATAGGTACTGAATGAAAAAAGGCAAATTCTGTTGTGATGGGTTGACCCTGGCTGAATGCCAGGTGCCCACCAAAGCCATTCTATCACATCCCTCCTCAGCTGGACTGAGGAAAGAAAATACAACAAAGCTTTGCCCAATACATCTGTCCAAATTCAGAATTTTTCTTCCACACTTATAAAAAAAAAAGTGAAAAAGTAACTAGGATTCAAGCCAAAAGCACATTTGCCACACAAAAACAAGTATTATATTTTTCTTCTAAGAAGTCATAGTCTTACCTTCTGTCACAAGCTGCTCCCCTTGAAATTCTTCATCAAATACAGTGTTTCTCAATAAGTTGTTTTCTGGGATTAAGCGTTTTTCTACCTCAGGTTTATATATCACAGCTCTGTTAGAAACAAACAGGAGTCATTAAACTAAAGAAAGTACTAGAAACAACAGATTGAAAAGATTGATAAGATTCATAAGAATCCAGCATAATTTTCACTTCATCATTTCTTCACCATTTCAAATCTGGGAGCTTTCACTTAAAACCGCAGTCTTTTCACAGTCTTAAAATGGTTAAAGAAATACCTGCTCTATTGCTGCAGAGTAAAAGGAAACACTGAAATAATGGTTACCATATGTTTGTCTTTCCATACTTGTTCTCTGCTGTCAGTCACACCTACCTAGATTTCTGATAAGTACATCAGGCATCTGAGTGATGTTTCAATCACCACAGGAAGCAGGAGAATGCTATTTTGGTTACAAGTGAAAGCCTTTTGAGAGGAAAAATTGACTAGTCAATGTCAGAGTGGCAGCAGGTGCCAGCCAACAGCAGGAACACAGAGCCAAGGAGCATGACTGCCAACAGAATAGAAATGACTGGGAGGCACAGGGATATAAATAGTCCTGGGAAAAATGGGAAGCTACAGGTCAGCAAGAGGAAATCTGGCACTCAGATAAGGTCAGAACCATGAAGGAGGATAGAATACCTCAGCACTACTAACTCTCACGTCTAAGCTACTTACCAGGCTGCTGACTATATATAATTTTGGAGTAAGGAACTTGAGGCACAAGTTGGCAGATGAGGCAGAGTACTCATTTCACATTCCTGCCCCTAAGTCCCAAATCATGTTCTCATTCTAGTGCACAATCACAGAATGGGGTTGGACTGGCTTAGAGAACTCAGTCATTGCAAGAAATACACATCTCTTTCAAGTTATCAAGGGAGATTTCAGAGAACCTCTCACCAAGAAACAACCAGCTAGACCACTACTTTCAAGAACCATATGCCAACCCGCTGACTAATAAAATCAACAAGTCATTTCACATACATAACAACAGCCAGAATCTGAATAAAATAAGTTTCCAATAATACCTATGTAGTTGTATTGAGCTTCTAGATGGGTTTTCTGTTGATCTGTAGACCAAAACTGTTCCCTAAGTACTTCAGCCCTTTAAGGAGGATTCCAAGATAGTGAGCATTGCCTCATACAAAATGATTCATACAAAAATCAGAAACAAGCATCTTTGAAGATGCTATTCCATGAGTTTTTTATTCAAAGTCATGCAGCTAAATTCAGCTGTGTTTAATACTTTATTTGGATAAGAATACACACAATGACTTCCACACATTGTCAGGCAGTGACATTTAAAAGCAATAACGAAATAATGCTGTTTTAAAGTTTTACACTGAATTATGATCATCAGCACCTTAGTGCTCCACCTGGTCTTAACATTCTGTGTTACGCTATACCCCAAAGACAGCACAATCCACAAGTGCCACTTACGTCATTGAAATTAGAGTAATTTTTGTGCATTTGAGTTATACAAATTGAAATGCAGAATAACATGGCTGCTATTTAAGATCAGCAAGGTATTTTCAACAAATTTCCTTAGTGTGGATGTTCTTTTTCTCATATACACATCTACTCAAACACATTCTTTGTCAACAGAATTCAGCAAACCAAGACATGAACCTTTTTTGAAACTTAATACTCCTGGATTTCAGTACTATTCTTTTAATGAGCCTTTTCTTTAAAAACTAAACTTACATAAGCATTAGAAAGAGAGATACCAAGACAGAACACAGATCTCTTTTGATATGAAAAAAGAAAACATTTCCCCAAAACCCAATACACTTGAACTCAAGAAAGTTAAAATAGAATAAAATCCTTAACTGGGATTGTAGCTACGGTATGTAAGCAAAGCCATAAATGAACAAACCCCCATCAACAACTTACAGATGCAAGACTTAATAGATCTCTACATACCATCATCATCTTTTAGTTTGTTCTTGCTAGCTTTAGAAGCATGTTAAAACCATACTTGTGACAGCACATACCACTAGTTTTAACTTCTTATTAAATTTCTGTCTGTTACAATAGCAAAGCACATCTTACCTGCGATACTGCTGCCTAGAAACTTCATCTCCCCAAAAAAAACATACTGTTGATACCAACGTGCTTGTATGGAAGTTCTTTTCCACTGGATTCCATGTTATAGTAATCACCTGAATAAATAAATAGACAACATACAGAGGAAAAAAAAATCTTATTGTTTGTATTAATGTTTGGAATATGAGTCAACAGATTACTACAATACAAGTGAAACAGGACATAACAAAAATTAGGTGAGATTTTAATAAACAACTAGTCAGACATTTTCATTGATGACATTTAATTTAAAGTAATAAAATTTGCTCAGAATAAAGCACTGTACTTACTTCATGTGTTCCTTCTCTTAGCACAAACTTCTCTGGAGACACCATCATAACCTGAGGATCCATCACTGTTTTTGTCTGCAGGTTTGCCAAGCACAGCGCTTTAACATAGGCAGCCCGGGAACCTGTGTTTCTCACGTGGACGGAAGCTTTCTGTAATCTTGCAGACAATGATCCTTCCAGTGTTACCATGAAGCTACCTGACAATTTTTTAACATTTTCTAAAATTATATTGCTTGTTCCTCCATATCCAGATAATGGTATCTGGGAGAGAAAAAAAAAAAAAAACCACCATCAAATAACCAGTACTTCAAATGAAAAAAGCTTCTTAGTAAATAAAATTTATGTACAACTATGGTAAACTATAAAAAGAGTTACAGAAAAACAAATGAAAATGTTAAAAATGCGAACTGAAAAGACCTTGCAAGAAATAGAAAAGACTAAATTTTTTCAATAATTTTCAAGCTCTACTTCCAAGTTTGTTTAAGACCTACCTACAGAACAAGACAAGTTAAGATTTTTTTTAACACTTAAAGAATTAAAATCTTAGGCTGCTTTTAATATAGTACATAAAACATTTCATCCTTTATGAAGGAAAAAATTGCATGCAAAATTGACACCAATGTTCAAAGCGTAAAATTTAGTGCCCATATGATTTTAACAAGTGTACAGATATCCATAGTATATATCTTGAATTTTTGGGTTTTTGACAGAAACAGCTATTCAGTGCTAGATTTTCAATAATTGTGAAAAAAGTACATTTAAAATTATTAGAAATTACGTTGGGACTCTTACAGTAAACTTAATTCCTGGTTTTGATCGAATGCCCAGCTGTTTGATTTCCAGTTTTGCAAAGCAGCAAGTTACTCGAGTGGGTGTAAACATAAGGTATATGTTAGTATCTTCTTTGGGACGGATTTTGAGTTCCCAATTACTGGTTAAGCGTTCTTCTGATCCGAATATACTTTGAAGCTATAAAAACAAAGACGTCAGAACTGAGTGACTATAATAAGAAAAAAGCATAGCAGTAAAACTTACTACACTTGGAAGGAAGAACTAACTTCTTCGAATTCCACATTAACTTCTTTAACAATGGCATATTTAAAGTTGCAATGCTTAATAAGCAATGAAAAATACAAAGTCCAAGATATTTTATATTCCCATAACAAACATTTCAATGCTTCTCAGTTTAGACAGACTTTTTTGTCCTCAATCCCCAACCAGTCAAGGCTGAACTTTACCAGCACTACATTACTTCTCTCTCAGTGTAAGATTTTAGATTAAAAAATCTGAACATTTGAGGGAAAAAGGGGATATAAGTAAATGTGGGTTACATAACAAAAAGACCCATTAGCCATGGTAATTCCTAAAGGCTGATTCCAGTTTTTCTATCCTCGTCTTGTCTCCCTCCTGCAAGAATGGCCACTGATGGATCACTCTACCAAGTACTGACTCTGTTGTGGTACAGCAGCTTAAAGAGCTGTAAACTGAGCTCCAGTTTGCTGCAGCACTCTTACTTCAGCTGTTCCCAAGGTTGCCAGTGTAGCTTAAGTTCTGCTACCACATTCATCTTGGCAGTCTCAAAATAAATACACAGCCTGCTAACACTTCAGGGCAAAAACATTTTCATTATAAACACAGCCTGGTAACTGTCATAAACATTAAAGAGAAATTTTCATGACAGCCACCTGAAAGGAGTCGTGATCCTGGCCTCTTATCAACAGTCTTAAATGCTGGGTCACAGATGGAGAGTCATTTCTTAGCGTTAACTTCTTCTGTCTGAAAAATATGTTTGGTTAGATTTTACAGCAAATACAAATTAACTGCACATATTTATTCATGGAAACAATGTAACTGGGACAGTCAATTTTGAAGTAATTTAATGGAAAAAAATCACCTCTTGGATCAATAGAATATGCTAGATAGAAAGTTATTTCTGTATTGTCAAACTTACACCCCCTACACTGTTATACATCACAACACGTGAATACTTGTATAGCAAAACAATCCCCAAATTTTTTTTTTCCTGAAATTCAAGTACTGTACTCAACAGCCTGAACTTTTAAAGAAACCAGTAATTGTATCAATACAAAAACTCTTTAAAAATTTCCACTTTTGGATACCGTTATGATGAGATTATCCAGAGACACCTAGTTATGCAGAAACCAAGTCTTGCGAGTAGTCTGGCCCAGATGCACTGGAACAGTTGTGAAGAACTAAATTCAGGGTAACTTTTCCTTTTCATGTACTTCTCAATGTAATAGCAACACAGAAAGTTATGGTCACTTGACAGAATCAGGTTGAGCAAAAAATACTTTTTTTTTCCCTCTGTGATACATCCTAGCATAGACCAGGCTTCTGGTACTCAGAGCTTTCCTCAGCAGAAGTAGGAAACGTCTCCAGCAAGACCAAATGCCTTTGTAACTTTAACAAGTCAAAATACATTGACAGATGCATTTGACAAGCCCTAAAACTGCTAAAACATAAGAAAATAGATCACGCAGTTGGAATCAAAGAGAAGGACAGAGAGACCAAAGCCTCTTCCAATCAACACTAGCAGACACTCTTCTGTACTCTGTTAAAACCAAAATTATAGAAATAATTTCAGCTTCCTAAAATCAAGGGTTCATGAAAACTCTTTTACAGGAGGAACAGAAAATAAAAAGATAGCAGCATACAGGAAAGAAGCAGTAATCCCCAAACACCAAATAACCAAAGCTACTGTTAGAAGCAGACTACCTTCACAAACCAGAAAAACAGAAATGCAGCTATCAGAAACAGTTCTTGGCTACAAACATGGATTGCTTTTAAATCACCAGGAACATCGTTAGATTCCTCAAAAAGTTCAGTATCATCCAACAGGGGATTAGTCCTTCAAGTAATAATTACTAGAAGTTCAGAGATCTGCAAAACTTGCAGACTTTACATATAAAAGAAGCAAAGAGTATCCTAACAATTATGAACAATTTCACTAAAGCATAGAATACTGAACCTGTAAACTTGAAACTAAAAAGGTGCAGACAAGTAGTAGTCTGAAGAATAAAGTAATTCATAATTATTCAGATGGTCAAATTACATTACACAGACTGGATTCTGTTAATTGTAAGGGATGAGATAAACCATAGGTATCAAAAGAACCAACAGAATCATTCTATCAACTTAGTTGAAAAATACTTTTCCCCTCATTTCTACTTACATGACATACTAAACTTAGAGAACCAGATATTCTAATGATAACTAAAGAGTCCTCGATAATACAGAAAGCTCAAACAAGATCAGTTTGTTTCCAAAACTTTCTTGCACAAGAAAAATAATTGTAATACACTGCTTCTTTCACTTGAGGCATAGAAAAAATCACTATGAATTATCAATGTAAATAGGAAATTTTACTTCAAATAAGTGCAATATAAAATACTTAACTTGATATTCAATATGAATGGCAGTCCAACTCATACTTACACTGATGATCCAAGTGATACTGCTCCCCAGGCAATGAACTGCTTGTTGGAGAGGATGGGTGGAATGTCAGAGCCCCCAGCAGCTGTAGACACAGGTCTGTTTTTCCCAGATTCCACCTCACCTTTTATCATCACTTCATACTGAGGCCCAGATGGCAGCACAAGGATTTTCAAAGTACTTTGAAAATAAATAAATAAATTTAAATCCCACAACAGAACAAGATTAGCTGATGAAATCAAAATATAACCGAAAAAATATTACAAATAGGCATTACTAAAACTACCTTCTTAAGGGGAAAATACAAATACTTCTTTTTATTTTATGACAAAGGCCAGCTTTAGGCATAGCCCTAAATTTAAATCCTTTGGGCTGTAAATACACATCACATGTACCTCACAGAGTCTTCTGAAGCATTTCATTTGGAAATAATTCAGATAAATATTTCAGAGACTACAGCTTGGCAAAGTATTTTTTGTCCATACTAATTTCTAATTATTTTGACAGACTAATTTCAGAAAGAAACAAAGTCTGGCTGTAGATTAAAGCAATGCCTTTTGAATGCCATGAGAAACGTCATTGAATTTTTACAGGTGCGAGATACCCAGAAGCACCAAGGAAGGAAATCTAGCTTTTAAATAATAGCCTGAATCATTTGCTTTAGCACAGAAAGACTTCAAGTCAATAACAAAACTCAAGAACATCCACTCTAGCTGTCAGTGAATCCTTATGAGGCCTGCTGACAAAGCCCTGAATCCCATCAGCAGGGAACATGGACCCTCGTTACTGCCCCAGTCAGTTTATCAGTCTTCCAGCAATACTTTGACATAGACTACAAAGTTTCCAGTCCACCTGAGTACCTCGAGCCTGTAAAAATTCAACCTATCCAATAGGATCATACTGCCAGTAGCACAGAACTTCTCATTGTTTAATTTAAATGCACTGGAGCGGCCTAGTTAAGCTAGCTAGTGAAGTTGAACATATTTTGAAGATACTCATTTGTCCATTCTTGCTCTATCACAGCAGAAACTGGAAATCATGTAACAAGAGAGGAAAGGCTGCTCTGGAGAAATGAGTCAGACCCCTGTCATTGCCAGAAACTCTCCCATGGTATTTTAACAGTCACTTGAACCAATCAAGTTTGTTTTGCAGAATGAAGTTCAACAGGCGCTAATGAGCAGAACTATGAATGCTCCTTCCATCTGCAAAAGGAACACGTACATTAGTGTTGTACAGAACAAACTTTTATCTGATTATAGCAGATAATACTTATGATCTTGATCTGTTCTTGAGTTTTTTCACATGTAAAATAGAAATAACATTCCCCTTGCCTCAGCAGAGAAAGAGGGAAGCAACTGAAGGGGCCGCTGAAGGTAAGTGTTTTGAAGCTTTGTTGTACTTTTGAAATAACTACCATATAAAGGGCCTCAGGGACTTACTCCATTTGTTTACACTAAACAAGTCTTAGAATATTTCTTGATGGGAAATATTACCTATTCATTCTGCTATACACACCTGAAGAGGCAGATAATCTACAGAAAAGGTGAACCTTAACAAAAATCCTTTTGTAATGGATGAGAACTCTCATGAAAACAACTGACGACAAAGGCTCTCATATGGGTAAAACTTTCAATTTGTTCATTACCTTAAGGTCAAAAGTAGTTCAGTTTAACACATGCAGCACAGAATCAGTTGTATTACCTTTCTGTAGTTGTTGCGCTTTTTGGAAAAAACTGGACAGTCACTACTTGTTGTTCTCCAGGAAAAAGGAAAAGGCCCTCAGGTTCAACAGCAAAGCAGCTGTCCTGGTCTGATGTCTGAAAGCAGGCAAGGACCAAAGGGGGGGGTTAGTTACTTATTTTAAGGGATTAAACATTTCTACAACATGTAACACAATTTGGTTGTGCACCTGTTATACATGCAGTTCAGACTATTTGATACACCTGGAGTCTTCAAATTAGCACCCAGTATCATCACTTAATGTGGCATTTGTGATGGTAGTCATATATCCTATTTCCATGGCCTCTGATCCTAGAAATGATGGGCTAACAAACCTCTTTTTGTAAAATGGAACCAACTGCTCCTTCTGTTGACTTTGAAATGCTAGTTTCACATGTGCTTAGTTACCTTTCAGTCTGGAACCATATTTTCCATGGATTCTCAAAAAGGTCAAGTAAAGACATTGCATATCTGAAAAGAACTCACTTTGTATTTAAGTTGGCAAGATGTACCCTGAAAACTAATGCAGTTTTGTCAGAAAATACATCAGATGTTTCCCGATGCTAATATTCATCTTTGCCCTAAGCAAGCTTTACTCTACCAGCTAACACCTGCTGTGCAGCACAGGCTTCACTACTTTTACATATAACAAATATTTTTGTTAAAATTTAGTAAAAATCATGAAGGTACGTTTGTTATAACAAATATAACTGAAGTTAAGCAAAAGAACACCCTTATGCTTTTTCCAAAAAAGGTAATCTCTTTGCCATATTTCATTCCCCTTACATAAACTTGTAATGCTTTTGTCAAACCACAGAGCTGAGGTAAAATCCCAAGTCTCGGCTCTAGCTTCAATACAATATGAACAGCACAAAAATCATGATTTCAAGAGGGAAAAGCCAACCTACCTTAACTTTCAAATATACACTAATGTTTCCAGCATTTTTCAATGGCAGCTGCTGCTTGACTGTTGAACCCACACTAGCAGACAGATGTATTTTCTGTATAAATTAAATAAGCATGTGTTTGTATATATACATACATAATAAAACCAAACATTACAAAGGTAGGAGGCTAGGAGAGGCAAACTGTTCTTGGAATACACTTTGTAAATATACACAAACCTGTAAGTCCTCTGGAGCATGTATCCTTGCTGTTCCGGCTCTTGCTCGGAGAGAAATACTTTTAATCACAGTGCTAGGTCCTGGACTATCCACTTCCACATCCACTCTTGCCAGGAACTCTTCTGCTGGACCCAAGGAATCTAGGAACAATTTTATGAGTAGCAAAAGCAAGCAAGTCTGCCAGAAGCAAAGGCCATTCCTATGGATGCATGTCTCACTTCAGCTACTCTTCAATCTTAACATATTCATGTGGTGATAATAACAGAAGCTCTCCCATTACTCCCACAACACTTTTTTCCTCTTTTAAATAAAGTCTCACAGGACCTTATTTAAGCATTTTACCTGTTTGTCAAATGTGACTGAAATTATTGCTAATGCAAACAAAAAAACCCCATCCTACCACACTAGCCAAACTAGTTGATATATGTACTATTTTCTATTCAGGAAGCCAGAACAATTCAGAGGTTTCTTCAAATTTATTATCTATTTTGCAACTAATGCAATGTTTTCTTACATGATGGTTTAATTCCCTCAGTAAAAGGAGTTAACACAAATTCCACACATCTTGCAGTACAAACTTTGTACAGGTTCATACTGAAGTATGAATGTCCCCAGTAACATAGAAAGGATTAAGATGTAGAGGTATTCTGCCTCCCAGAGTTACTAAAAATAAATATGATACCTGAAATATTAGTGCACACAAACTAAACATGGTTTCAAGTTTGCAACCTGTTCCTGCAATTCTAACAGATGTATACATTAAAAGTCAAATCAGTTTCAGCTGAAATGAAAACCAAATTACTTTACCTGAACAAGAAATTTGCTTCTTAGGTGCATGGAACAGAACCCAAACTGTTAAAGCTTCAGGATCCTGAAAAAGAAATTGGTTGTCTCATCTTATGGGGAAGGAGAGAATTATTAAAAGGAGGCAACAAACAAACAAAACACCCACAAAAACCAAACAAAACTGCTCAAAAAGGTACATTCACCAGAAATCATTACTGTGAACTCAAATATTCTGCACTGTCATTTCAGACAGTAAGTAAAAAGAAGAATCAGCCAACTACAAACTACTCACTTGCCCATCATAGCTTGCATGTATCACATGATTTACAACTGATGGAGCTGCTGTCTGAGAAACTGCATCCATTTGTTCATTAGAAGTATTAACTGGTTCCTTGGAAAATGTGAAGCACCGCCAGGCTACTGCATTCTGTCAAAAAAAAGTATTACAAGTATTAAATCTCTTATTGTCACTAACAGCAATGCTGACAAAGCTGAGAAATGCAATACGTTTTGAATGATCCAAGTAGTTTGGGGAAAAAAAAAATCAAAAATTAGGCTGTAGTTTTGGTAAGTATACAATTGTCCAGCAAACTCTCTAAAAACAATAGGAAATCCTCTTGCAGTAAAAGGAGACAAGCAGAGTCTGGTTAGCTTAAGCCTTCAAGAAGTTTGGCTGTTAAAGACTAAACATCGCTAGTCCCCAAGACAACCTGATCCACCTTAACATAAGACCAAGTCCTTTTTTTGTTCCCCTGAATAAGGAACCAAGGCCAACTCTCCCCACAGCACAAAGCAGCAGTCAGCCCAGCCTAGCCAAAAACCTGAAAACTGCATTGCCAGAGATGCAGAGAGGACCACACTGTAGCCTCTCAGACAGACTATCATCTAGCAGACAGAGACAAAGCAGACAGAGAAAAGTGTCCTGCTCTTGCTCCTGCTGAGGAAGAGGGAATACGTTAAACTTGTAAGCAAGCTTGGCTGCTTGTTTGAACAGTCAGCTGTTCCATTTGAATAGTGGAATATGTCTTCAGCTTCTCAGAGAGAAGAGGGAAGCTTCCAGCTTCCTCAGCTTCTCCAAGGGAAGGTTTAGGCAACACAACCCTTTTCCTATCTGTCCTGTGCTATCAAAACAAGCACCAGAGGCGGAATCTCATGGCTAAGCTATAAAAAGTAACCAACAGATATGACACAAAACACCACACCTATCCCAGAAGCATTTTTATTGGTACCATTACAGCAGAATCAGATTACCACCCTGCAAAAACTATTTATTTCCTGACTAACAAAAGACTTCTTGGGAACCTTACATCTAGTGTCCAAGTTATATTTCCTAATGATATGTAACATAAAGTGTTTGGGTATTAAAATTCAGTATCACAAGATATTAACTCTCACATACAGAAGTTTTACTGTACTTACTGCATTAATAATAAGTCTAATTGGCACAAAAGCATGAGTTTTGTTGGTAAGTTTTAGGGGAAGAGCCTTCCAACTGCCAGAAGTCAAGTCACCAAAATCCAGGCAATCTCCTTTTCCTGTTTCCACCTGGTTTTAAAACACAGCAGAATTTAGAAGAAAGGAAAACCTTCAAAACACACTACCCTAAAAAAGCACCAGGAAAGAAAGGATGTTATTCACCTATTCCATTCCCTTAACACTATATCCACATATAATACAAACCTCCTACCAGGAGTAGGAGGAGTCTAAGAATCATGTTTTCTTTGATATCAGAAGAGGTTACAGCCAACTGGCTATCTAACATGCATTTTGCCTCAATCAATTAAGCCAATCTTAGTGCAATGTTTATCCACCAAAATCCAACACACAATCAAATTATTTTGGATAATTCAATTTAAAAGTAAGTTTAAACCATGATTATTGCTAGCAAGTAAGAAATGTCTGTTTTAGGTAGTTAAAAAGTCATTTTAGCAAGTTAAAAGTTAAGAAAATAACTAAGGGGCAGTTAATTTTTGCTAGCTTAAAAACATTTAAGTGTCATGATCTGCAGTAAAATACAGGTTTTATTTGGTACTTTTTTCAATCTCAAGAATGTAACAAGACATGCAGAGATTGAGGACGGGGTTTAAGTTTAATTTGAACATGACAAGTTTGAACTATATACTATGAAGAACACGGAGAATGGACTACATGTAAAAGAATTTTTAAAATGCATTAAAAAGAAATAAAAATTTATGGAAGAAGCATTAAAAATTATATCCATTCATGTGCATTCATTACTTCAAGACACATAATTAGCCCAAAGCAAGTTAAAAGACCACCTTAAATTAAAAACAAAAAGTTAGCTGTGGCTGATGTCTGAAAATTTTACTTTTATCAACCATGTCACAGACTACCATGTCATTTGTTCAGGCACCTCCAAAAGTATCATCAAGCCTTTTTCTGCCTGTCCATACTCTCAAACCTAGGACTATACAAAGCCAGATTTAATTCTTAATGTCACACTGTCTCCCACCTGGTTATTCTTTGTGATAGGACACAAGACAAAAGCATTTTACACATCCATTCACTTTTAATTTTTAATTAGTCCAAAATAAGAAAATATTCTCTACAATCATAAACAAGTTAGAGGTAGTAAGAAACCAAGACAAAACCTACATGATGTAAAACATAAAGAAATCCTTACAATTGGAAATAAATGGTTTTTGTTACATTAAACGTCCAATCCAACACTGCAGATACCTAGAAAGCATTAGACATTTAAGGTCTTGTCCAGTCTTTTAACAGTGAAGAAGTAATGCATTTTAACTTATTCTTTCCACACAGAATCCTTCATTTCCAGATTGCTGCTTTTCTACAACTGGAACTTCCCAGACAGCAATAAGCTTCTCAAAATTTTTCTTATATTCCCACTCAAAACATATGAAATTCCAGGTTTCTTTGAGGAATAACTTTGCAATCCTATTCTTGTCCAGTGTAATTAAATTATTCATAAAATTGCAACAACAACAACAGACCCACATTAAGCAGCAACTTACTTCTAAATTAGGATTTTCAGCGACTGCTGTCAGAACTACCCTGCTTGCCAAAGCTTCTGACTGAACGACTGTCTCGGCATCTGCGGAAACTGGCCAAGATGAAACATTGAGGATATACTGGAAGATCCCCGAATGGGAAGGCAAGAAAAGTATTTTCAGGTCGTTGGTAGAGTAGGGTCCTACAATGGTTTTATTCTTGAAAA
This sequence comes from Callaeas wilsoni, assembly GCA_013398955.1. Classification (NCBI taxonomy): domain Eukaryota; kingdom Metazoa; phylum Chordata; class Aves; order Passeriformes; family Callaeidae; genus Callaeas; species Callaeas wilsoni. The sequence continues at coordinate 38,075 of VWPU01007883.1, read as the reverse complement.
CCAGACATTGATATTTCATACGATCCATCTGAAAAACAAAATACCTGTCATTTTCAACAGGCCTTTTACCAGAAGACATTTCCTTTCCAATACATTTATCTGGCACCAGTGCTTAATGCAGACATTTTGTATATATTTTTTTTCCATTTAATTAATGCATCTTCATATTCATGGCCCATTTCCATCCTGCTCTGCTGCAGGTCTTTTCTTTTAATTTAAACAGAGAAGTCAGCCTGAAAATTGCTGAGGTTTCTTTCTACCATCTAGTGAAAGATTGACACTGGGAAAATTAATTAATAAGTAAAACTCTGATTTTTGAGAAAGAACAGCAGCATATCTCAGAGTTGACTGAAGAAAAATGGTTTTAATCACACTGTGCAAACAAATGCATATATTTATTCATGGAAACAACTGTAAAGCAATTTCATTTTAAAAATCACCTCTTGATACAACAGAATCACTGGTTACAGGAGCTGCATAAAAGCCCCATGACGCTGATTAGAAAATTATGCAGCAAATCCTTATTCTCATACACACACACACACATATATGAACACACAGAATTGTGACTTGATGTTCTTTAAAGAGGAAACATTTTGAGAAAACAAGATCAAAACCAGAAATCATACTCTTGGAAAGACATGTGCTACATCTGCTGGAAGAATATACCTGAGGGATGTGATCAGGATTTCTAAGACTTATAAGCTGCAATATTTAAAGCAAATCATTGTCTGCTATTCCTCAGTAATATGGACCAAATAAAAACAGCAAGAACCGTATTTAAAAAAAAGAAAAAAGCAATACTTCATACAATCTACAACTCAACTGAACTGTGGACAGCACTGCACAGCTTCAACAGATTAACTAGATAAAGAGCAGTCTACCAATAACTAATAAGAACAGAAATAACATCTAACACTAAAGTTATCAAGTATCAAACTGTCAGAAACCCAGAGTATTCTATGCTTGTTCTGTTGTTATATTCTTCTCTACTAAGTGTATTCATCAATAAAAAAAATTAAATCATTCTGATGGACCTTGAATCTAACATATTCTCATGGTCTCAAGATATTTTACTTCTGGAACTACTACTTTGATAACAGAAGTACACAGAATTTAACAAAACTGAAGTGCAAGACAGTCAATTTATGGCGTATAAGCTACCTACAATCCACAGAACAGCCCATCTAGCTTGAAGCCTGCTCCAAATATTTCTCATTCTCCATCACTCAATATCTCTTGATTTCAAGAAAAACGAGAGCAAACTGCCAAAAATGTTTTAGCCGTAACAGTCCTCAGCATGGATGTTTTCTAGCCTAGGGCTGACTTTTCTTGCATACACAAAGGTGGGAATGAATAACCCATAAACTCAAACCTTCCACACTTCAGGCACACAGTACAATTCTACAGATCAATCACCACATGTGGCATTTACCTCACAAAGTCTACTTGTTGGAGGAAGTTAGGTGGCCTGGCTGAAAGAAGGTACCATTGCTTTTGTGCATATTAACTATAAAACAGGGAAAAAATTACGAATCTGTAAAGAGGGCTCTAATTTTACATATGGTATCTGGCAAAATTACAGTATTATTCAGCTTTATGAAAAAAAAAAATCTCTTACCTTTTCCCCATTAACTGAAACACTGAGTATTCCAATGCTGACCTGCAACCACCGGTCAGTTGGATTATAAATGCTAAGAACCGTCTGTGATGCAATTCCCACACAACAGGCATTAGGGAACTTCAGTTCTTCTGGTACTTTTATATGTCCTTGGGAAAATATTCTCCTGTTAGTTACAAGTACTCAGAAGCAAATCAGCACTCAGGCTGCCACCAAATTTATGAACTCATCTGACAAATGCTTCATTACGGCAAAGAAACGTTTGACTCCTACAGATCTCATAAGACTGTTTTCCACAAGCAAGAAATTAGAAATTTCAATCATTTTTAATTTGCATCTTAAAGTTCTACTGTCACAAAAATAAATACTTATGGAAATGGCACATGCAGACCCACGAAGTATATATATACACCTGATACAGAACACTCAGTGGTCACGATTTAATCACTACTAGCCTAACTTGGAAAATTTGAACATTAGTATTACAACATCTTGTTAGTATAAAAATAGGTAAGGAGTATTTCACTATTTCAAAATGCACTAACAAGATCAATGATATGGAACAATCAATAAACAAGCTCTAAACTGTCACAGATTCAAATCTTCAACCCCACTAGCTTGTCATTTAGACTGAAAGAATTAGCCAGAAAAAAAGTACAGCAAAAAACAACTAACAAGACTGTAGGTTAAAAGAAGTTTTTAAACTTAAGTAGTAATTTGTGTTGCTTAGGTTTAGAGCTAAGTCTAGATACAGAGTAATAGCAGAAAGGACAGAAAACACTCGGCAGCTTGTCTTTCCCTTCATAACCAGCAAACAGCTTGAACCCTCCATGTGCCTTCTTAGGGGTTTTGGCCTTCACTTTGACTGTTCATACCAAATAAGGCTGGACATAGAAATCTCCTCTACTTTCCAGATAAAATACAATGGAATTTCAAGAGCATGACTTGTCTTGCCTAGTTTGAATTGCAGCTAGGATTCCCCGTCCTCCTATGAAAGGTAGTTCTACATCCTTTACACAAATACAAAACTACTTAATATTGAAGAATGCTGAAATTCTTCTAAATTATGAGAAATGTTTTTTAAGACCATTAGGGGAGCTATAAGAATAGACACTGAATTCAGAGAACATCATTAAACAAGGAAAACTAGTAAGAGGGTTTGCATAAGCAATAATTGCAGTTACACTTAGTACCATCTTATTTACTATAACATACGCAACATTACTATCACCATTGCTGTCCACAGCTGTATTTCAAACACACTGTAAAAAACACACTTACCGATACCAGGTGACTTAGACAACTCCCACTCACTTCCACCAGCTCCAAGAGGTTGTCCAGTACACGGTTTTATATTTAAGATATTATTCCATGAAGTACGGTGTGGATTATAAAGTGAAGCTGCACCCAAAGAGCCAGGACCAATATTTGGACCTAAAGGAATTCCTAACAAAAGTGGATTCTCAATATGTCCTGCTGGGATACCAGAACAAGGAAGCCCCGCTGGAAGGCCAAAACCTGCAGAGCTGCAGCCATGAAACTGAGACAGAACTGCATTTCCTGTAGGTTGTATAGTTCCCAGATGCTGTTGTGCAAATGGAGCTGTTGCAAGAGAATGCCCTGTAAGCAAGGTGGGGATAGAAGAAGAAATTGCTTGACTCTCAGAGGTAGTGACATCGGATTTAACAGTTGATATAGGAACATACTGTTCACCAGATGAGTTCTGATTGTATGGCAAACAGGTGTTTAATCCAGAATAAACAGGTAATATATTCAGAGAAGGCAATCCTTCTCTCTGTGCTTTGTTTGTTTGATCCTGACACACTTCTTGTGCATCAGCATTGACAGAAAGTGGCTGAAAGGTGCAGAGTTTAGTTGGTAAAGCCGATTTAACATGGTCTAGCTCTCCATGATTTGCTGGTATATTTGAAGGAATAAATGGAAGCTGCTTTTCATTCTTCAGAAAACCTTCTTTGGACAGTTCTTGGTCCCGTATATTATTAGGTTTTCTTTGAAGACCAGCAAGTTCATTTTCTTCTCGTTTCTGGTCAATACTAAGTACTACTTCTTTTCTATGTCTTTGACATGAGTGGTCTTCTAGATTTTCTTTTGTATGTTCCTGTGGAGGAGTTGGGCTGGCCTGAATTATTGTTGTGCTCAGTTCACCAGCATTTTCATCCTAGTAAACAAATATAACATGCAGTATTACATATTTTAGAAAAGCAATACTGTACATAAGACCGACCTAATTCTGGTACTGCCTGTTCAGGAAACTTTCCTGTCTGATCCTTACTGGTATTGCCATCTAACATAAATAATAAAGTTTGTTTTGTCTGAAGTTTTATTTTTGTAACTGTGGTTCTTCACCTTGAAAAAGACAACCTGCAGCTTCAACTTGTCTGCTATCCTAAAGACAAATTCTACTGAGTCTGGCCGAGATGGAGTTGATTTTTTTCACAGCAGTCTCTGTGGTGCTGTGTTTTTAGATTTGTGTTCAAAACAACATTGATAACACACCAGACATACCCACCAGATTTAAAAAAAAAAAAAAAACAAAAACAACTGAATGGCCTTGAACCAAATCACTGACCAAAAAGGATTTGAGATGCATGAAAATGCACTGACACAAACACTTTCCAAAGACCTTCCATTTTGACAGGTATGGTACAGCTGGAATGAGCACTCATATTTACACAGACATGCACGTAAGTCAGAAAGGTTCTTCGGGTTTTGTCCATCTGTTTTTTAACGTTCCATCCACAATTACACACACTTTGGAAAAGGGGAGACATAACACAGATTCCAAGGAATGCATAAATTCAGATAAAACATTGCCAATTATATTAATAAGCCTAAGACTGCAAGTCTGAACACGAATTTCACTCTCAGTGTACATTCTTTTCTAAACCAGTAAAAAGTCAGAATGATTGTCAGAGGTAGAAAATTCCTGAAAAAGGTAGTACAAGCTACACTAAGTATTTATAAACATTTCTCCAGAAAAAAAAAAACAAACCAGGAAAAGTATTCTTCTAAAAGCTGAAGCTGAACAGCAAGGAAGCCTCAGGTGTGATGAAAGCAGATATAAATCCTGCAAAATACTACTGGAATAGTGCACCACATTCCAAGAACAGAATGACCTAACGAGAAATTATGGAAAAAAATTAAAGGAAAAAAATACATTGACTCTAACTTTTTCAAAAGCTCCTAGTTCTTTGATTGTTTTACTATGTTTGTATTTATTAGAGTGTGTGCATTTAGCACTGTTGATACCAAAATTCAAATTTCTGAAAAACCCAGAAGCTGGAAAGAAGCAGAATACTTTTTCCCTATGCACAGCATATCCTGAACTGTTTCAAAACCCTTAAGGCTTTTCTAATTTAGAATTACTTTGACCTGTAAATTTTGGTTTAGGGGCAAAGGGGAGGTGCACTTTTGTGTTTCTTACCCAGTATGTCTCTGAATTATTCACCACTGCTGTGTTCTTATGGGTACTGCCAGGTGCAGAGACATAGGTTAACCTGCTCATGCTTGGACTCGAATAAACAGACTGAGGTAGCACATTCTCTTTGCAAGGAGATTCCTGACAATGTGATGGGCAAGTGAAGTCTACTTCAGATCTGAAAAAGAGATTCAAAATATGCCAGTATTAAATATATATTTTTAATGCTGCCCTCAAGAAAATCAATGTTACACATTACCTGTACTATTCTAAAAGTCAACTTACTTAACTGTTCTGTTAAATGCAGCCAGCAGAAATGAGAAATCAGCTCTCAATTAACCTTTACAGGTTCTGGCTTTGGAGTACATAAAACACATTTTCATTCTATATAAATCCATATAGTTAAAGCAGCAGAGTTCCACAACTGAACTCAGACACTAAGGCCACAGAAACAACACAACTTATTAAAAGGGGTGAATCAATATACTTGTATCTAACTAGATTAAAAAGTCAAATGAGATCATTTAACCTCCCAGGCATCATGCATTAGTTTCCTATTCACTGCTGAGATTCTCTTCATTTCAAATTCCTGAAAACACAGGATCTCTCACACTGTTCAACAAGAAAAGCTAACATGACAACAATTTAAATCACTGACAATTTTAACTGGAAATCCTAATATTGATATAACATGCCTGCAAAAATACGTCTACTTCCGCACATACTAATTTCTGAGAAATGCCAGACAGTCTGTAATTCTAATTATACATACAAACACAAACTGTAGTTAAATACCAAACAATGAACTTAGAAGTTAAGTCAGGGAAATCAGCTGCCTCATCTTCCTATGAGACTGCACACAACCATTAGCTACTGGCCATGTTTGTGTTCAAAACTACGGAATTAATTTAGTTGTAATCTTATGACACTTATTGTTATGGGAGCTCATGTAAGAAACGTTTTTCTTTCAGTTGCTAAGAAAACTTTAAACCTTGGACACAAGTATGTATCAAAATACAAAACAGTCAAAAGTAATACAAATATTTCTACCCATCCTCTCCCACAACAAGCAATTATTCAAATCAGAGAAAAAAATGGAGTGAAATACTTCTAAGTTTAAAAAACACATCTTCATTGGTCTAAAGAATGTCCAGCTTAGGGTATAATGAAGTCTTAGCCTAATAAAGATCTTCTATAAATCTGGATCACAGTCAACATTCAAACTAAGACATGATCCCTCATCGATCCTCATGAAGCACTAATTCTTATAACTTGCACCAAAAAATTTACCCTGAAAACGCTGTTCCAGAAGTCTCACTAGGAGAAGAGTGAATCAGAGGTGAAGTTGAAGGTCTGAAGCTATATTGCTCATCCTCCGGAGTTAAGTCACATTCATGTAGAATGGGTTTATGCTCTGGCAAATAAACAAAATTAAAGCATTGTATTTATTTATGGACAGGAAACAAGTTTACTGTCAAGAAAAGCCTTTTCAACAACTAATTGTATTTATATAGGTTTACTTACCAGTACTACTCTGGGAAGTTGGGGAGAGCTTCTCAAAAGTAACATGTTTTGCATTCCCACCACGAGGAGTACTGGCATCCTTGTTTCTCCTCTCTATATCGGCATTTTGCATCTTCTCATCATTGTTCAATTTCTGCACAGGCTTGGCTGTTGTAGGATTTACTGAGACATATTTACTAGATTTCTTGGCAGGTTTTAAGTTGCTGACGGATGGAGTATTTCCTGCACTTCCCTCCACCAAATCATTACATGGTTCAGGAACATCATTTGCTGCTTGATCTACTGTTTCTCTATCTTCCCCTATACTACATGTACTAGTGAGACTGCTGTTCTGATAAGAAAGCAGATTTCGCTGTGCCACTTCCATTTTTGCTGCTGAGGGAATTCCACATGTGTGGGCTTCATTTCCATTAAGTGCCTCTGATCTAATATCAACATCCATTGACTGTAAATGTTTACTATTTACCAAATCTGACAACTTTTCTGAATATTGAACGTTATCTGCAATTACATCTACGTGGCTGGGAATACCAGACAGACCAGAAAAATTCTGACTGTCACTTTCTTCATTAAGATGATCAAGCAATCGCTTCTCTATTCCTTGTTGTTTGCTATGATTATTCATCAAGTCTTCTGCAAGAGCATCCCTACGTTTATCTTTACCCAGTAAAAAGGTATCAGATGTAAGGTTCTGGACAGATGCTTCGTGTTTCATAACGCTCTCGTATTCACTTTCACATCTGTTCTCTTCTGTTTTTTTGAGGTATTTTTCCATATCAAATGCACTACTTTCCTCATTGTTGGATAATACCTCATTAGCAGAGAGTTCAGCCTCTTTAACAACTCCAGGAAGGACATGTGTTCTTTTACTTTTATTGGAGAGTGCCATCATCATAGCAGCTAGCTGGGAAGGTTCAGCACTGGTGGAAGCATTAGCAATAGCATTTGCAATTGTGCTGATACTCAAGACAGAGTCAGAATGATTAGACAAGCCACCCTCAAACTTGTCTTTATGAATTCCATCCTACAACAAAACAGAATGAGTTAAGCACCACAGTAAGAAAATTTTTGGTTAGTGTTTTGTTTCTTGTTTGCATTTCAGGATACAGCAATATATTAACATTCTTCAGTGACACATTTTTAAACACCTGTCAAGAAGGAACACTGCAATAGACATAATTCTCATTCTCCTGGCTTTTTAAGTCTACTCCGCAAAGGCTTTTTCAGATTAAGTAAGTACTGCCTGCTAGGAAGCCTTAGTTCCTGTGAAACTTTTAAAATCCTAAAATGTTTTATTTAGTTCAGTTGAAAGAACTGGGAGTAAAATCCTATCAGGGACAAACAGCAGAGAAGTTATCATGACCAAATATACAGTAACTTCCCAATTAACATTAAATCATCTGCCTCTACAGAGAGAAAACACAGCTATTCCTACAGCTTTCTCTCATGTCTGATTTCTTCTTCAGTTTTCACATTGGCTATTCTTAGCAAAGAGCATGGAGTAGGTAGATAGTCATATCCACAGCCCAGTTTCTTTCTGTCTCTCTCAGATGGACACAGACTGAGGAAGAATGGAAAACACCCCTCTCTCTGTAGATATGCATGCATAACTTCACAACATCCTCATTAAAAGAAAGACAAAGCGTGGAGCAGACAAGTACACCATGACTGGACTGAAAACTAGCTGAACTGCCAGGCTCAAAGGGTAGATCAGCAGCACCAAGTCTATCAGGAGGCCAGTCACTCACTGGTAGAGTATCCTGGGGATCAAGACAGGGGCCAGTACTGTTCAACAACTTCATTAATGACATGGATGATGGGGCAGAATGCACCTTCAGCAAGTTCCATCATCATACAAAATTGGGAGGTGTGGCTGATATGCCAGGAGAGTCAGCTGTCATTCAGAGAGACCTCAACAGGACAGAAAAATGGGCTGAGAACTTCAAAGGGAAATGTCAAGACCAGCATCTAAGGAGGAATAACTCCAGGCCCCTGTACGGGCCCTGGGCCAACCAGATGGAAAGCAGCATGGCAGAAAAGGACTTGAGAGTCCTGGTAAACAGGAAGTTGATGACAAGCCAGGCAAAGAAGGTCAACAACATCCTGTCCTGCGCTAGGAGGAGCATTGCCAGCAGGCTTAGGGAGGTGACACAGGAAGGGAAGGTAGGTATCAAGGACTACCAAACTGATAAGACACTTTTTTCAGACTTGCACCACGTTCATATTCTTAAATTCTATCAACTAAAAGATTTTATTCCCATGCTAAAAATAAGTTCTTTCACTAAAAAAATAGAAGGGGAAGACTTGATCAGAAACTTGATCACAGAACATCAACAGCCTACGAGTCTCTGAAAAACTATGGCCTGATAGACTGAGCAATTCCAAAAGTGAAGCTGGAAGAAAAAGGAAAATGAGAAAACCCGACTTACTGCAGGATCATGCCATTCTAGTGAAACTATCCTAAGAAACAGGGGCACCTACTAGGATTCAAATGAACAATATAAAAAGCAGTGAGCTGACATGAAAGTCCAAATTTAGCTGTATTCAAAGAAACAATAATAACTGGAGTAATTTGAATTTTGTTTCAGTTCATAGTTGCACTTTAAAAAAAAATACAAGAGAAATACCTTTGCTTTACTTTTGGTAGCAGCTCCTGTATTAATATTTTCATATATTCCAGCAGCACTATCCACCCTATGCCCTGAACCTTCAGAGCTGGTAAAATTTGCATGTTCTTTTGTTTGTGCTTCTAAGTCATCTAAGGAAAAAAAAAAAACAAACAAAGAAACCAAAAACAAATAAACAAACACTCCATTGAATTAGTTTACAGTAAGGAAATTGTCTAAAAACCTGCATTTTTGGGATACACATGCTCCCTTAATGCCCCATAGAAAAAAAGAGCTGTTCCATAACTACCTGAAAACACCTCAGACAACTGTGAAATCTCTTGGCCGATGTCACCTCCTGACGAATCAGATTGCCTTAGCAAAGCGACAGGCTGCCTTTTCTTCGGGGATGTAATATAGTAACCAAAAGATGGCTACAAAAAAAAAATACCAGAATATAGCATGAGTAAATTTAATAATTAACAAATAGGTTCAATGCACTTGCAAAGCAGTTTTGGCCTGCAGTGCCTGCTCAGTATACCTCTCATACCATTAAGAAATAACATGCGCCTCCTAGCATTGCAAATGCCTAATCTAAACACATACACAAAAATCTAAACAAACACACTTCCCATATGTACATAAAATAAACTAACAACTGGCATGGCTGAACCCCAGCTAGTGACTAAGTACCACACAGCTGTTTGCTCACTCTCCACCTCCTCCTGACAGAAAGAATTGGAAAGAACAGGTAAACCTCGTGGGTTGAGGTAAGAATAGGTTAATAACTGACATGAGGTATAAATTATAACTATAATACTCGTAATGAAAAGGAAGGAGAGGGGAATAACATACAAGAGAAACAAGTGGTGCAAAACACAATTGCTCACTGCCCACAGACCAATACCCAGTCTGTCCCTGCACAGTGATCCATGGCTGCCAGCCAACTCCGCCCAGTTTATAGACTGAGCAGGATCTTCTAAGATACAGAATATCCCTTTCCTCAGTTTGGGTCAGCTGTCCTGGGCCATGCTCTCTCCCAGCTTCTTGTGCACCTGCTTCACTGGCAGAGCATGAGACACTCAAAAGTCCTTGATTTAGAGTAAATACTACATAGCAACAACCAAAACATCAGTGTTATCAACATTATTCTCATACTAAATCCAAAACGCAGCACTGTACCAACTGCTACAAAGAACACTAACTCTATCCCAACTGAAACCAGGACACAACTTACTTATACCAGTTACTCAAAATAAAGAAATAAAGTACATGTGCTAGCATCATCTCTGCCTTGGAATGCTTAGGACAGAATATGCCAACTTTAACAATTCCTCATGACACCAGTGAATTCCAGAAGTACGTGTGACTGCTACTTTCCATTGTACACACTTCTTCTTTTTATTTTTGTCTGAAACACAGATGAGATCCTGTCTACCAACAGCAGATGAGAGACGCGCCAAGTATCCAACAGATCCAAGAAGTATACAGATGTTGGTAAGTCAGAATCTAGATGATTACATTTTTACTGAAGTCAGGCATTGCCCAGACACCACGTCAACTATCAACAGCCATCCAGAGATGCCCTCACTGTTCAAATACCCCTGTCTGAGCACCATTTCACTCAACTGTGTGGGTAATTTTCTGGGACCTCCAACATGCCTCCTGTATATGGTGTACTTTTCTCCCCTTAATCCTACACAGTTCCTGATCAACAGGTGAAGATCAACATTCATCGAAAACACCAGCCAGCACTTCACGTCAGAAATTCCAGTGGGAAACCAGTCAACCCACACCTGCCACACACAGAAAACCTCCTTCCTAAATCAACTTAAAAAATTAGATATGAGAAAGAACTGGTTACAAAATAACAAAACTAGTGCTAGTTGTTGCTTTGCTTGTCTTTTCCTTGTGTCTCAGAATTAACATTTAGATACATACCCGTTTCACATCACTTCCTCCACCAAGACAACCAAGAGCTTCAGATCTCTGACCAAAGAACTCCCCCAAAGACAAACGTAAGTAGCTGGCATCTTTATGAAGATCAGATGTTCTCGGCAGAATGAAGCTATTAGCAGATTTCCATGAAGTATTTGCTAATTCCAATGCATTTGGACTGCCTACCTTTCCTGCCTGCAGATAAACAGATTTCAGAAGCTGAAACTTGTAAATAAATTAGAAAACTATTCTGTTTACATTGAGATCATTAGTTACCTGCACAAGTCTGTGTGCTTTCTCAAATTCTTCCTGGTCTTGTGCAATCATAGCTGCTGCTTCAGCTTAAAACCAAAGAGAACATTTATTAAAATAAGGCATAAGTTACTAAGTACTGTCATTATTGTTTGTCATCATAAACTCAATTTGATGGAAAGTTATTGCATATATAATTCTAGACCTGAGACAGTCTGGGACACACTAGGAATTATTCCATCCCACTTTGGTGAGAAAAGTTATATGACATTAGTTTTAAAGGAGTACTGGTTGGACCTTTAGAAGCCAAAGTAAAATCAGCATTTAGCTAATTAACTTGGTGGAGAATAAAGGAAGTTTCTAACAGCCTTAGCCCCAAGCTAAACTATGACTTTATAGGGTATGATACCCATACTAGCTAGAACCCAGCATCGTATCTCTAACTTGGATCAAACCTTTATTATATTTAGGGTTGAAAATTTTTTCCAACAAGGTGGTACCTTTGAATTGGAGCAAAAGACAGATACCGGCTTGTACCAGTTCATGAAAAGCCCATGCAAATTAACAGGCCAAATAACTCAATCTTACTTTCGAATTCAAATGCCTGTACTATTTTCACGATTACCATTTACAGAACAACTAACACTTAAGAGTCCCTTCACCAAAATGATGTGAAAAACTGATCAAGAGATAAACCAGATTGCAATGTTAATGTATCATTAAGCTCATCAAAACTTCAAAAATACATGGCCTTGTACATAGAGCATCCCTAGGCATAGAGGGCACAGGGTAAAAGTCAAGAATGGACACAAATTTGTAAGGTGAATACAGCTGTTGTCCATAAAATTACTCATGGGAAGCCGTAATGCATGCTCTGAGAAAAGAAACAGAGTTGGAATACATCTTTATGGAGCAATTCAACTTCATCTCCTAAAGGCAACCTGGCACTATCAATGACACATTGTTACGTCCAGCTGAACTCTCAGTCAGTAGCAGTTCTTCATCTTCTACATGAGCCCTACAGCCTCATGTAGAAGAGACTTTCTGAAGCACCCAACACTGTCAAGTGAGCACTCCTGCACTATTCCATACAAGAACACACTGTGTGCACAGTTTGCTGACAGAGAGACATCATAAATGAGGCTCCAAAGAATCAGATGTAACATTTCCTTTCTGTCTTTACAAATAAAATTTCTTCAGCTGTCAAACACCACTGCAGACAGACAAGCAGACTAGCAGCCAGAAAAATGCCAACCACATGGAATCTGTAGATGTGTTATCATCTACCATGCACCGAGGTAAGCCCATTGACCTGAAAGCAGAAGTGTTTAAAAATCTATCAGGTGGGAAAAACCTAAGTAGCCTTGGAAAAATTTACAATCCAATATTCTCATCACTTGACAACTCAAGTCTAAGATTCAGAAAGGTGTCTGAAATATAATGGCATTTGAAAAATAATGGAAGAGTTCTACATTACTGACATAGTAGATGGGAGAGTGTCTCCCAAATGGGATGATATTTACTTGAACCATCAGAAAACCACTGCAGTGTTGAAAAACATTATTTCAACCAGTCAACCCTGTTTGATCACTCATTCAAAATAAACAGTGTTAGACAGCATTTGCTTTGAAAGAAAGAAGAACCTTGAGTGGACCATGGACATCCTGAGAATGCATTAGCCCATCTACATGTCAGCTTTAGAAACTAGAAGAGATTAGGAGAAATGCTGTGGCACACATTGCTTGAATCTCTTATAAAACAGATGAGCAGATGACATTTCGGTGCTAAGGAATCGATTTGCCTATGGCACTACATGTGTATGATCCAAGCTTGTATGACAAATATACAAACTCTCATGAAGATCTGTCTGACATAGCTTAAGGATAAAAAACAACTTTTTAAGTAAACAGAGGTTCAAAAAGCCTGGAATTCAAGTGAAGATGAGAGTCTCATAAAGCCTCTCAATAAGCTCCAACATTTTTCAGTACCAGTACCATTTTTCAACATCCAGACATTCCCAATGGACTTCACAAAAAAATCAGCAGCTAGCCAATTCGACACTTTCAAGTCTCTCAAATTTTCACACTCTATTCACATTCTAGTTGATTCTAGTCGTAGTAATTCCTCATTTATAATTATTTCATGCCTTATAAGCATCATGCAATACAAAATTACTCTTCTTCTCCTTTTCTTGCAAGAAAGGATTACAAGAATTAAAGTCCAAAGGAAAAACTGTGGAAGTGAGAGGAGTTGCTTTAGCTCATACAACAGGTACTGATGGCAAATGTTAGAATGCTTTTTGTTTTGTTTTAAAACACTCTTCATGGGAAGAGCAGGAAACACAGAAAGAAGCTATGAACTATAAATAATGATATAGTATCACTACAGACTACTATCAGCATCAGCCTTCAAATAATTTGTAGTATCTAAAACCTGGAGGCTTTGCAACACCAAATACTGATTTGTTGAAGTGAAAAAAAAAAGGGAAGAAAGTTTACCTAACATTACTACAGACAACAAGAGTTAACTAAAAAGCAAGATGATTACATACAGCCAGTAATGAATTCCTCATTTATTTTATCATCTCCAGACATGTTTAAATCTTGTTCTTCATCAAATGCAGTATAATATGCAAGATCAGTCACCCATTTGCCCTCCTCATTTTGATAGACAACACTGTGTGGTAAATCACCTGAAAGATACATCAAATGCTACATTATGGATTAAAATAAAAAGGGATATGGCAAAATGTCCTAATTTTGGATTAAGTTCACTTGCCAGAAGTCTGCAACAAGCTAAAGAAGCAGAGCTCAACTTGCTGCCACTGCAAGCTTAAACTCATTTCTTCAGCAAATAAGTAATAGTTAAGTGCAACATACAACAGTGTTTCTTAAAACAAAAGCAAGTCAGAATTAATTCATGCTACATTGGTTTTTATTACCAACTCCAGCAACTAAATAAAAATGCCTAGCTTACAATTTTATTTCTTTTTCCATGCAACAGAGTATGGTCACAATTGCACAAATAAGTTTAATGTAAAGAGAGGTTGTATATAAAGCATCCTACCTTTGTCTGTTGTAGCTAAACTTAAGTTCTCACAGCTGTCCCCAGCTGGAGACAGGTAAGCATCAGGAAGACCAACTTTACATTCAGTTGCATCTGCCTGAGGTGCATTTGCGCTAAGAACTTCAGGAGTGGTGTCACATCCCAAAAATCCTCTTGCTGTGCGTACCACTTCTGCATCAGAAGAAGCAGCCTGACAGACAGAGGACTCTAATTCTTGCTTTGGAAAGACGTCTGAGACATCAGCTTTATGGCTGTCCATGCACTGGAGATACAAGGAATCTAATCGCAACTCAGCAGCTGTGCAGGAATCCAGCACATCCCCAGTAGTCACGGAATTCTTTGAAAACAATAATCATTTGAAAAGTGTCAGAAGCACAGTTATTAACTGCATGTACTAAAAGTTCTAGATACAAAACAGGCCAAGCTGACTATGTTTGAAAAACAAGCCTAAAACCAAAGTGGTATTATTAATTTTTTGTAAAGGAAGATTGGGTGGTTAGCTGAAGATCTAGTAAGTTTTCAAACACACTGCCACTGTCTATTACAGTCTTACTCTACATGACAATAGGAATTTAAATGGTAATTTCATACCATTTGCTGTACTGCTCTGGGCAGCATTTCTCTTTGCACAGGACATCCAGTTATCCCTTCATTTAGTGAATCTTCATCACTAGCATTTCCAGAATCTACTCCAGTCACAGCTCCATAACTGGCAGAACCTTGAAAGTTCTCCTTTAAATGAAAAATATAAAATATTTAGGTTCCATTAGAATAGATACACAAAAGGAAAAAAAAATAACACTACTGGGTGTTTTAGAATGTTAAAAAATTCTCTAGTAGAAAAAAGACTAATGATACTTTGTTCACTCACATGACACTGCATAGCCAGCACCTCTAGTTAGCCTCTACCACAAAGGACAATAGTTCCTGGCTATGCCAGTCCATGCATGTGCCTCCAAGGGCACACACAGCAAGAAGATGGAAAGATCTCTCTCTTCTTATGCCTGCTACATCCTCTCATTCCCTTTAACATGGGTACTGTGTTATTCCGCTTTCCCTTCTGGCTGACCCAGTGTTGGATGAGGGCTCCAAATCAGACTCAGAGCCCTTCGTACATACCCTACTGTCTGTCTACAAGGCAGTGAAACAGGGACATCTTGCACAAACAGAGAAGACCTGAGAGCAGAGCTCTGTTATTTGCACTCCTAAAACCACTTATCCCTTCCTTCATGCACTGCCGTAACAAATTGCAGCCTATCCAGACTACTTGTACAGGGTTAACATCACTTCCCGCACAGCTTGGAAACTCTGATGTCAATTGGGAAATTCCTGAAATTTCAGAAGCTGCAGTTTAACTGTTTAAATCAGTCACACTTTTCCACTCTGGTCAAGCATGAGACTGCCAGGATCACATCCACTGTTGCAAAGCCAAGAAAATTGAAAGGCACTTAATCCCTGGCAACCTTTTTGGAATGAAGCTAACTGTTGCTCAAAGGCAAACCACGAGCCAGCCTGTTGCTGCCCTACATTTAACTTCCACACATTTACCAATTATTTAAGAGAATATTGACTCTCCTGGAAACACGAGTCTCTGTGTTGCTATCCACTTAGTAACGCCTTGGACACTGCTATCCAAGATGAAAAAAAAAGTGATCAAAAAGATTATTTATAAACTCCTATGATAAAAAAGAAGTGCCAGCATGTTGCCTTAATAGCTATAGAAAAAGAAACATAAAACCAAAAAGCCAGTTAAAACTAACTCTGTTTAAGAATACCAACAAATATAACCACTGAAAGTTTAACATGTTTAAGGGCCATTGGGCATGCTGAGCTTTGAACTTTAAACCTACTTGTAATAAGCCATTTTCAGAAAGCTTCAGCGCTGCACAGCATTCTGAGAGTTTCTGCAGGTTGGTGTCTCCTCTTATCATTTCTGGTTGTATCAGCTGCTCAAAATACGCTTCTAGTTGGTTATCAAAGAATTCTTCATCATCAATATCATCACCTACGGAAAGAGAAGAAAATGTCCTTTTCACTTTTAACAGACATTTTGTATCACCTGACATACTACCAAAACAATTCCATCATTTACACTGAATACTGAATTGCATGATAAAAATAAGACCAGTTAGCTTCACCAGTACTGGAACTCTGAATAGGCAAATATTTCCAGCTAACAACTCCTCAGGAGGGAAATTAAAAGTAATTTTATCCTCTTGAGTGGAAAAAAAACCAGCAGTATTTTAACTCAGCAAACTATTAACTTAATTCTTATATGCTTAACACTCAAGTGAAGTCATGCAACAAGAAAGAAGAAAACAACTTCAAAAGACAGTCATGACACATGTGGACGCCATGGGAGAAATGCAGTAGGCCTACTGCAAGGGTACTTCATCTCACAGCAGTAAACCTATTGATCACTCTGCCTTCCTCATTGGTACATCCAAGAGCATGCCCTGTCATCCTTCACGTCATGGGCAAAAGCTGCATTAATGAAGAAGGGCATGTCTGCCCTTCTGCAGCAGCCACTGGAAGGGCACAAAAAGTTCAAAGCTCTTAGTGACACAGAACTCAAGCACTCATTTTTATGCCTGCAGGTAAACTAGACTTCCAAGTTGGATGTCACCCCACACATGCAGCATCTAAAGACAGCTGAACTCAAACTCAAGCAAATGTCCTTTTTAACTGCATGGATGTGCTCTTCACCACAGAATTTTAGCTCTACTAATCTGAACTGAAAATGTAGCTAGAGTTACCACTTCATTAAATCCATGCCCACATTGCCACCTATATCTTTGATTCACAGTAACTGAGGACTGTTGTTTACTTTTTTAGATCAAAATTCCAATTGTGATCTTCTCTGACAAATTCCATAGCCGTCTACTCTTGCTACAATTTAAAAATAATAAGTTTTCCAAAGAACAGTTTTCTTTAATATTGTTATACTACTTTTTTATCAAGTACAATCCAATATTAAATACTTAAGTAAAACAGAATCTTTCTTCTCAAGTATGCAATAACATTGAGTCAAAATTAAGACTCAGCTACCAAGAGTTATAAATACACCTACCAGTGGAATCTTCATCTGAGCTTAGAAGAGATGAGAGTTTTTCATTCTCCAAAAAACTTGAAAGGCTATTGCTAAGATGAACATTTGAGATAGCACCTTCTATAAGCTTTTCAGAAGGTTCAGATGGACCGACCTGTGAAAAGCACCCATAAAGAAACGTTTCTAGAAATTACTATTGTATAAATTCAGTTAATAATAAACAATTAATGAGGTCAACAATATTGCAAAACTCCGCACGCACTTTTTTTACTTATCCCAGGAAACACTCTAGCTCCAATGGACTTACCTGCTAGCTTCCAGAATGGATGCATGCAAAAAACGTGGGGATCATAAAACAGGGAGAGCAAAAAAGCATCTGAAGGACACCAAACTTAAGAGACCTCAAAATAAAGAGCTGAAACGTTGCATTAGAGAGTTTACACTTGAAAAAACTGCCCTCCATTATTCATTGAGCTGCAATCCCAACTTAAATGTACAGAGACATCTCTCAATTGTTTCCCATGCTGTTAAAACAGTGCTTCTTCAGAAACTGTACATATAGATCCAATCTTTGTTGCAAATTTCTCCAAATGAGCACACTGAATTACTCAAAAAGTAATATTTCAGCTGAATCTAGCTAACAGCAAATATTCTATCTTTTCTATAGCTGAATGATTTTTAAAAACAGCATGACGTAATATCTGGTATGGATTTAATCTCGCATTCTTTGTGATGAACAGATCATCTTTGATACACAGCAAAAAAAGTCAAAGTTCAGAAAGTAAAGAATTTGAAAGGGAAATGAATTATTGTTTTCAGAAGACAGCCTGCAAGCATTCAAATGCAACTCCCTGACCACTGTAGCCCCTACAAAAATCAAATGACAGAAAACTAAATCAAAATACTAGCTGACATATTAAGGAGTATGTATTGGACAGCATTTGGCTGCAGCCTGATGCATGTTTTCTGTAAGAAACAGGAGACCTCCCATTCCTGTCTGCATTGTATCTCTGCACCCAAAACTGTCAGCATCTCTAACACAGGAGATAAAAACAGGTCAATACCGCAGCTATTTGCTAGGTCTGGGGTTGTCTACTTCAATTTCCAAAAGTACCACAAAAAATTCCTCAAGAGACACTTCACTAAGGTAGACTACAACTGGGATAAAATGCAAGATCCTTACACTGACAAAGAACTACAAGATAGCAGAGGCTAGGAGCAAACAACAATTTTCACAGCTGAGGAAGATTAGATGGAGTCATGCTCCCACTAATTAAGTGATCTGCAAAATGAAGGCATAGTGAGTCATGCCAGCACCTTTATAAACTTAAGGTATACACAATATAAGACAATAAACACAGTTGTATTCCCTCCCTCCTCCTCTCACAGAATTAAGTCTATTACAAGATTAATATTAGAAAACATTTAATTTCACTATATTTGGAAAAGCTTTTACCTTGCTGTTCTTAACGTCTGGAAGAAAACATACTCCAGTTGGCAAATCTGAAACATAAGAAAGTGGTGTAAGCAGTATTTTAGTAGTATAACATGAGAACATAACAAGTGTTAACTATTCTCTAAGGTTAAACAGAGCCTCTGGAAGGTCTTGGCGTACACCATAGAAATAACCCAAACATGCACATTACCACAACACCAAACCTTGTATGTTCTCATAACAACAATCTAAAGGATCTTGTTAAAAAGGCAGGGCTTCATCAGGGCTAGAACTCTAAAAATGATGAAAGGTATTCACTGCCTTAAGGATTTCCACAAGGCAGTGCAAGAAAGTAAGGAGCCACAGTTTGTACTAGCAGAAGGAGGGACAAGTGTTCTGTTCGACTGTTGCATTTCACCTATGGGACCTACTATTTTTTTGGACCATTTTAAGTAGCTTCCACTTGTCCGTGTGTTATATCCACACATAATCCAGTTGCAAGTCCCACAAGACAGAGAACGCTTTAGACTTGCACACACAGATTTTAGCAAAAAAGGTTTGTAATTCTTTAGTAATAGATGTGAATAAAAGACAATTTCCAAACAACAAGTTAAAATTGAGTAACTAAATCTGATTGGCCACTATCAAGTCCAAACACTGCGCAGTCCCAATTTTCCAAAGCATCATCATTTTGTTGCCATAGTTACTGCTGCTTCCTCAAGACTACAGTAACAAATGACTGAAGTCAACACTTCCCTGTTAGAAGTGGTTTTTAATAAGGGTCTATTTATATTACAGGTCACAGTACTTTTTAAATGAACACATTATCTGTAAAAATTATTAATACTTCACAAAAAACTATATAAATACTTTTAGACATTATCCTTTTCTAAGCTGTAAATATTAACTGTATTTACTGAATTTTATGGGACAAGTAGAATTTAATCACAGAACTGGCATTAGCAAAAACCCTAGGTAAGCTTAATATCAGCAGGTATACTTTTAAAATAAGTTTGGGAATATTCTTTTCTACTACTTCTACTTCTCTACCCAGACTTCTAAAAAAGTATCGTTTTCACAGCAACTATTCAAAACTATTTCTTCATGCACAACCTTTTACAGCAGCAATTAAAAACATCTATTACAAGATGGAATAGGGCAAGAGAAGAGATGCTAGTTAAAATGTAACCTTGCCAGCCTTACAGCTATGGAAGTAAAAGGGGTAGAGAACAAGCTATATACACTTCTTCCACAAAGTTCCTGGAACTAAGTCAGATTAAAACTGACATTCTATTTATGGTACTATACAGCAAACATTATTTTCACCAACTTGCTGTATAGCTTTGTACTTTGAGGAAAAGTCCAACAGCATGTCAACCACAAGCTTTCTCTGTTTTCAGTCTGCTCAAATCCAAGAGATTACTTTTCAAAACCCATCTGTAATCTGCCATAAAACAGTGAAAGGGTCAAAAGAAGACATCTGCAGCATAAAAAGCTAATTACAGTGACAATAAGTACACAATTTTTCTCAAAATTTAATACCTTCTAATCGCTCAAGTGGCAAAACTTCACGTAAAGTACTTTGACTGTGATCTGAATGTTCAATGATGTTCTGAGCTTGCTCTCCATATATTGAGTGGGATTCTTTCAAATTAACAGAAGTTGGCTGAGGCTCTTCAATTTGTGTAGCAATTTCCCTAGAAAGAGAATTATTTCAATGAAAAATCAGTGAGCTACACAGACGGTCATCTCTCGTGATAAAGATTTGATAAATTCTCCAATTGCTTTGTCTCAGACAGTTGTTTCCAATACAGGATAGATTCTAGAGACATGTCATTTTACAATAAAAGAATACATATCAAAATTACAAGGACTTCAGTTTCACAATCTATACTGTGAAACAAATTGAGAAATTTCATGCAAAATACACCTCTCTACCTATTTGTTCCTGTTTTTCATTTCCATAGAAAGAGGGAAAAGTATAAGGACAAAAGGGTCTACTCTGGCCAAGTTCCATGACCCATTCGAGACCAAGTCAAACATTAGACAAGATTTCACCAAGTCCACAATTTCACCAAGCCTTTTCTTACACTACATAAGGGACCAAATTATAAAGAACATGAGTTACTGAAATTGCACGTAGTTAAATAACAGCTTTTGTAATTATCCAGGAAAATTATCCTTCACTTTTGGTTTTACAAAACGTCCACGAAGGCCAATAAGCTAATCATGCCAGATGTTAAACTTTCATACTTTTGCTTCAATATTTTAGATAAATAAATGAAACTAACATTTGAAAGTCTGAAACACAACTATTCCATGTGTTTTGTTTTCTTATCAAGACACTGACTCCCTCTCAAATCTTATATTCTTCGTTTTGCTAGGGACATGCTGCCTAGAGTGCCATTTTATCAGTGAGAAAGGCACACAGTGCAGTTTCTGTCACAACAGGAGCAAATTCAACCTTGGTTAGAATAACCTATGCAACAGCTTCCAACACTTCCACCACTCAGCAATGCTTTCTCAAGTGTATCACTAACACTAATTATTTCCTAAGAAATACTAATCACTGAGGCTTCAAGGAAGACAAATTTAATAGAAACTGTTGCTCCTTTCTGTATGCAAACTACTTGATACTTACTCAAAACATATTTATATCAGTGCAAAATGCTATTCACACACGACACGAACCAGAAACATCAGCTTAATTCTAGATTATGTAAAGTAAACTAGGTAAATATAGGCCACATTCAGATAAGTCAATTAAATAATCATGCTTAGGACATTTTTAATTAGTGTGACGACAAAACAACACAATCTAGAAAACATCACTTCTGAAGATTCATTTCTGTCACGTATATCAAGTCCAATTACTCATTCAAACAGCAGAATGCTGCTCATGTAGGGCTGCACAGGCTAAGTGGCACCAATCACTGCAGAGGGTGCTTCCACACGGCCTAGCACTATTCCTCTTCAGAAAACATGGAGGAGCTGTTTTTGTAGGAAAAGCTGCCCAGGCTGCCAAACACTGTAAGCTAACAGGCTAATGCACAGCTGAGCTGTCCAGTTACTGCAGGCCAGTAGCAAAAGCTGCTGTTTTCAACTCTGCAACTCAGTTCTGAAGTAGCCCATAATCAGCCGTACGGTACATATAAGTCTACATACTAACTTATCTGGTATCTGCATTTTAGGACAGAATTAGATTCTAACTACCTCACTCACATGTCATCGTGAAAGCAGAGGGCATGACTTACATGTCATCGTGAAAGCAGAGTCTTTCCACTGGCTCAGGATCTGACTGACTGCTGTGAGAAGATCCTGATAGAGGTGAATGTTTCCCTTTCAAATAGGATGCACAATCATCAGAAACCCTGTAAATGTGGGGCAGAAAAACACATCAGAGTCATTCTAACATGCACTGCTCCTGTTTTCCAAAGAATTGAGAGAAAAAAAGCCCATGTTGATGGCCACTATTTCCAGTAAATTATTTCAATATTTTAGCACTTTTCAGCTAATCCCTATTTACAGACACACATATGTACCCAGAATGCTCCTCTCCAGTCTTCTGTAGCTCTTTAGAGAGCTACCACATTATAGTTTTTAGTGGCTAGTGGTGTCCTTCTGGAACACACACTTCTGGAAAGACAGGGTATTAAAGTCTCATCTTACTTGTTGGGAAGTAACAGGACAGCAGTAAAGTGCAAAGGCTTCAAATTGTTACTCTTTGCTCTACTCCTTGCTGAGCAAGTTTTAATTGTTACACATAACACTAGCTCCTACACTTTCTAAAAGGAGCCAGATTCAGTGAACAGTTAACAGAGTTAAGAGAACACACATGTAAAAAATATATCATTCTCTATACAACTTCAAATACGAGTATAGTAAACTGAAGAGCTGAGTTAAAAGAGACTTGACTGCTACCAGTCTAAAAATTAAATTACTTTTGAAGGGCAATTTTTGTAAATGTTAAGTATTTTACTAGTTACAAATTAAATGCAGATATTATACTGGTAATACAGACAATCTTATGTTTGCTGATTACTGAGATAACTGATTGGTAAATAGTTTTATCATCGACCAAGTAATCTGTGAAATGAATTTTTACTCTCCAGAGTTAAACGCTTCAATTGCTTTTTTTATATTACTGAGTGGCACTTACTGACACCCTCACCTGTTGTCACCGCCCGCTTGGTTCCTGGCAACAGTGGAGGCCGCCACAGGTAAACCCGGGTTGGAGGAGACGGTGATATTCTCCAAGACGACACTCGCGCTGCTGTTCAAGGAATGGCCCAAAAAGCTCGGGAACGTCTCGTCGGCGATATTCCTGAAGTCTTCCATCATCCTGCACACGCTGCCTGGAACAGCACTCGGCCCGGCAACACCATCAGCCCCGGTCGGGCAGCATCTGCAAGCAGGATCCAAACAGCTTCACACTTACACAAGCCAACGCACTTTACTCACATACCACTGCCAATATTCCTGGGCAATCACCGCGCTTTATCCACAAACGTGCTCAAGAACCATTCCCAGTCCTCTCCCGCCAAGACTTTCGGGGGACACACTTTCACAGCCCTCCTGGAGCGCCTAAAAAGAGCGGTGCTCCTGCGAGTCACAGAAGCGCCGCTGCGAGACGTGCCAGCCTATATTTAGCCTGTAAAGCCGCCCGGCCCGAGGCAGTCCGAGCCGGCCTTCCTCCCTCCCCGGCCCGTCCAGGGAGCACCTGAGGCGATACCAACTCCGTGTGACCACGGGCCGCGGCGGGAAGGCTCCGGCTGCTCACCGGCCGCGCTCCGCAGCACAGGCCGGAGACAGCGGAGCGGCTGGAAGCCGGGGACCCCCTTTTTGCCCAGACAGGAGGGGTTGACGAGCTCTGCCCTTCCCAAGGGTCCCAGGAGGAACGGGAGCGCTGGCGGACAGACGGACGGACCGCCAAAACTCGGGATCCGCCCCGCGCGGCCGCCGCAGCGCCCCCCAGCGGCCGGGCGGGCACCGCTCCCTGCTCTGGCGCGCAACGGAAACGGCGGCGGGACCCACCCCGCCTCCCACGCGGCCAGGGGCGCCTGCGCAGCGGCGCCGCGCGCACCTCCCAAACTTTCGCGATCCCTCCCGCGCAGCCAATGGCAGAGCCCCCAGCGGAGCCGGAGATTGGGCGGGCACGGCCCGCGGCGGGAGGCGGGGACGGAGAAAGTTTGGGGAGAGGCGGAGGGGACGCTGATTGGGTGAGGCGCGCGCGGCACCGCCCAGCCCCGCCCCCCGGCGGTGTCCCGGCGGCCGTTAGGCGGGAAGGGGCGGCGCGCGGTTCCCGAGGGAACGGGCCCGGGTGGCCGCACGCTGACTCCGGCCGGGGGCGGTGTGGGGAAGGCGATGATGTCACCGGTGAATTTTGTCTCGGGCATTTGTTTTCAGGCCGGCCAGGTTTGGATCCCCGTACCAGTGAGTAGCCCGGGGTCTTCCAGGAAAAGGGCCGCTGAACATCCCGCTCGACCCTCCTGTCTCCGTCCTACCTAAAAAAAGTTTCGTTCGGATTAAGTCATGTGACGTTGTTTATATTCCGGGCTTTGTTTTCTGTCCCGTTTTTGCCATCTGACTCGGTTAGATGAGGCTGAGAAACAGAATCGTTAGGGTTGGAAGGAACCTCTGGAGATCGTCCAGTCCCACCCCCCTGCCAAGGCAAGGTCACCGAGAGCAGGAGACCCACTCCGGGTGGGTTTTTAATGTCTCCAGAGAGGGAGACTCCACGGCCTCCCTGGGCAGCCTGTTCCAGTGCTCTGCCATCCTCAGCGGAAAGAAGTTCTTTCTCATGTTGAGGTAGAACTCTTTGTGTTCTAGTTTATGTAGAGAACTTGGAAAATTTCATTTCCATGCTGAGGCGTACATGTCACATTTTGTTTTTTAAGCAGAGGATGAGAGCAAGTGCCTTCCAAACACACCAATGTGTGCGTGTGCATGACAACTTCAACAGATCTACATCAAATTCAGTGCTGTCCAGGATGTTTTCACAATGCACTTCTACAGTTGTACTCCTGGTATGGAGAGTGCAAAAATCTGTGAGAGTGAAAATCCACGTTTGTCATAATCAGAAATTCATACTGGTTCAAATACGGCAAAACCACCACACACACACACACACACAAAACAAAAGAAAACCACCAAAGCCATCTCGTGGCTGCTACAAGACCCAAAAACTTCTAATCCTGGCAGTTCAAACTGAGATATGCTCCAAGCACAGAAGCAGTAGAAGGGCTATTGCAGGTATTCTTTCAGAAGAAGAAAAGGGAGAGCTGCCTTACAAAGTGCTGGATAAATTTAAAATATTGTGTGTACCTGCTGTAATTATCCCTTTCAAAGTCCTTCTATAATCTTCCCTCCTACAGTTCTGCTGCTTATGTCCAAGGGTCCAGATCCTGCACAGAAGCACAGTTCACAGGCTTGAGTCAAGGGAATACACGGAAGCATGAGTTTGAGGAGGTGGAGGTGGAAAGTCAGGGGTATGGATCGAAGGGTCCTGGTTTGGAGAGAGGTCAATACAGATTAGCAGGCAGGGGGCAAGGCAGGCATCAGCCACAAAACCAGCCTGAGGTCATTTGTTGAGGTTAAAGTACTCGGCCACTGTGTTCTAACATGACTTGCTTGCACTGAAACTAACAGCATGTTTCCATCAGTAAGAAGTGTGACTGGAATTAGGGTATCTAATAATAACATATGTTCATCACAGAGGAAAATAATGTGACCATGCCAAATAAACTCTAAACAATGCCCTACTAGAAGCTGCAAAAAATTGTCATTACTGTAACTGGTTATTCTGTGACCTCTTCAAGTCTTAAGACAGGAATTCTGCAAGTGGCTTAACACTTCAAAAATATTTTCTTGCTTGCTTGCATACCCAGAAACAGTTTGTTCTGGTTTAGGAACGAATCCCAGTTTAATAGTGTTGATAATTTTTTCTTTAAATTGTTCATTCTCCCTCAGAGGAATAGCTATGTTCCACCCCCATTTAAGCCTTATCTTTTAATCATGTAACATTTCTGTTTACCATACAAACTTGGCATGGTTTTGTGTTAACTTTTTCTGGTAAAGGTGTAAAACTTTTTTTTCTTCCACACTTCTGTTCCTGTTGGCTGGAAAGTGTCAGCAGCCTCCCTCCACACATGCTAAGCAAGCACATTCTTACACCAGTGTACCTCGTGGGTTTTTAAATTAATTCCTCAGAGAGAAATAAACAAATGTGGTGGATCTGAGCAAATGAAGTTTTCAGAATACAAGTAAAACTCACAGGAACTTGTCACTTTGGAAAAATATGGGTTGCCTCTCCCTTACCTCACAGTGGTCTAGTCCAGAAAATAGGGTAAGTCCATTTTGAAGCACATTGAAATACGCTATTACACTTTGGGTTTCTGCTGCACAGAGGCCTCCTCTTTCCTTCCTCCCCCCAGGATCTGCCCAACAAACTCCGCAATCGCATCCTGTGCAGTAATGCTGCTCCTGAGGAATACCATGGATTTGTCCAGCATTACCTTCCTGCCTGTCAGTGCCAACATGCTGATCCACAGCAGTGATGTTCCTGTGCTGACACATCAGAAAAGACATTTGACATTTTTCAAACCAGCACTCTCTCTTGAAAATGTCCTGATTTAATTCAATCACTGGAAAAGAATTAAGAGGTAATGATGAAACCTAAGAGCTCTAGCAGTCTCTGCAGACCTTCAGCACATCCACAGGAAAAGTCAGAGCACACCTTGTGGCACAGACCTGGAATATGCAGCTGCACATCCAGTATGGCACAAAAGCAGAGCTAAGAGAATGGACACCTGAAGCAAAAAACCTCCTTCATCAGGAACCTATTAAAAAAGAAAAAAGCCTATTACAAGGAAAAGCATGCCAATACAAACCTTTTAGAACAAGTTTATTAGTCAACCACAATTATAAAATTTAAATATTTATACAGCAAGATGGAAAATTCTTAAGTAACCAAACACTTCAAATTATTTTGCTGCAGTATACACAGGAATAGTTTTGTTTCTTTAACAAGCTGACCCAACATCATTCTTCACTCAAGTGTCTTGAAGGCATGTCTAATTTTGAGAATGTGTTTCACATGTAAATGCAGTATACAAAAAGAAAAAATTAAAGACCATACTAAACTGATTTCAAAAAGGAGGAAAAAAAAAGAAAAAAGGACAGGCACATTGAAGTCAGCTACTCCATAAAGAGCTCATGGCTAATACTGTTTATAAATGCTGCCCTAGTTCAAAGGGTACAAATTAAAATGGTCCTTTGATACACAAATAACGTGTTCTAAATGTTTTTTGTTTTGCAAGACATGCATAAAGTTCCCACATTTTTAAAAAAGTCTTCTGTACCAGGGAAGGAATACAAAGGCAGCCAGAAATGGAAGCATTCACAAACACCAGAATAAGGCCCTTCAGAATTTATTTAAAGTAACTTATTAAACCCCTTCATTCTCAGGTAAAAGATTAAGAGGCCGAGATACACATCGTCTGCGAGGGTGAGGATACTGGAGGTTGGCAGTGTCAGCATCACAAGACTGCTCTATCAGAGGAGGAGGAGGAAGGAGCTGGGCATGACTGGACCATCTCGATCCAGCCCGTGGGGAATCCAGAGGGGGAAAGAAATACCTGAAACAATTAAGAAAGGAACAAAACACCAAAACAAAAAACCAAACAAAACAAAAAACAAAACAAGAAAAGAAGAGAAAGGTAGTAAATACAAGGAGAACCAAAGGGGAGAAAAGACATGCTGGAAAAAAAAAAGGCTTTAGTATATCCATGCCAAAACCAATAGAACATAATAGCAGAAATCAAGGCTTGTAATTCAAAACAAGACAAATCTGGAAACTCTTCTTTAAAGCAAAATAATACAGTCTTTTCCACTGAAATTCATTGAAAATAATACCATAGGCATAGTCCTAGTATACATTTTTACAAAAGAATGTATTGCTTTGGAAATCAAAAGGGTGGTGTAGTACAGCTATTAACAGGCTTTCATTCTCCCAGAATTTCTGTGATTTGTTAACAGCTTTCAGTAATGCTTTGTTTGTGACACACAATATACATTAAATATTATCAAAGTACATTTGCTGCATATTCGTCTAATTCAGATTAACTTCACAGCATTTCTAATATAGAAGTAAAAACATCATTGTTTTTACATTAATGATACACATTTACAGAGAATAACTACTTTGAATGAAATACAGTCTTTGTATCTATTTACATATTTTTGCAAAATCCTCAGTGTAAATTCAAGATTCCTGGTGAATGCAAGATTCAGACTTATGCCAGTCCATGTCATTTTGCTGCTGTTTTTATTAGAACTTACCCGTAACACTTGTGCATTTTAGTATAACTATATTATGTTCTCTGTCTTGTTTACAATTTTGTGGACTTACATCAAAGAACAGCTATCAGTTTATTAATGAAATTGTGGGACAATTAACAACAAGCTGCATTTTGGTTTATATCTTTGTATGGCTAAAGTGTTTGCATTTTTTAAGGATACTATGTTTAGAGAATTTAAGCAGTCTATGTAATTGTAGTTATTACCATAGGAATGTACAAATACGGATCAGAAAAAGTACTTCTTTTAGGATGAAGTATGACAGTACTTACAAAACATTTATTTGAAGTCATACTAAAGAATATAAACAAAGCAATACCAAACTACTAAAAGCCATCATCTGTACAATTGTCAAAACCGTTTTCTTACTCCTTTAGAACTAACAGTTGCATATATTACAAAGCAGTTACAACCTTGTAATGTTTACGAATCTTAATCAAATGCTGAACACTCTGAAATGCGAAACAAATTGGTTCTCAAAACAATTTTAATCAAAGTTATTGTAATGGTCATTTCCCTCCTCCCATCCCAATCAAGGACAAAAATTCTTGTTTTTAATCATGAACTATCTTTTAATTTGACAAGCTTTCAAAAATATGTTCTGATGGTTTGGGGTTTGGGTGGGTTCTTAATGTTTTTTTCCAAACAAGATGCCTCTCCAAATATTTTTCTATCGGGCGTTCCATCAGTATCAAACTGTGCAGGCTACTACAAAAAACGCACACAACGTGTTTTAAAAAGGCCTTTTGAACAGCATTTAGTAGTTAGCAGGCTGCTGGTGTCTTGGGAGAGGTCAAACGGCGCTGGGGAAGGGAAAAAGGAGTTCGTTTTCCATTCCTGTGTGCATGCAACAAGCAGCAAAACACCAAAGTTACTCCAGTTAGCTTGGTATCAGCTCTGCTTTCTGTTAAAAAGGACATAATACAAATGGAGAATGGAAATTGTATCATAAATCTAGACACACAATTACATCAACATAATAATACAGCCCTACTGGTTTATTTCCTAACAATCTACATCACCTGTTCTGAAATTTATTTTGAGTACAAAACCAGTTTGGTCATAGTGCTTCTATTATCTTTTTCAGATCTGCCTGTGGTATAGCTGTTTTACGTGTTTAAATGTATAGACATGAAACATAGTATGTACAGTCAGAGACAAAATAACATATGTAGGATACCTATTTAGTCAAATGTCAATGCATAAATCTTTATCAGCATGTTAACACTAACACAGAAGTTAGCGACTGTGCTTACGCAATTCAGGCAAATATCATTACAAAAGAAAACATGTAGTTAAGTGCGTATCTTTTATAATAAGGCTCAATCCTAGGAAAAGACACCGTATCTCTGGAAATTCCACAGCCACTGACTTAATTCTGGAAATAACACTGGTGTTACAAATCAGAGGCAAGAATAATTTATTAAAAACCAAAACAAAACACCTTCCAAAATACAGAGTAATGAAGGGAGTCTTAAATAATGCTAGAAGTTTCAGTTTCACAATGGCTTAGTACCAAGTTCAGGGACAGGAAAAGAGCCACCACTGGGGTGGGGACAGGTAGTCTTGGTGGCAGCAGAGTCTTAGATACTGAGGTTGTGAATCCACACTCCATGCTAAAGAGCTGTAAGACGGCCTGCATTTCCCCACAGGAGCCCAAGCAAATACAGCTACATAGCTCTGGATATACCATTTCCAAGGCAGGGCTGCATTTCATTTGCTACACCGCAAGAAGAACCTGGAACCGTGACCAACATCATTCTGCTGCCCTTTCTTGTAGGGACCAGGCCCATTACCACCTCTTGCGCTCCCATTTATCTTGTGAGGAAAACGTGAAACCCTTTCTCCTGTTCAACAGGTTAGGGATCTTGAACTGCCATTCAGGATTGATTGCTGAAAGGGAAAGAGGGGGCAGGCTGGTCCTACTCTCCAAAAGCAAACTTTACTGATAAGCATTCCAAACTGAAAAAAAACCCCACATGAGTAGCTGCACGTGGATGGAAAGGGAAGCTATCCCAAGGCATTTGAAACAAAGGTGGCCACAAAACTTGGAAACTGCTGCTATAGAATCTGGCCACATCTCATCCTAATATAGGACTTACAATCCTGTAAAGCTGATTGTACACACTGCACCATACAGATGCAGGACTCAGTGTATTTCTACATTTCAGTGTGCACAAATGAAAATGTTTTTTCAGAAGGGGCAGTAAAATTTACCCACTAAACAGCAACTATTACAGAATAAAACCCTAACAGAAATTAAGGCAAATTATCTGCAATATGAATGCCATATGAGGAAAATTTTAAAAACCACAGAACTTTTATTCAATTGATGCTACACACCTGCAAAAACCAAGTAAACTGACACTAACATTTGATTGTTGAAACCATACGTTATGAAGTAGCCCTTCTTCCTTCCCTTCTGCTACATTATCTCAGAGAAAAACAGAATTTATTGCTGATATTTGTGCTTCACTTTTAAACATGTATCTAGAACAAAAGGGCAGTTACACACCAGTAGGATGAAGCTTCTCCTTCTTTGAAACTATTTCAGAAACGTTGTTTTTAATAATATGAAAAGACTAAAATCGAAAATAGTTATTTACATTGCTTATTTATACAGACTGATTCAGTATGACGTACTGTTTTGTTCATTTTCCTCTTAACACTGGCATAACAGACAACACCACAGAGCAAAAACCAGAAGAGCTTGTAGAAGTACTCATGCAATAAATGACATTGCACTTTAAAAACATGTAAAACAAATACGAGAGCTAAATGAAATTAAGAACATTCAGAGAAAAGACTATTTACTAAAAATCAGTCTCTCTACTAATTAACCTACCTGCTGGCAGATGATCCATTTAGTGAATTCTGTAGACTTGTATTGGCTGAACCTAGAGAGGCATTAAAAATTCCCTGCTGAGAACTACCATTCACCGGACTCCCGTTACCTTTCAGTATACCAGTACACTTCCAGTTGTCCATGTAATTAGCTGCAAACACAGAGATATAGAAACCCTCAGTTTCTGTTGTGAAGCTCAACTTTCCCTACAAATATGTTTCAACTGCTATACACCTCGTGTGAATCAGAACTGAACTTCAATACCTGTATGTAAATTCCAAACAGCTCAGGATGTGGCCCTTCAGCTGCCTGATATTCTCCGCCTGTCCATAATTTATAACTCAGTTTCCACTATTACAATACTGAGGAACAAATGAGAATGTGTAAGGTAACTGCCAGTGGGTTTTTGTTGTTGTGGGGATTTTGGGGAGGTTTTTTTGGTTTGGTTCATGGAGGAGGATGCATGTATTTGTTTGTTTTCTTCTAAAAATGTAAACAGAAAAAAGCCACTTTGCCTGGACATTATGACTGAATGTCGATTTTCTGGGTTTACCAGCAGGAAAAGATCTATCTTAGTTTTTAAAAAGACAACTTTATGTAGCTCTAGTCTGGTGAAACAATTTCAGGGTACAATAACAACTATTCACAGCAGCCTAAATCATGCAAGTATTCCAGCACAGAAAGTTATTTCTGAATTCTGTTTTTCTTAAATATAAACAGAAATATAGAAAAAATATCTATCTTTCACAAATCTAAAATGGACACTCACTCCAAAATTTTGTTTTGAGTAAAATTTCTCAAGTATATTCAGTAGACTACAAAGTTAATGTGTTTCAGCTGGGTGACCTTACCCTTCCAGAGCCTAACACAGCCATCATCACCAGAGGAGGCAAGCACTGTGCCTGTAATATTCCAGCTCACTCGCCACACCTGGGAGTTGTGATTATCAAACTGTGCCACAATATGAATTTCAAATTTTGTTAATCCTCCTGATGAAGTCAATTCTTTCCTGTTAAAGAGACAAGTGACAGTTCTACACACAACTGTTCAAAGGTCTGGGCTTGAACATGATGTCAGAGAAAACTACGTCTTTCAAGCAGTTCACATAACAACTGTTAACAGATTAGGTATTCAGACAAAATTATAGACTTGCTCACAATCTTGTCACTTTAAAAATCAGGTTGCTAAAAACAATCCTGCATACATTAAGTTATTACTTTTGCTTTGCAGAGACTATTCAAACAAGACTGTATAGTATGCATCACATCACACCAAACCATCTTCCTCTTAAGCTCACCTTAGAGGTTTCAGTGTGAAAATTCGTACATCTTTGGTTGCTACAGCCAAGATGTGGAAGGATCTTCCCAGATTTGGAGCAAATGCAATATCATGTACAGGATCCGTGACTGTCATCAGAGCTTCTGCTTTTGCGTATTTCCTGTACAGTGCAAGACATTAACCTTTAATGCCATGAAAATTGCCAGTGATGCAAATCATATAAACCAGATATAGTGGAAATGGGAAAAAGGGTTAAGTATATATGATAAGATTTGCAAAAATAGAAGTATTTTTTTAACATAAATTTAGGCAAAAATTTCAAGCAGATTTCCTCAGAAATTTAATATATCAGATACAGTAGCCACTAAGTACAGTATGCTACAGTACTGTAAGTCATACAACAAAGCAAGAATTGCAGTACAAAGAATATTTTTGTCTACAATTGGAAAAGGGAAATAAGAAGTAATATTCCATTCACAAATCTAAAGGGAATTTGCATCTCAGTAACTTACTAAATTTTCCATGCTTTTAAGCATGTCTGCCTCCTCTGCTGTATGATGACCACATATTCCATTTTCTTAGTAAGTTACACTAACTTTATTGCTAATTCACAGAGAGCATTGCCTGAAGCTGGGCATAAAATCCACAGAACACTCTGGCTCCTTTCCCACATCAATCACTCTCAATCAAAAACAATTTCTCTGTTATCATTTAACTGGAAGTGGTGGTGCACAAACCTCCTAGCCTTTTCTGGTTCTGTGAACTCTTGACTGTACAAACTGAACTTCGACAGAATACAAGCAATCCACAGAACTTTCTGTCATTATAATCATGCCTTTAAAATCCTTGTAAGGTGGCTTTGAACAAAACACTGCCTGGTGCAACACAATTCAAATTTCAACTGTTAACTCCTTGTGCAAAATTAAACATATAATTTAGCAGACCCAGAAACAACAACTCTCCCTTTAAAATGTTGGTAAGAACACTGACATTTCTGCACTGACAGAGAATAAAATTATCAATATAATTTCTGTTAACATCAGTTACCATTCTGAGGTCTCCCTCTCTTTTCCCACCCAATGGATCAGAGACAAAATTAATGTATTATTATTTACTCCACATCTAATGATAGGAATAAAAGGCCATATATTATAAATAACTTCATGATCCCACAGACATTACAGACTGTTATTTAGCATACCTGGTATTTTCATTATATTCATAAATTTGAACCTTAGCCAGTATATTTGGACTGTTGTCATCACTTCCTACAGCTATCATTGGAGAATGTGCTCGAGAGCTAGAAGGTGAAAACAAATACTGTTACATTTACAAATGATCCCAGAGAAAGTACACCAAGCCATTTGTTAAATTTCAAACACATTATCTATACAGCAAACAAAACAACACCACAAAATACCACAAAGAAAAAATCACAAAGAAACAGGAGTTAAATGCTATTCACAGTTACCACTATCTCCACTCTGTTGTTTCGAAAGCCCACTTTATACACTCACTAAGGTGAAATGATCAGGCAATATTATTTTGCAATTCAATATGATGTTCTCAGAGAGAAGAACTGACTTTCTATAATAGACTGCATTTGCAGTCCAGTATTTGCCACAAGTTTCATGGCAGAGTCTGCATTCTTTGCAGTGCTTTTAATGATAGATTTAGTGATATTTCACTCAGGTTTTGGAAGATAAATCACATTAGCTAAATGTAGATGAATTCTAGTTTTTAAATCAACTTTTATCCTATCCCATGCATTAAAGTGAATGCCTGCACTCTGAACCTTCAGCACAGAACACTGCTAATGAATAGAAGAGTAACTGCACCAGCAGGACACAAGACTGTGTCTGCAGGGAAAGCCATTAAGTGCTTCTGGACAAAGAGATATCAAAGCAGTTCTGTTTTGAATGGTTTTTCCCTTCCTGTTACAGTCATAAAGCAAGTGTTTTAATAACATACCTTGAAGGATTCCAAGAAATACAACTGCAGCTGAGCTTACAAGAGATTTCATGCTGCAGTGACCACTGGCTGAGATTCATCACATCTGGAGCTTCATAGATCCTTACAACTCCATCTGCTGAACAGGTTGCTAACATAAGACCCATGTGCTTGGGAGCGAACTTCACATCTGTAACAGACGTCCTACTGTCTACTAGAGTGGTCCTCTTGACCTGCAAAGAAATTTCCATAAAAAATTTGTTCCCTAAGGAAGGCTAATCAAAGTCTGACAACACCATTTCATAGGATTGCTTACATCTTCCGCCAAAAATATTTGCCCCCCCCAATTTTTCCATTGTTTGAAAGATGAGCAAGAACAGCCAGTGTGGTTGCAAATGATCTCTTGCTAAAGAAAAACCCAACTTTAACTCTACTGTAGATGGGAATTCATGTCTGCAAGTTGTTTGCCAGGGAACATCTTACTATAAAACACCAATAATAGTGACACTAACTGGCCTGAATGTAGCCAGTTAGCTGTTTTCCTCAAATGTTTTAAAAATACTTAGTGTTGGAACATTGCCATGAATGAACAAAACATAGCCAAAATTAGAAACTTTATAGTTTTAGAAAAGAAGTCTCACCCAGTGACTCTGGCCTCGGAGTTTATCATTTGACTCTCCTACTATTTCTTCCCATACAGCTGCTGTTCTATCAAACGAGCAGGAAGCCAGGACCTGCCCAAATTCAGGATGGGCCCATGTCACACGCCACACCGATCCGCTATGTGTCTGCAAGATAACATCGAAACACTGTAGAGAAGCTTACTTACTGCGTTAGGGCAAGGGACCATACATTTTCATGACTTTCTGAAGAAGAGAATGCTAGGAAGTAGTAACACTGTTCCCTTGAAACCTATGTTCTTTTATACAAAGTTACACAGCAGCTGTTGCAGTTCTTTATTCCAACCAGCACTGCAAAGTTTTGTTGCTATTAGTGTTTAAAAGACAGTTATTACAAGTGTATTTTGAGGCACTATTTATTACTACTTTGAGTTCCAAACTATGATTCTGCCTTGATTAAAAAAGTACAGCTTTGCTCTCAATCAAACTTCAGCCATTACCACATTCACTTCTAGCTTGCCTGTACTTTTCAAAAGGACTTGGAGAGCATTATGAATCTTCTTTTTAATATGAAGCTTCTCTTTCATACTTCCTCAACATTCCTGTCTTAGAGAAGAGGAATTCAAAAGCCTCCCTTGCATTTCCATTTACAGGGATGAATGCATTGTGGTCCTATTAAATACAAGTTTAAGAACAATTTAGAAGCTGAATGTCCTAATTATCCAGATGAAGCAGAGTCTCTATATGACAGAGCTCTCAGAAAGGTTTTGGAGAACAAAAAACAGAGGTCAGATGTTGTAACGTTTAATAGCCAGACGTCTTCCTTTTAATTTTTCCCCCTTTTATTTTTTTTAAGTCTTACTATATGCAAAAGGAAATATTGAATTAAAAATTAAGGTACTGTTTTCAACTCCCTAAACGCCAGTCACTGATAATGTTTACTGATACCAGGGTCTGCCAACATAACTAGATACTAACAAGAGCAGACTGCATGTTAGCCTCTGCTTTAAGTGAGAGGCACTAGACATGTTTTATAAAAGCAAGGAAAAAGTATTTTACACAAGACATACAGAATCTACATCAAACCAAAAGCATTTCTGCTCTAAAATTCAGCAGAAATGAAGCATGTCTCTTCAAAAACAAAGGAGAAATGATGGTTATGTCTGTGTAATTTTTGCAAATACAAACCTTCCAGCTGGCGGTGCAATGCCAATCTCCATTTTCACTTTTGTCCCAGACCTATTGAGAAATCAAAACACAATCATACAATTTGTAAATAAAGCTTGATGACTAGTACTTTAATGACAAAGCCATTCATATATATATATATATATATATAAAATAAAAATATACACACACACCCTGCTAAACATTTTCATCCAGGACATTGTACCTGGTTCAGTACACAACTGCTCTTCACTCAAAGATGAAAATATCCCTTTTACAAGTACGGAGAAGAGGCACTGCCTGCAAAATCTACTACTGTATGACTTCTATATCTTTTTAAACAATAAATTACAGAGAAGAGAAATTATTACAATTCTCAGCACTTCATTTACTTTGTTCCAGGAGTACACTATTCTGTTTCATTCTAGAGCATCCTCACGTGCTCAGCTCTGGTTGCAAAACCCCAATGCAGCTCCCAGCACTCATCCCAAAAGCAGAGCAGGACAGCAAAACAGACATCAGAGTAGTGGAGGAACAGATCTTGTTTCTAAGATTTCTTCCTTGATTGTTAACCACACACAAGTCACTGAACCTTCCCCTCTCTTGATTTCCCATACATCTTTATATATATGTCCCTTTTGCTGAAAAATTATATAAGAAGTCATGAACATAACCAAATGAAAGACACCACCTGACACTCACTCCTGTTTGTCACTCATTCACTTTAATGCTGTACTGAAAGTAACCTCACTTCTGCCACTCTGGATCTCTAACACAACATGGGTCATGTTGTCCCTCTGGTTGGAGGAAAACTTCTGAACAGTCTTGTAAAGGATTCAGTTATGACTGGAAAGTAACGTTATAATGCTAAAGAACATAGTTTCTGTGTTCAACCTACCTCCTGGCATCTTTTTTAAGAACTGCAAAGGTACTCTAGGTAGTCAGTCCAAACCAAAGATCCCCATTGCTTTGGCTTACTTTCTGGGGGGACCATTTTATTATGGTTGGTTATTTGCTCTTTAGTCTGTGGTTAGGGAGAAGGGGCTGTTCCCTTGTTCTTAAGCCTAATCCTCATATGACACAGCTTTCTTCAAAAAAAGCGACTTTTCCAACCATTTATCTGGGCTTAATAAAAAACATGACTGGTCTCTGCAAATTAGATTTCTTAAATCTATCCACGTGACTCTTGAATTTTTCCCCATCCTCTCACTGTGCACGAAAAAGGGAAAATGCTATCTACTTTTTGTTTAAGTAAATATAGAGTGCTACTTCACTTCTTCTAAAAGAATGTAAAAATTAAGGCTTCTAGTAATTTACACTCTCCCTAATGTGCCAGGGCACAGAACAGTCCGGCTTTTTGCTTACTGGCACTTCAGCTTCCTCCCATAATAAATACAGATTATTGGCACCACATTACGAAACAGTAGTTTCTTTCGTAAATATTCTTTAATAAATACAGATTTTCAGCTGAATAAACAAAACAAGCGGCACGGCTGCAGACACAGCAGTCGGGAATGTCTTCCCTGCTGCAGCAATGGGTTAGAAGCGGAGCTGCCGTGTTTACACGCGTTCGCGCACACACAAACACAACGTGTTATATGCGAAATTATATGCGAAAGCCCCCACGGCCCGACACCGCACCGGGACCTCCCGCGGGCCGAGCCCTCGGCTGCGCCCCGGCCCGACCCGACCCGCAGCCCGGTAGGCCGCGCACGGCCCGTGCTGCGACACTCGCCCAGCACTAGGCCTGGCGGCTCCCCGCTCACCTTGACGCTCTGGTCGCTGGAGCAGGTGGCCATGCGGCGCCCGTGGAAGTCGAAGGACACATCGTGGATGAGGTCGCGGTGATCCGCGGCGATGCTGCGCGCCACGAACATCCCGCCGCGGCCGCCACGCGCGCGCACGCCTCACGCGGCGGGGGCGGGGCC
>VWPU01007882.1:0-88076 GCA_013398955.1 Callaeas wilsoni | reverse complement strand
CGGGGGGTTGGATGGAGTATGGAGACACCAATTCCTGGACTTGGCAGGGTTATAAAAGGGTTTGGCAGCCTGGTTGTAACATGGCTTGATTATGTCAACAGCACAGAATCGGCTGTGTTTCAGCTGTTCCTGAGGTCTGCTGTGTTATCCAGTGTAGTAGAAATTACAGTAGTGGGTTTAGAAGTGAGTAGGATTTGACCCTTAAAAAGCGTAATTGTAGTAGACTTACTTATACATCCATTAAGCAAATAAATTAATGGAAGGGATATACAATAGGTATGCAAAATGTATTATTACAGTATAGACGAATAAAACAAAGTGGGTCAGTGAGTTTTGGTCAAAATGGATGACACAATGGGAAGATAAATCTGTATTTGCTTTCTGGATTTCCCCTCTAATACATTTAATTCTTCTTTGTTTACAATTTATTTTTAATTATTTCTGACATTATAGTAATTATGCCGAGTATGTTGGTCTACTCAGTTTAGTGATTTAAGCGACCTTTCCTGACTCTCAGTTACTGCATACTTTAGCTGCGTAATGTATTTTTGTGTCCCGGCTGGACACTTTACTGTTGAGATGGAAGCTGGAAGAGCCAACTCAATCCTAGCGGCTAAATTGTTATACTCATCAGATTCAAAAATTTCGAACCAGCATCTTATCACTGTTACATTTGTCTCATAATCTGCTGATGCACTCGAGTACGCTAATCCCTTTTTGGAAAGCTTCATCAAGGTTAATATGTTATTTAATCAAAAAAGGCATCCAAATAAAGCCATTACTTTGTTGTTCTTTAAATGGATTGAATCGTTAGTTGCCAGTTGCTGTGGAAATAATTTGTAACAACTTTTTTTGAGACGGAAAAGTTTTAGATGTGTTTCACCAAAATGATACATTTTAACTGTGATATTGCTATTTAAAAAAATCAATAAAACAAAAATCAATAAAACACCAAGGGATTTTCTATTGAATGCTTAATGTGGAGGTCTGTAAAGTGAATTGGTTTCTGTGTTTATTTGTGATACTACTAATAATAACATGATACTAAAGGACCTTTTTCTAAATTAGGCTTGTGTATCAGTTCACTGGAAAAATAAGCTTCCGTTATGGAAGATGACTTTTCTTTTCTGGTCATACTGACCTTTGCTTTTATTTTCCTCATAAAAAGCACTGGCCGCCAAACAGAAATCCAGGAAATAGCAAACTGTGCATTTAGCTTACATTCTGATTAAACGGTCTGACATTAACGGGATGCTAGAAAGCCATATGCCAAACAAATAAGGGAAGGATAAAGGCAAAACATGGAAAATATTTAGAGCTACTAGATGCCAGTCGAGTCAGGTTTCTTGAATGTGTGGGTGAAAGAGAGTAGCGAACTGTGCACTGGATGTCACCTGCCTAGGATTAATGACCTGGAAGCTATTGATCCCAGATTGTTTCTGGTCTCTTGTGTTTTGAGCACTTGTTGTGGAATTTTGGCATGCTGGGTCCCTTTCTAGAGTTTTCCCATACACTTGGGCTTGCTTTGGATCGTGCCCACCCGAGTAAAGGCTAAAAGCGTGTGCTTTCTTCTGACCTCCCTTCTGTGACCAGGATATGTTAATCTTTTCTGACATTTGAAGATGATTTTGAATGAGTTCATTGACATTCATACTTAAAGCTGGGAATTATTTGCAGCCTTTGGAAGCTATTTACAATTTTTGGAAAACAACCTAATTGATTTTTGAGTATAAAGGGGAAAGATGCTGAACATGGAACAATTCTCTTCAAAGCCTGTCTTACACGGCAGTTATGCTGTCCCTCTTTTCTAGCTTCTGCTTTTCTCAAATTATGTGGACCTGGCATGTCCTTGTTTACTGAATGCTGCATGCTTGCATAGCTTTTTTTTTCCTGTTTGTATTAATTAAAGGAGTATCTCACCCAGATAGGTTAGTACAGATCATAGATACTTTAAATGAACAGGTCAGCAAGTGCAGCTGGAAGGAATGTCACATATATAGTACCTGTGGTTTATATTGATGACCTTCCTTCTTGCCACAGATTATTAAAATATAATCAGCAGAAATGTGGAAGGCTTTACAAGCAAAGATGACTTCTGGAAGGCCAGAATATAAATTCTAGTAACCATAAAGAAGGAGTAAAAGGTTTGGAAGTGGTTTCCTTAGACTTAAACAAATTAAAAGACTCCAGTTGCTCATAATAACAGTACTTTAATATCCATCTTACATTATGTATTTAACGGTAAATATTGTAGTTTAAAGCTGAGATCCTTGGACCATACTTACTGCCACAGAGCAGAACTGTTTATCCCTTTAATCTGATACTTAGTCGCTGGCAGTAGCAGGGTATCTGATACTTTGGAAGGGAACACTTTGCTGTGAACGCTGGCTGCCTGTGGAGAAGTGCTGCCGACGCTGTTCCCGTGCAGGGAGGCGAGGGCCTGCTAGTGATGGGCAGGGGGACATTTTTTTCCCTGATTGCTTCACATGATCTTCCTCAAGTATTCAATTTGATTAACTCCTCCTTTACCTTATAGCTATGAATATTGGTAAAGTTTTGTGTAGCTTTTTTTTTTTTTTAAATTAAGAAGTATTTTCTTGGCAGGTGTAGTTTATGTAAAAAAGCACAGTTTTGTTGTCAGGTTTGTATCAACTTTACTTACAAGAAAGGGCTATATGGATAGCTTTGTCATTTCCTCAGACCATTGCCATCTCTGTTCAAATGCTTGGTTCAGTCTCAGGCTTCCACGCTCTTTCAGGAGCCACAGGCCCCTGCCTCGGGTTGCTGAGCCCCCTGGGCACATGGAGCAAGTGCCCCACAGTGCGTCCCTATGGGCTGCGCTGGGGGGCTGCTGCCCCCACCCAGGGCTTCTTCTCTGCCCCTCCTCAGCACTGTAAACCAAAATGCACTCAAAGCACCCTTATTTACAACTTGTCCTGCTTGACATTCTGTAATCCAGAGCGGGTTCCCAATATTTGTTGGAAATGCTGATCTTGTTTGACTGCAATTTAGTATTTTTTCTGTTTTCCCCTGTTCCTAGATCACTCCAGATGGCCTTTTTTGCACATCTTTGTGACTGGTCATCTAAAGTCAATTGCATACGAAGCAGAGAATTTTCATACACTGGACTGAATTTTAATATTTTCCTTTTGAACTACCTAATTGATATATTAAATTGTTACTGCAATCCTTACTGGTCTGGTACAAGTAAATCTCTTTCACCATTGCCTAGTCATGGAAGAGCTTTACAAGTTTAGCTGTAAAAATTCATTAATGGCTGCAGGATAGCAGAGAGAGTAGTCAGACACTACTGAGTTTTATCTAAATTGTATGAGCCAGTGAAACAAAAGTCCAAAACAACCATGATGCCTGTCTGGTTTTAAGCAACAGGACTGGATTTAGATCCTCTTTGTTCTTTTATAAGTTAAATATGTTTTGTTTTAAAAATAACGTTTGGGGCATCTGCTTTGCATTATGAGTTAATTCCATTCATTGTTTTAAAATAGTGATTAACCTTTTGCAAATTATATACTGCACATGAACAGTAATTTTTTCAATAATCTTTAAATGTGCATGCTGTAACAGCGCCATAATGTGGACTGACATAATAGGAATTGACAGTAAATTTTTAGTTGCCTAAATACGTATTTAAATGATAGAGCTGAAGAGTCATCTGCAAAAAGCTATTATGATCCAGAGAGTTAATTCATATATGGATAATTTCCCCAGCGTGAATTAAGGAAGAATTTTTCTTTTTCCATTATCATTTAAATTATTTTCAAAAATCCTGAAACATAAACCAAAAATCTTTATATTTAGAATCAAGATATATCTGTGAATTGAAATGATAAAATCGAGTTTGCTTTGAGGAATAACTTTATCCTTAACCCACTATGTTCTACTTATTTATCTGATACTGTGCTCAGCCGGGGGCATCTCCTAACAAGTGCTGATGTTTCATTTCACAGGCGTTGCAGAATATTCAAGTGTAATCTACAAAATATGGAATCTTAGCACTGACTGTTAATAGCTGTGAACTGTTTCAAACTTCTTTTTTTTTTTTTACGGAAGTAAAGGAAAAAAGGTAATAGTATATTTTCTGTAGGATAAAGTAGAAAAATGCTGTTACTCAATTTCATGAAGGATCAGTTTTTGACCATCCAGTTATGTCCCAGTTTGGAATTTTCCACTCTAAACCACTCATGGTGATTAGCTGAGAAACTGCACTGGGGAAGGATAACACTGAAAATACAGCTTTCTTGCTTTCTCCTCCGTTGGAGGAGAATTTCTGTTGGTCTCTTTTAGAGATGGGATGTTGGACTGAACAGACCCTGAGTGGTAGTTCAGGATACATCCACCAAAACTAATGACAGTGCTTGCGTGAGTTGCGACCGAGGAAATGGATCACAAAATGTATTTTAGTTCACCTTGCTTTAAACAATGCTTTGTGATAATTGCATTTAGGGTGAACATCCTCCTGTGGCAGGTGGATTAATATACACAATACAATTTGCAGAATAGAATGGAAAGATCTTCTAAATCATGTGTATCCAAACACTTTATTTGTTATAAGCAGAAACTTTCTGAATTAATATAAGTTTTCTTCTGTTAGTGTTCATGAAATTATGCTTTCGATACAATAAAATATTTCAAAGTTTTTATTGTGCATTCCTGAGAATACTCATGTGGGTAACACTTAACATAACTTTCTGTTCATTATTCTGTTTAAATGTACCCTGTTCACTCCAAAACTAATTTACTTTAGATATTTTCTTAGCATCCCACATAATTTGCATCTTTGTCATGAAGAAGAAAGCTATTTCAGTATGAAAAAGAAATACTTTTTTTGTTACAAATATCAAACAGTGGGATTTTATGGCCATTGGAAGGCTGAAATCAGCCATGGTCCAGGAACAATGGAGCAGGTGCAATTAAAATTTGCCGGTGCACCAACTGGATGTTTTTTTATCCATTAAAATAAGCAGATGTTTTGGTAACGAAATTTTATTCATCCTTAGAATTTATAGAATTAATCTCTGAATTGGCCAAATGGCTAAATTATGCCTAAATTCCTTTCGATCCAAAACAAGCTGGGGTTCAAGCAAAGCTTTCGGACTAGTTCTCTTACCCACATTATAATTCAATGTGATACTGAAATATACTGAATATACTGAAAAAGGTGCACCTTAGCTGTTGAGACGTATTTTTTTACATTCATTTTGTTTCTTAGATTGTATGACTGAATGAGAGGGCACAGTAGGTGTGCATAGAGATTACCTGACTGACAAAATAACGAGTTACATACTGGAGTTGGATGGGGAGAAGGGAAAGAATGGGAGTACGTGGGACTGCTGCACATGCTTTAGCATAATTGACAGCTGAAATATACTTGTAACGTTACGATGCCATGATTGAAGTTCATAACTCTGAATGTTCATGTTAGAGCACTTGTTAACGATGCTGTACTGAGAACAGGTAATAGGTGTTTTACATTTGGAGTAGAAGTTGTTGTTTGGGACATGTCTCTCAGCATATGCTTGTATTTACAAATTGTTGTGCAATAGAAACTATTTTTGAATTTTACATTTGGGAAATGCTTTGCTTTTTCATGTTACATGAAACGACTGTAAGGAATCAAAAAGAAAGCAGTTACATAAAGTAAAATATAAAGGAAACAGGTAATATGTACATATATATTTTGTTACTATTTAATAACATCTTTTGTAACCTTGATTTCATGTTGTTCTTATACTTACTAATGATTTATTTTTTTTAAAGAGCTAGATCTTGATTTTATATATGGGACAGAATAAAACTGCTTTCTGATGTTAGAGACTGTATTTTTAAGAGAAGTACAAACAATATGTTACAGTTTCGTAAGTGACAAATCTAGTCAGGGGCTTATTGATAGTTTGAGCATTCCTTAAAAAAAAATTACTAAAGCTATTATTTTTGAATTATTCTTTCCAAATATGGTAAAAATATAAACTTAATACTTTAATTGGTTTTATATCATGTTTTAATGGATGACAGTGTTATCTGTCTTTATGAAGCATA
This sequence comes from Callaeas wilsoni, assembly GCA_013398955.1. Lineage (NCBI taxonomy): Eukaryota > Metazoa > Chordata > Aves > Passeriformes > Callaeidae > Callaeas > Callaeas wilsoni. The sequence goes on along the minus strand of VWPU01007882.1, from coordinate 82,019 downwards.
TAATTTGTTTCCAGTCTCTTGGCCTGCTGTAAAAACCTGTCTTTGTTGGACAAGGTCACCTGTAGGACTTTGTTATTTACATTAAAATAACAATGCTGTGGTTTTAAACCATATGTGTAACTTTAAGAATGCAGATAGTCCTGTTGCTTTCAATAGCCTACATGTATCTTTTAAACCAAACATATGCAAAATATACTTGGAAGTGCTATAAAAGAATCAGTTGACATCTTAGGTAGGAAGCTGGATTGCTGTATACTTTCTTGCATTTGCAGGGACAATTTGAAAGCATTGAAAAAATGCTTGAGATTTAGTGTCCTGTAAATTAATACTTGTTGTATAAAATAGATTAGTGATGCTTTTTTTAATGCATCTTGCATTTAATGCAATCTTGGTGTTTCTGTGAGCATTCTTTTGTAATAATTAATTTTAGGAAGTCAAGGCAACATCTTTGCAGGAATGAGTATCAGAATTTGGTATAACCTGTGGCTTCATACCCTCTGCTGGGATTTTTTTCTATGAATATTTGTAGTACAGATGCAGCCTATCCCTTTTTGAAGGGAATACATGCTTCCAAGATGTGTGCCATGATTGTCACTTTTCACATTTTAGTGCTGATTCTCACTGGTAGTTTGCTGGGAAGGAAGTGAAACCATTTTCCAATTATCTTCTGTTTCCTTAACAGAAATTTACTGCATGGGAAGAAGAAGACACCTCAGGTGTTATGTTACTAAATATATAATAAGGACTAATATAAGTGAAAAGTCATATTTTCTCTTTTTTTTTTTAAAATACATTTCTCTCTTAGCTTGTTAGAACAGTTCCTGTAACATAGGTGACACATAGAATTTTGTTATTTCTCTGTGTCTGTTTCTACAAGTAAAGCCTAATTTCATGATTCTGGAGCAAATTACGTTGCCTATTGTTCTAATACAAAGCAGAATTGCTTAGTTTTGGTTTTGGTTTGTTGTGGATTTTTTTAAGCTGATACTCGTAGCTTTTAACAGGCCAGGTTAAAAAATAAGCATTAAATGGTAATAAAATATTTTGTTTTGCATTACTGGGCATATAGATGGTTTTTGGTTCTATTGGTTCCTTTTGAATTTGCTGCTAAAATATGATGTTAAAAATGACAGTAGTAGAAAAAGAAGCTCCTGTTACAGTTATTTGCAGTTTAACATATAGCTGTGTATAAAATACAGTTTTGAGAAACTATGAGACAAATGTATTAGAAATACTAATTTACCAGCAGATAGCTGTTTCGGGACCACACATGCAAATCATGTAAGAAAGGAGTCATAGCATTTCCTGGGGAGGGCATCAGTGAGGTTTTTAGTCAACATGTTTGGGGATGGCCACAGCTGTTGGGTTGGCTTGAGGCCACCTCAAGGTACAACAGGTGGGACACTGCTAAGAATAAACTTTCAACAGATTTTATTGTTCAGAGCTTGTCTGTCACCGTCTCAATAGAGTGGTGGAAATGGTGGATTTTATCTGGAGAAGAAGCAGCCCACCGCCATAGTTCGTACATGTCAGGTACACACTGAGAAGGCAGTTTGCTCCAACACCCTGAATTTCTTTGCTGCCCTTCCTCTGCTCTTTGGATCTGTTTAGTCAACCCAGAAGACGTGTGGTCCCACACAGAGGGATTTGTTGCTCAGCTGAGTGGTCAGACTCAACCCATTATCATTCTGGCCTCATTGCAATGGAAGTCAGAATCTAGGACACAGTGGATGGGATGTGGTGTTAAACAGAGTAATTTCAGGTTGTTCCTGAAGAAGTGGAGCCTCCACTGCCCTTAGCTTTCTCCTGCTGAACCTGTGCTAATGTGGGTCTGCCAGGCAGAGGTTTCATCTTTTCTGTGACCCCTTCTGTGATTTTGTCTCATTGCATCTTATTTTACACGACTTAAATTAGGACAATAAAGAGATATCATGAGAGGAAATAAAATACTAATTTTGAAATGCGTGTATTCAGAAATATTCTGAAGTATGACTACATGAGTAGAACTTTTTGACATTTAAGGAAAGAAGATTGTCCTTAGTTAAAACTGCTGGCATTGTTATGTGGCAAGTTCGTCTCCTCTTTGGTGTGCCAGCTGATGAAAGAAAAGGAATTTTTTTTTAGAGTTGAAAAATGCAGAGCCAACTAGTTCTAAATACTGTTTTGTGAAACTGTGTTTCACTCCTGTAAGTAGTTTTCTGTGTGGAAGGTGTGCTCTGAACAGGATGGGTCTATCTTTTCAGCTTGGCTAATTGCTTCCTTTCAGAAATCCAGAATGCATGCAGATTTGAACTTGTAGCCAAGAAAAAGTGCTGCCATGCTTTGAATTGCCAAAGGACCTCAGGGGACAGAAACTTGACCTGGTTTTATGAAACCATAGAATTACATTTATACAAGTTTCCCCATGGGAAAAGAATGAACTGATCCCAATTCATTTCTAAATTCTGGGGCCTTATGGGTCACATTTGAATTTTTTCCTACACCTGTTTTTCTACTAAATTTTTCTGAGGACGTTTTTAGAACCTTAGTTTACATTAGGTATGGTTCAAGTGCCTAATATGTAACAGTTCAGTATTCTAATTCTTTAAAATGTCTAATGGTTTCTCAATATAATTAAGCTGCAAAAAGTTTAAATTATAGAATTTGTTTGGTATGGACTAAGTACTCAAGCCATGAACTCTCCTCTTGGTTTAGTAACATAGGCTTTGTTTTCCTGCATGTGAAATAGAGGAGGCAGTGACTGTAGTCAGTACATGTTGTATGGGCTATAGAGAAGAGAGCAACTCTGCAGATATTGGGCTACTCACCTGGAACATGAGACACTGTGGCTCAAGGTTCAAAACGGGTTACCCAATGAGACAGTTCACAAGAAGACTCCCAAGACTCCATTCTTCCATTCTCCTTCCCTTAGCTGGACTAAAAATTTGGGATTTGGGAAATCATGGTTCATCTTGCCTCATCTTGGAATCAATTAAAATAATGAGTAGGTTCTCCTGTGGCATTCCTCATTCAGTGCTTCAGTTTGAGCTAGAAGCCTGAATACCCTAGGGTGAGTGCTTACCTCTCTCTGGTGAGGTGGTATGGTATTTGTGCTGTCCAAGTGTTCCTGCTGGTGTATTGCCGGCTAAGTTGAAATAGTGGGCCCTAAGGACATGGAAGGGTTCCTTAGTTCAAACACTTAGAGGGTTACATTAAAATTAGAATTAGCTTGCATTTTGATTTATTTAACAAACTAAGTGAGAGTTCTGTTCAGCTTAAGTTTGCCTCAGCAATTACTATCCCACAGAGGCTCTGCAAACCTTCCAGGCTTTGCTTTCACCTTCTTTTCCTATCCTCAGTCAGTCTTTCCAATCCTTGAAATATATTTTCAGTGCTGAAATTGGCATTAAGTGCCTGCATAAGTCTACTTGTTTCTAGTGAATGAGTGACAGATTTGGATACTACTAATCTAGTATAGATGCTTTTGTCTTTAACGCCATTTTAACACTCCAGACTGACTGAAGAGCTCAGCTGATGATCCCTGGCTGTAGGCTTTCAGTTTGTCAGTGTGGATGTGGCAGAGGAGGCTAGTTCTGAACTTGTAGTCCCTTTTTTGGCTTAGGCAAAAAGGATTGGTAGGTGAGAAATGGATATAAGGGTGTTACCAAGACAAGTAAGATGTTTATTTAGTCTGGTTGTTTGTTTTTCATAACAGTGACTTTTTCTGTGCAGTTTGTGTTGAGCCATTCATGACTTTGCCAGTCTGGATAATCAAACTGTTTCATGAGGTATCATTGTAGGGACATTATCAAAGGCTTGCTCTTGTTTTGACTGGCAAAGTGAAAGGCAGGTCTTCTAAATGGTGATTACTTATCACCATCATGTATTTATTATAAATGTGTACATCGTGTCCCATCAACAGGTTTGACTGCTATGTGGTGCCGATATCCTAAGTGGGTAGAATGGGGGATATTTTTTTCCAAGACACAGCGAATAGTTTTGTTCCCACATGACTTTTAATGGAAGGTAGAGAGGTCCAGTTGCAATTAGGGACTTAAACTGTTTTCTCATCTGCTTGGCTTTTGCTTTGTAGTTCTGTAGTTCTTAAGTTGAGTAGAAGATTTCTTTGAATTTTTTATTATCCAGAGTAAGTTTAGATCAGACTAGTCTAAGGCTTTTGACTTATCAATAAAATGTTTTGCCTGCTTTCTGATTTTGGTAGTAAATAAGGAAAATTAAATTAAATTTGAAATCACCTATAGGTGGCAATAAATTCTTCTTGTGATTGAAATGTTTGTCTTAAATTCTCTTTGCATCTAAACTAGAGAGAAAAAAAATCCCTTTGTTATCTTTTTGATCATAGAACAACAACTCAGAATGAAGGAACAAATTTGAATCTTTGAAAATTCAAACTCTTCCTTTCTCTTTCCTCTTCTCCTGGTTACTTTCTTCTCCTCACACACCTGTCTGGATTTGGAGGAAAAAGAAGATGAAAATTTACAATTCTTCACGGAAGCTGTATTTTATGAGGCACTGTGAAAACTTCAGATACAGAGGATGCTTAGTGGAAGCAGTTGCTAACCCTAGCAGTAGCAGTAGGGACAAGAGCCCTGAGGCTATGGGGCTGGGAACATGCTGAAGAGTAGCATTGTGAAGAGGCAGAAGTGAAAGGCTGGTTGACAGCATGTTAAAGCAAATTTATCCGGTGTTGCTGTCACATGCGGCCTTACAAGTTTACATATGTATGATCAAATTTTCAGTCTTTGGATCACAACTGTGTCCTTTCTCTTCGTTAAGTAGGGTTATGTTTAGAGTAGTGCCTGGGAAAGCAAGCAAGAAGAAATAAGCTTTACTGTAGATTTTGATGTTGGGTGAGATTCTTATGGCAGAGATGTTAAATGGGAATGAAAAAAATTGATTTTTCAAGTAATACACTTAATCTGAAAATTCTTACCTGTGCTTTGCATGGTTCTAAGTTCATTTCAGAAGTATACAGCTGTAATTCCCGTTTCTTCCATACCCCGCGTGCAGCAATGAATATAGTCACTATGATATTGGGTCATACAAAGAAGTCTTAATCCTGCAAGCAGGAAGCTTTGGTTTGTGTAAGGAGTCCTGTTGCCTATAGCATCTCAGTTGGATGATTTATAGTAATAAAATTATGCAGGTCCTTAAATATTATCAGTATTGGTACTCAGCATAGCTAGCAGGGTTTTCATAAGCTGGAGTTTCACAGATAGCGGCAACCAAGTGTGGGAGCGATCAAAGAACATTATTTGTAATCAAAATGTGAGTTAGGTGTTATAAAACAACTGGTGGGTGCTTGTGTGCATGTGAAATTTGCTTACACGAGTAATCCCATTGATTTAAATGAGAGCATTCAAGTGACGAAAACAGGTTCAACGTGAGAATGTTTAGAAGACGGTGACCTTAGAAACGAACAGTCGTCTTTGGAAGTATTCAAAGGGGGGTTATTAAAACTTAAAGCTGAGAGCTGGCGTTTGAAGGCAGAAGCAGCTAGAGAGGTGTTCGGGGAGCTCACCTACCAGACAGTAATGCGTTTTAATGATGCTGGTTAACTCTGAATCAACTTTCTCGTACTCTTTTTTGGGGGGTATGGGGGAAGGGATGGGAAGGAGGGCAAGAGAGGGACGGTGACAGCAAGGCTGTTTGTTTTTCCCGAAAGTTGTTTGTGATTTCAGGTACTCATGGGAAATCTCTTGATCAGATTCACATCTGTTCCTGTCAAAGTGGGTGCTAAGATACCGGTCACCCAGCAACCATGTCCAAGAGGGAATTGGGCCGATAATAACTTCAAAAAGGAATGACAGATGCTAGATTAGGATGAAAGACAAAACGCATGAAAAATGAGCTTGTTAGAATAAAAAAATTGTTCAAGCACCTTCATGCAAATTAAATGAATATTGAACATTTGCATGCAGTAATTTCTACTTTTTCTGTTGATTGAGAAGAAATAAAGGCGGTACATAGAAAAACATAAATGTAATTTTTTTTTTTTTTTTACCAATTAACATACAAAGCAGTATCTTTCTTCTAAAAATGAGATTAGCCACCTGGGTGCTTGGCTGTATCCCACATATGTCACAACATTTTTGTAATGTGTATGCTTCTGTTGAAGAAACACCTTATCTAATTCTTTGTAGCAAAACAAACAAGGAAGCAACCTTATATTAATTTTAAAATACCTTCGGTTAGCATCGTTCTATTTTTTTTCAGCTGTGGTTTTCAGAGCTGAATTATTTCCTGCTGTCCTTGAATTCAATCGGTATAATGTGCATTAATAAAAGATCACATAAGATGAGTTCAGACCAAATGCTAAGGTTTCCTATTGACTGGTCAAACAATACATATTTTAAAACACCATGTCTGTCGGGGTAACATGAAGAAGAAATAGTCACTTTCCCATGCCTATGCATTAAGATAATTTAAATAATCTAACAGTTTTATTATTGAAATGTTCATATAACAATCAGAATTTGGGAAAGAATGATAAAATGTTCTGATTGAGAAAGGACTCTGTGTCTTGGTTTAGCAATGTCTAATGTGGTCACGTACAGAAATTGATTTTCTTCAGAAATTAATTAATTTTTCATATCGCCCTAAGCTGCAGTTAAAAAGAGTGCATACTTGTCTGTTTTTTCCAGAAATATTGCCTAATCATATTAATACCATTGCCCCAAGGATGAAAAGATAATTGTACAAATGCATTTGGAAATATGTATCACTGAGTATTTATGATTAAATTATGCAAATGACCCAGCTCTCATCCTTTCCAGACCCAGATTGTCTAATTAGGATTGATATGCTGAATAGATGTTCCAGAATTTGAATACAAGCATGTCCAAAGAGCAGAAAATTGGAAATGACAAGGCTGAAATGCTAAGAAAAGTGTCTTTCCCTTTTATACTTTACTAATGTGGTGTTAGCAGTTGCAGTTTTTCCTTTGGCTATATTGTGTGACTCATGTGTCCTACAAGAAATAAGTCAGGAAAGAAAAATCAACTTTTATAAATAGCTTTACTTTGCTTTGGACTTACTTTTCTTTAAAAGTCTACTAGCAGTTCCTCTCCCCTTTAAAGCTTTGTATCCTCCATGTTAAAATAATGATGTATTCCACATAAATTACTTCTTAATTTGGAGCACTGTTGTTTGTAACTTGTCTCCAGCTGCCAGCTGCCAGTGCTAAATATTTAGCTCGTCAGCTTCTCATATATTCAGATGAGATTTACACACCTAACAATTTTAAGTTTGATTTTTTTTTTTTTTGGGATTCTTATTTTATTTGAATTCACAATTCCTTAATGTAACCATCTCTTTTTTTTTTTTTTTTTTTTAAGAAGAATGATATCTCATTAAGCTTGTTTGTAGACATTCTGAGTTGGAATAATAGTTATCAGCAGTCTACAGCATTTAAATCCTTCTTCTTCAGTGGACTGTTTGTTCATTTATCGCTCTTGGGAAGCTGGGAGAAGAGCCTGGTGAGGAGCAAGGAGGAGCAGTGAACTGTCAGGACTTCAGCCATTGTTAGCAGCGAGAGTTGCTCCCTCTGAACTCTGTTGGCTCCTGCTACCCATCTGCGGGATGATGGATTGCTATGTTTAATACATTTCAGCTTTTGTCTGTCATAGTGTGGATAGACAGCGCTATCAATGATTTCAACAGTGATTAGAGCGCTGGTTGTACCCACTGCTATTGGGCAGGCACCTCCCAGGAATGTCTGATGTAGGAACCCGTTGGTGCTCTCCCCATGCAGATGACTTGCTTGGCTAACTTGAGGTGGTTTTAAACACCTCCCGAAGACTGCTGGGAATCTCTAAATCAGCACGGCCTCCCTGCAACAAAATTCAGACACCTCTGCAAACGGTCTGGTACCAACCTAACCCAGAGAAAAATGTCTTGTGCTTTCGGTAGGTGGGGATGGGAGCAGGGATGAATCTGGGGGGTGTGATGTCAGCAGCGCTCAGCCCGTCTGTAGTTAAGTATGTGGCTGCTGGTGATAGGGGCGGAGTGCAAGGACTGCGTTGAAGCAATGAGATACGACATGACATGTGTCATACGAGGATTTGCTAAGCCGTGGGTGCTTTGTGATTCACGAGTCCACAGGCTGAATGATTTCAGCCACCAGAGAAGTCGCTGTACACCAGCACAACATATGCCCTGGAGTATGTTCTAATAATTATAAAATGGTGCAGTAGACATATAAATTGGAAAAAAAAAGATGATCGTGTTACGGACATTACTTTAGACAAGTGGATGTATATTGTTTTCATTATTATCATGTTAATTTTCCATTCTTAGAAAAAAAGTATTATTCAAAATCTTGTGTGAAACAGTATTGTATTAGAAACAAAAAGATAACTATGCAAACTAAAGGATATAATATTGGCTTTAAAAGATGCTTGACCCAGTTTTCTTGACTTGGACCATTGCCCACCATGACAGGCCAGGCTGAGGATAACTTTCACTTCATTTTGAGCTGAGGAAGGGAAGTTAAATCAGAAGATATTAATCATCCTTGATTTAGCTTTCTTAGTAGAGAATTTAATTTACAGAACCAGAAGAATGAGTAATACTAGAAAGTACCATTAGCAAAAGTGGTAACCAGGCTTAAATGTGCTTTCTTTACCTCTATTTCACTCTATATTCATTTGACTGTGGCAGTGTTTGCTTTTAAAAAATTTCTTTCCCTTTGGTTATACCAGAGTTCAACTTCTGCAGCTCTGCTTATAGGCAGTTGTTTGCAATTTCTCTATTGTGCTTGCTGGAAATCTAAGCTCCACAGCATAGTCGTGGGATGCCATTTTTATTCCTTTTCAAGATGATCCAGGCAGTGGCAATGCTCATAGGGAGGAGTGTTCATGATAATTAAAAGCTGGAGTTTACCTTTAAAAAAAAATTGGCAATTTGCCCAGGAGAAAATTCTGTCTTCAGTCACCATTTTTAATCTACTTGGCATTTGGGAGTTATCTTCACTTTAAGAGTTGTCTGGTTTTAAAAGTTGTCTGGATGTTGAAATAGTTTCTTTGACATTGTTTCTAAGTGCTCACTTGCCATATATGATGATCAGAGGATCTGAGGGCTCTGTGGAAAAGAGTATCAGTAATAAGGCGGGAATAATCTTGACGTTTACAGCTGGCAGCTTTTCTCAGTTTAGGTTCCCTTCGTTACCAATGTGTGGCAGTGAAACAAGGAAACTTGAGGTATACTTTACAAATTCAAGAGAAATTAAAAGAAATAATATATGTTTATAAACAAACAGATTTACACATAAGCAAGTTTAACATATTAAACCTTTACTGATATTTTTTCTTCTTTAAAATAAATGGCATTTGGCTAGGGGGTTGTTCTTTTGCAGAGATCAATATCTGAAGTATTCATACAGAGAGGAAATAACGGCAACTTGAAAGTTAATGAAAAGCAAGTATTAAATAAATCCATATATTAGTTGGTGATGTCTTAATAAATGTATCACATAAATATGATAGGTAAAACAATCAGATAAATGGTTCCTTAAGCAGATAAAAGGTCTCTGTTGTTTATGTTCCTTCTGTAGAGGTAAGACTGTGATTTACAGCCTTTTTTGATAGCAGGACTTTTTTAGATAATTTTGTCTTTCTTCTGTTTCCTCCAGGCACCCTGATCGCACTCCTGTACAGCTGTGTGTGACCATTTTCGGCACAGGATCAGGTCTAGGTTGAAAATGCTGTCTGCTTCCCCCCCGCCCCCTCTCCTCTTCATTATTATTTTTATTAATCCTCATCTGTTTTGGGAAAACAGATCACCCTGTGTTTTCATCAGCCGTTGTGTTGCTACAAGTGAACGGGCAATGGGGAAAGAAATGAATGATGGAGGTGGGGGGGCGTGGGGGAAACCGATCTTCAATTTCATGTATCGTCATCCTGTCTGCCATGAAATTTTCCTGCATCCTAACAGCAGTGCCCTGAGCCTAGCCTGGAAAATGAACTGTGTATTGCACAGCGGTTTTAACACTATTTAAAAGGAGGAAACAGGAGGGGGGGTGAGCTGTAATGAAGGGAGGAGTAAAATCTTCGGAAGAAAAATATATGAAGGCAGTGGAAGCCACTTTCCTCTCTCTCTTGGAAATCTGCTTTACTAAATCTTGGCAAGCTGTCCTGCTGTGTATTGCAAAACAAATAGGGTGGGTGTCTGAGGTAGAGCGTTGATTTCATCCTTTGGATGCTCCCTCTGGCCATGTTCTGGTGGCAGGGAAAGGTGAGACATGGGCATGCAGCATCCTCCATGCCCTGCAGATGTTGGCTTGTTTGGGGAGAGAAGGCCACTTATTACAGAGACTCCTCTGCTCTCTGGGAGGTGCTGCAAGATGGAAGAACTGTGGAACTTCAGTTGAGCCTGAGTCTGCTGCTGGAGTGAAAGCCCTAAAGTATTCTCTTTTTTGAGTGGACTTGTACCAGTCATACCTCTTGCTTTTTTGGGGACTATTTTTTCCCTGTTAGTGGCCTAACGTTAGTATAGACAGCATCTCTTATAGCTATGCAGGATGAGACAGTGTCACTTAGGCCTCTGGATTCTGATACAGTATTAAATTACTGACTACTGTTTTACTGTGACAACCTAGTTCACAATACTCCTGCCAAATGTTAATGATGATGGAAATATTCTGCTGTCTGTAAGAAAAGTTAGCCTGTGGAGCATTTTCCGCAAGCTATGTCAATAAAATTATATTAGTTTGCACTTCTTTAGGAATACTCTATTCTTGTAGCTGTTTTAAACACCAGTTGGTTTGAGCCAGTTGGTTGAGTTTTCTTGAGCGGCTTTTTGTAGATGTGATGGAAACACGTCTGAAGCTACAAGATCCTTGTCTACCCAGAAGCAGTGGGAAATCAAGATTTCCCTGAGTAGGCATGGTTTTAGGAAAACTTCACTCTGTTCAGAATGGTCTGACTTCACTGTAAAGTAGGTTCCACTGTGCTAATCCGCTTGGAATGCAGCAATTATCACCTACCGTATAGGTGTTAAGTGCTGAATTTCAAAGGGATTATCACTTTCCTCCTTCAGTGGCTAAGCTAGAAGAGAAAAGTTGTTAGTGCTTCTAAAGGGGAGGGGAGAAGGGAAGAAATCTCTCTTATTTTCTTTCTGTGGTTGCCTTCAGTCTGGCTAAAGCAGAGCAAGCTGGGTTTTGCTACAGCTAGTTACTTTGAGTCTGATCTTCAAGAATTCTAAAGGCATTTGTTTCCACCTCTCCGTGCCCCCTCCCAAAGTACCCTTCTTTTGTGAAAAGAGGCAATGACAACAGCCATTCAGAACAAAAACCGAAAGTTATGTAGGTGGACAAAATGATATAGGAAAACCAGAGTTCTCTGTATCCTCACACTGTGTTTTCATCATCTGGAAACTTTTGTCAAGTTAGCTTGACAACAGTGTGTAGAAGTTGGTATCTTTTCAGTCTAAAGATATACTTGATGGCTTTATTGGTGTTGCAGACAGAGCGCCGGAAATGATCTGAAGACTATTTTTGTGCATATGCTCTTTCCACGTGCCTTTTCTTTGATTGACACACCAATATTTTGTTCGTCCACTGCCTCTATCCACGATACAGACAGTACTGATTTCAGGTGGTTGTTGGATAAAATGGGATTAGTGTCCTTGAACCCCCCTTCCTCTTTTTCTTATCCATGCCTAAGAATCTCGCATGCATGGCTGCTTTTGTAAGTGCTGGCTCCTGCAGTCTTCCCCGTCAGCGAACTCTTTTCTTGGTACACAGAGTGCAAGGAAGGCAGGGCAGAACTGTGATTCCCTAACAGCGCTCCCTGGAGACCGTGCAGCAACCGCAGGCAATGTGAGCTGAACGGGAATTGCAGTCACACCTGCGGGAGGATTTCAGGTGTTGTAAGAGATAGAAGTAGCTAATATCGGGCAAGAGAGGACTGCCTTATGGAGAAGTCTTATTCCTGAAGCTGCACAATAACCAAAAGAGGCTTTTAGAGGAGAAAGCAGGATTTGGAGTTGTATTGACATGAATAGGTTTAATGGAGGGAGGTATGTAGAATACTGAGTTGAAAGATTGGCTTCTAGCCTGTTGTTTTCATTTTCACTATCACTTCATTGGGATGAAGAATGAGAACTTCGGTCAGAAACATTTGGTCTAGAGCTGAATTTCTCGGAGTTAGGAATTTAAGAGTTGTAGTGCTGGAAATTGGGTTAAAAAACATTCCAGTTTCTTCACAGTCAAACTGCAGAAATTCATGAATTTCAGAATTAAGCTGTATCACAGTGTGTAAATAGCATTTTCCAGGAATTGCCGCAGAACATTTCAATAAATGATAAAAAGTTTCTTCTATTAAATATTTTAAGTATTATACATAGTGCTCTAAATACTAGTATATAGAATATCTAGTATATTTTGTTGTTGGTAGAATTAGTTCCTGTTACAAGAATTTGTAAGATACATGCAATCCTTTTTTTTCTTTTTTTTAAAGAAGACAAGAAATTGTGGTTCAGTTCTACGGCTTGCAATAGTTTCTTGGGAATAAAAATCTCGTCCTTAAATGTGAAACAATTTGGCAGAAGAACATACTCTGCTAAACTTAGGAAGTTGTAAAAATGAGTATTCTTAATTTTTAATGAATTTCTGAAATATTAATTCTTTTAGTCCATTTTTGATGTCAGTAATGGTTTGTAGATTTTATGGGGTATTTTGAACTGTAAGGAGCTTAACTGCCCAACTTTCTGTATCAAGATGGTAATATTATATACCACCAAATGTCCACGGTGGAGAGAAGGTACTTTGTATTGTTGGAAGTGATGTTCATTAAGGTCTGCTGTGCATACAAAGAAGGCAGTATTTATGTTGATAGGGTTTCAACATGGGCTTGATGCCAAGTCACCATAAGACACAGCTACTTTTTCAGGAAGTTAGGAGTACCTTACCGTGGTAGGTTGTCTTATTACTTGGCTTGTGAATTCTGGCATTTTCTGTACTCTGATATCATTATAATTTGTATACATCTTATGTGGAATTTCATGCTATAGAAATAACTTTGCCACTTCTGGATGAAAAAAACAGGGCATTTTAAAGGAATGCATTTCTGCCATTTGTTTTGCTGCCTCTTTAGTGTAATGATCCCAATACCAAAGAACTACAGCTCCTCCCTTGTCGGCATGATTTATGATAATGTCTTGCTGTTTTTGTAAATTATGTAACACACACTGTTCCTCCTTTGTTATATAGTGAAATTTAGTAGGTTGTTTTAATTGTTTGATTGATTTTTTTTTTCCTTTGGCATTTGTCTACACTGAAATGTCTGAGATTTACTAGGATGAACAATCGAGAAGAATGTCTTTTGTCTGAATTTCTGAAGATGTCAGGAGGTTTAGGAATGTTTGTGATAAGTCTTTTGTTTTGTGAAGTCTAGAATTGGGTATGCCATCCAGTATGAAGGGTGTTGAGCGTTGCTGTATCTTTTAAAAACATCAGCACATTTTTTAACAGGAACAAATACCACTTTTTCACATAATACTGAACATTCAGCAGCTTTTAGTGGTTCATATTTACTGTTGCAATGTTAATAATGTTTTAAACACTCTGCTGCATGGGGTATCTAGAATATAGATTGCTTTGGTCTTTGTGATGCAGTGAATGTGTAAGCAATAGCAAGATCCCCATGGACTTAAGAGACCATGTACTACCCTCCTGCCTGAAACAAATAGCTTCCTTAGAAGATCCCAGTACCTATTTACTAAAGCACTTATATTACCTGCCACACATGATGATCTGGAATGTAAAAGAGTTAACAGGTGGAATCTTCACCTTCCTGCATTTTCAATGAAACTGCATTTTTCTTAATGCATTGAGGTAGAGAGGAGACACTTGACCAAAAATGGCTCAACCACTCTGTTTCCATTTTGTAAGGGACTTGAAAAATAGCCAAATACAAAGTTTTGAAATTAACATAAATTCAGCTTCTCTTTGAAAGCTTCTGAGGAGCAGTTGCTTGCTAAAAAATATTTTTAGAATATTTTATAGATTTTTTTCTTACCTAATTTTGTTTACTTACTTAGATATAACAAATATGCCTCTTGTTCAAAGGCTGGTTCCGGGATTGTATTTTTGAAAAAACATGCCTGTAATTCTCTGCTTTGTATTAGACTAAGTGGGGATTTCACGGCTGAGACTGAGCAGCCCAGGTCTGCATTTTCTAGCTTTTTTTTTTCTGGCAGGTCAATATTAAAATATTACCCAAGCAACTGCTCCTCAGAAGCTTTCAAAGAGATGCTGAATTTATGTTAATTTCAATATATCCAGTATTTAAAATGATCAAGGCCCCTGTCAGGATTACTGGTCTCCAAATTATGAATTATTTTAATGAAAAGTGTGAATATATATAGTTGCCATATTTTACTGTTGTAGAAAAAATGTGTATTTTTTACTGCCATGACTCCCTTTTCCCCCTGAAGCTGTGTTTCTCATTGAATTCTTTAAGTTTCTTTACTGATTTAGCATTTTCTGTGACTGCAAGCAGGACTTTGGGTGAAAACAAGGAGATCTGGCCTTTGACCTCCAAGCTGTACTACATAAAAGCACACTTGTTGAGCATCCATAATGTATACTTAATTATAAAAGTTGTTTAGTTGACTGGGTTTTTTTGTTTAATTATACTGCTAAGAAACCCTTTAAACTATTTTATATGTGTAGATATAGAGGGAAAGAGAGATTTAAGTCAATAAAGTTATTGTTACTGTCTTTCACCATTGCTTTTACTATTGTGATTATTATTTTATTATCACTATTTTGAGATGATGGTTCATGTTTTGAAAGAATGAGTTCTTTAAGGTATTGTAGCTGTAAGAATTGTAGTTATCTGAGATTCCAATTTAAATGTTTTTGTCTGTACTTGTAGCCATTGTTGAAAATACATGTTGTAAGAAAGATAAATATTAAACCTCCACTATTGTTTAGCGAATAGTGCTGCAGGTTCATGATTGCTTTTGAAAATCTAGATAATATTTTGATAGTTGGTTTTAATAGACATCTTTTTTTTTGCCACTGCAGATCTGTGCCCACAGACCTGCTCATGAAACAACTCACAATCAAATGCTTCTTTTTATTTGGAACATAATTATGTTGTATTTTAGTTACTGCTCTGGAAATGTCTCGTGTTTGCAAATCGGTTTCCAGAAGAATAGATTCATGTCCAAATGAGCTTGTACTTGAAGCTTTTACTAGTTTCAAAGAGCTTTATTACAGTTATATCTCTGCTAGCTATTTTTTTGAAGACTTTGAAATGCTTTTGTCTTACCAAGTGCCATTCTCTGATATCTTATAAGCCATTTGAAATCGAGCATGCGGTTTAGATCAGCTACAATGAATTTCCTTGGATAAGCGAGTGTTCCTGTGAATCTTAAAATACTCTTCACTCTGCCTTTTGTGGTTCTACTGCCATTTTTTCTCAAGATTATCAGAACAGAAATAATTGCTTCCATCCCTTCTTAAAGATGTTTGAGTTCAAGTGTGAAAGCAGTTCAAAAGGGAATTTACCTATCCATATTCTTAAGCATTCACATCAAAATATTCCCCTTAAAAATTTGACAAGGAGCTTCAAATATTTTCCCACATCTTAATTCAGATAATGGCAAATGTAAAGTAAAATGTGATCATTATCTTTGCAAACTAAAAAATAATTTTCACTAATAAGTTTCTGAACTATGATAGACTTTCCATTGGTAATTTTTAAGGTATGTAATGTACTTTTTCCTATAATTTTTGGCTTAAATATCTTCCTTCTACTTTATGCTTTTTTTTTTTTCAATATGGCAGCACACTAAAATCACTGTAACACTTTCTGTATCCAGGCTGGCTTAGTTAGGCTAGTTCTTAGGGTGTGTAGTCAAGTCACCTTAGTGTGATACTGGAGGTACACAAAGGTGCATATGGTTTTGTGCTCTTCTTTGTGCTCTATCACCTTCCAAATAATTCCATGAGCTGATCCCATGTTTCAAAGTCCATTAGTTCACTTTTCTCATTTTGTTTCAGTGTGTTCATCTCATCACAGATAACAACATATCATCATGGCTCTTTTTCACTAACTTTCTGAAGCTAGCTCAGGTCTCTTGCTCAGAAAGTTTTATAGTTAGAAATGTTTCTTTGGAGTTCCTTCAGAAACTGCTGAAATTAAAGACAAAATTACAAATAAGGCAATGGATGTTCTGCATTCATGAAAAGGAGTGAGACTCATTTGTGTATGAACAAGCAGTCAGGAAAGACAGGTTGAGGCACCTTATACCTTTATTGCCAGAAGGAAGATAAATATATGGAGAGAGTAAATAAATGGCCTGTCTGTATAATACAGTTGTAGGATTTCTGCTTTAGGTTCTATAATAATTTGTACTTAATGAAATATTTCAGAAGAGTAATTGAACTTTTCTCAGATTTAAAGTAATTGGGATTCTTCACATATCAGTCTTAAGTTTGCTTAGTCTCTGCCTTCTGTTATGTTGGGGGTTTTTTGTTGTTTTTTTTTTTCTTCTACATTTGCTTGCTACATGCTTATCAGCTGCTTACATTATTGAAATTTTGTTTCCTGGGTAGGTACTTTCAGATCTTCACTTCTTCTCTTTGATAAGTTAAATAGCTTGAGCTCATTAAATCTTTCACAGTCTTTTTTTTTTTTCCCCTTTGCAGTCTTTTTTTTCTTTCAGATGCTCATCATGAATAACATTTATTTTGCCCTTGTTTAAGCTTGCACAGCCTAGGTTTTTTTGGTAAAAAATGGTGGTGTTTAGTAGGACTGTAGAGATGTAATGAAGATTAAAATTTTGGTGGAACAAAGAAAACTTTGTTAATAATACTATTGCTGCAGGAACAGGGGTGGGACTCCTCAGAATGAGCAAAATTGTGTTAGGTTAGCTGTCTTAACAGCAGTAAAGAGTGGCAAAAACTTAATTGTAATGCGAGGAAGCATTTCCCTTAATACTCTCTGAAAGCAGATCTGTTCAGTAAGAAGATGATACTTTCCAAGTTATTTCTTGGAATTAAATTGTTATTTAAGAATTGGTATTTGTTAAGGGATGGTGCTTTTAAGATGTTATGTACTATGTGTACTATGTGACTTTTCTGCAGGAAAGTCAGGGTTCAGGGACATGAATAATTATAAGAATGACACTTTTAGTGAAAATCTTTTTTGAGTATTTTGAGTAGTTCCTGTTTCCAGAGTGAAAAAGGAAGTGATTGGAGATAGGGACATGAAGTACAGACAATACCAGACTTTTGAGGTCTGATCCTTTAACTGTTATGCACTCATGCCCTAAGGTACAACTTTTCAGGATCAAACAGCATTGAAGGACCAGTGCTCAAAAGGAAAAAAAAAAAGGGGAGCTTTTAATGTTTAGTCTGCTAGCAAATAGGTCTATTAAGCGTTAAACAGTGTGAGATAAAATGCATGATTAAGGACTCTTAACTACAGCTAGAGTAACCCAACAATTAATTGAGAGTGTTGAATCAAGCCCTAGGAATAGTCCAATAGTAGAATATTTTCAGAAATTGATGGGAAAAAAGGTAAGAAAGCATCTGACTGATGCATGGCATTCTCAAATGAAAAACCAGATACAGTCTGTAAGCAAATTGCAGGAAAGAGCAGACTTTGTCTAAGCAATATCTGGATGCAATCCTGTGCAATGAGCTCTAGGATGACCCTGCTTAAGTAGGGAGGTTGGACCAGATGACCCACTGTGGTCTCTTCCAACCTGACCCATTCTGTGATTCTGTAATGTGTTTATGCCATTCAGATATGTTTATGATGATAGTTATCTTAAAAGATATTAGGATTATATTTGTTAATATTTTTAACTTTTATAGTGGATTATATAATTAGAATTTCTTATTAAATTTCTGTTTTGTTTATTTAGCTTCTTACTGGTACTTGTTATTTTTTCTGAGATGTTGGCTTTTATTAAACATATTGAAATATGACATTTCTGAAGTGTAGGAACAGGGGAAGGGTTATAGCAGTAAAATATTAAGATCTATATCTCCAAATTTTGGTCCATTAATGTTGTCATTAGAGATGGGCTGTTTATTCATCGGTTTGTAGAGTCTGACCCAAGTAACTGCAACCATTAAATAAACAGTTTTCAAATGGAGATCTCGAGATATATGTAGGTCCTGCCTGGTTTTGTGTGAGCTGGAAATCATCTCCTTCATTCCATGGACATTAGCCAGTCTGACACCCATCTGCAAGAAGGTTGTAAGGAGGATCCAGGGAACTACAGACCTGCCAGCCTGACCTCGGTGCTGGGGAAGGTCATGGAACAGATCATCTCGAGTGCCATTGTGTGCCATGTACAGGGTAACTAGGTGATGGTCAGCCAGCATGGGTTTAGGAAAGGCAGGTCCTGCTTGACCAACCTGATCTCCTTCTATAACATGGTGATCCACCTGGTGGATGAGGGAAAGGCTCTGGGTATCGTCTGCCAGGACTTTGGTAAGGCCTTTGACACTCTCTCTCACAACATTCTCCTGGAAAAGCTGGCAGTCCATGGCATGGACAGGTGCACCCTTTACTAGGGTAAGAACTGGCTGGGTGGCTGGGCCCAAAATGTTCTGGTGAGCAGTGGTAAATCCACTTGGCGTCCAGTCACCAGTGGTGTTCCCCAGGGCTCAGTGTTGGGTCTTGTCCTGTTAAATATCAATGATTTGAAAGAGGTGATTGAGTGCACCCTCAGTAAGTTCACAGATGACACCAGACTGGGTGAGAGTGTTGATCTGCTGGAGGGTAAGAAGGATCTGCAGAGAGATCTGGACAGGCTGGATCGATGAGCCCACGCTGCAGTTGAGTCACAACAACCCCATGCTGTGCTACAGGCCAGGGGTCAGAGTGGCCAGAAAGCTGCCCAGCAGAAAAGGATCTGGGGGTGCTGATTGACAGCAGCTGAACACAAACCATCAATGTGCTCAGGTGGCCAAGAAGGCCCATGGCATCCTGGCCTGGATCAGCAATAGTGTGGCCAGCAGGGCCAGGTGTCCGGAATATAAAGCCGGACTGTTTACCTATTCTGGAATAAATAACTCACTTTGCTTAGTATTTATTCATCAGTACCTTGAGTTGCACCACCATATTGCTTTCTGATAGCATATCTGGTCATGAACAGCAGCAAACTGTGCAGGAAGCTGGTGCTCTTGGCCCAGGAAGCTGTTTCAGCTTATGTAGTACAGGTCTTGTTCCCAACAAAACATAATTGTTACTGATTCACTTACTGCATTTCCTACCTGAGTTAATAGTTACTAGAGGCAGTTGTGCACTTGGGAGGAATGCCCTGTTGAGGTTCTCAGTGTGTCTTACAGAAGAGCTGTAGTTCAGGTTCAGATTTGAAATGGGCACATTTATTTGAATGAAAGCAATCTGAATAGGGCCATAGAAAATGGGCTATGGATTTTGCTGTATCCTTTTTTCTACAAGTGAAAGCTTTGCACTGAAGGCAATATTCTTGAAATCCAACTATTTTGGCTCGCTTTACAGTCTATCTGACATGCAATTTCACGAAAAATAAGAAAAATTAAGAAAAAGATATTTTCTTTTTTCACGGATTTTTTTATTTCTTAAGCTGTGAAGTCAGGATCTTGTAATTTTTTTAAGAGGCAGTTCTCCAAAGATAATGAGAGAAGTGAGTCAAATACAGGCTAAGTCCACTTTCCAAGTCCGTAAAAACACAAAAATGTGTGGTCCTTTTGAAACTTAGGCTTTTGTATTTCATACTTAGAGCATCACTAGAAGAATGTGCATTTGGGGAGCAAGAATTAGTGATAGCACCCATGAAAAAATTAGCCACTAATAGGGTATGTTTTCACAGCACAAGGTAAGTGTGACTGCAGCAGGAGCCAGTAACTTTGCCAGCGTTTGTAACAGGAGCAGTGGAGGTCTGGCAGTGTGGTCTAGCAGCTTGAGTATTGTCCCTTTAAAAGCCTGTACCAAGCATTACAGTTGCCAATTCCTGATGAAAGCAGTGCAGCAGTGTCTTCACTAATATTCTCACCTATGCGAGCTAAATTAAAAGTGAGATGAATGCTCTGATATAACCACATTTTCATTTTATGTAGATCAAGACAGGCTGCAACACATTTCTGCTAGACAAGGTTAAGAACTCTCCACTGTCCCTGAACAACAGTGTTCTAATTAAACAGGAATATGGTAAGCAGGTTGTTTCCCTCCTCAGACCAGCTGAAAATTAAACTTTTTTTTTCCCCCTCTTTGGAAGGACTAGTTTTTGGTCACACCAATTATTCAAAATGTCTTGCTACATGGCACAAATTCTAGTGCTTGTATGGAGGAAGAGGTGGCAGTACTTGTCTTGGAACAGGGGGAAGACAACACTGTAAATTGGTGGCCTCAGTGTAGATGAACATAAGCTGTTATAGAAGCACATACTTAGATTTGAACAGTTTTAGGTAGCTATATTGCTGTTACGGTGTGGTTTTGGCTTTTTTTTTTTTTATGTGAAAGGAAACCTGAACAAAGTTAGTAAAACACCAATCCTGAACATCATCTCTTAGGTCTAATGAATGTTTAACAACTTTTTGCTGTTCAGATTTAGAAATCAGGGCAAAGTAACTCGTAATGAACATTGAAACACCATGGGAAAATATTAGTTGTTGAAAATCAACTAGACTAGGCTTATGAGATTCCAGTTCTGAGAAAACTGTGTTTTAAGGATGGAAAGGTAGGCTAGACAATTGGCATTTATTCGCCAGAGCTGGAATTTTGTAGTACTAAGGGTAAATAAAGATGGGTTGTGATTTAAAAAAGAATAGTCACCAGCAATGCTGACCAATTATTTCCCATTTGATTCAAGGCAAAATTTCAACCTAAAGGATCAACATATTGAGGTGCAGCAGTGTATTAAAGGTCCAACAATGTCAGAGGAGGAATCAAGTTCTGAGAATGCAAGTTATGAAGCACGTCTGAAGTTGGTGTCCCCAGGAGCACTTCAATTTTGTAACTCCCATTTTCACAATCTTTGATTTTTACACCATTCTTTGCATTTGCCTTATAGGGAATCAAATCAGGAGAAGATGCTGATCATGACCAATATTTATTAGAATGTTTTTTTACTGCTTTAGCTGTTATTAGCTGTAGAATGAAGCTATTAGTAGAAGATAATTGTTCATACAGTGCACTCCCTTATTCTCTCACTGGTTGGAACAACAGCTGGGAAGCCAACCCAAACTGTACATTCATAAGTGGAAGATGACACTGATGCTTCAGTGATTTCCATGCTCAGAAGACCCCTGAGTCATGTGTTTCAGCAGAGGCATGAACTCTGTAGTCTCTGTCTGTGCATAGGGGCCACCAGCCTCCTGGACATGAGGGAGCTGGTTGGTAATGCCTGATGTCCTTGGCAGAAATGGGAGGCTCTTGGTGTCCCAAGTGTGCCAGCTTTTTTTGGGTTCAACGGGACCACGCAGCTTGGGAAACTTCAGCACTGTACTCTCTTAGCATGTAATTTTCCTCTCTTTGGCCTGCTAGTGTTTGGTAGTTATTTCTCCATCCAAAAGTATGGATTTTTTAAAATTGTATTTAGTTTTTTAAGAAAAAAAATGGGCTATTGTTGGCCTATTTTGATGTTTTCATTTCTTTGTCCAGTCAGCTATGTTCTCCATGTCAGAATTAAGTTTTTTCAAATGTAGTTTTTAGATGTGAACTAAGGTAGTGGCTCCATGTTTCTGTTCACCTAGCAGCTATTTTAAGTGGTTCCCTTCCCTGTTCCTACCAATGATTCTGTCCTGTGCATTGCACTGATTCAATTCTTTCTTTAGCTGTCTAAACTGCTGCAGTGAAATAATTGTATTTAAAAAGAAAACACCACAGCAACAAACCAAGATCCAAACCCAACCAACCCAACACTTTTCAGAGTTTTAGAGATTTTTTCCCCTTTCATTTCATGCATTTGACTTTGGAACACAGCCAGCCAAACAGTTGAACTAATGTGATTTATAGCAAAGGACGAGAACCTTTACATGAGTGAGAACTGGAGGTAAAGGGAAGGAATGATGGGGAAATATATGGAAAACCTCTTATAGTTGATCTGTTACTGACAGAATAATGACATGTAACAACAGCTTAAATGTCTAAAATATCACAGGAGTGCAGAACAAATTTTTATGGCATGCTTTCTTATTCTTCACCTTCAGAGTAATAACAAATTTGTGGTTATCATTATGGGGTGGCTGTCAGGTGGAGTATCTGAAAATCTTAACAGCTTCTAATATTTCAAACTTTTGTGATAATGATGGAGAAAGCATTAAGTGTGCTGTATGCAAAGAATAGATTTTATGTAAAAACATATGGAGTTTCTTTTTCTTCAGTTCTTCTAGCTGTTGTACGACACATACACTACCATTCATTTTGAAAATGTGGGTATATTTGTCCAAATAAAAATGTTATTTTAAGAGAACAGATAAATAAAAAAATATTACTAAGGTTATTACAGGATACAATAGAAATCCAGAGTTAAGTGTCTGAAGGTTTTGTAGGTTGACAAGAGGAGATCTTCCAGTCACTCATTTCAGACCAACAAGGTAAGCGACTTGTACGTGGAGAAGTTACTTTCAAGTACGCTAACATATCATTTTAATGCTCTAGCTACTCCAAATTAACTTGCTGTTTGGAATTGTAGGACATGATTCAATTGCATAAACATGGGAATCTAGATGCATTTGAAAGGCCCTAGGGTATCTTATCTGTTTTACAGCTGCTGTTCAGAGGAGTGCAAGTCTTTCCCAGGTCCTTTGTCAAGTCTGCCAGCTCGTCTGCATGTCTTGGATACTTCAGGGCATTGCAGATGGCACGGGGCTCCTATATTCAGGCAGTCAATCAAACTCATAGAGAAGAATTCAACTCAGCGTTTAGTCAATGGTAGATGACTTGATGCAGTCAAAGGAAGACTCATTATTTTAAGGCAGACACCTACGTTTGCTGAATAGCTTTCTAGCCTTCTTTGACTAGATCTTCTTTGACTATAATAGGAGCTTAGACAACCACTTTCTAGATACCTAATTTTAGACACTCCTCCTTTACATGCAGTAGGTAAGAAGCAGCATAATATATTTTTAAAGCAGCATGATTGAGAGTGAATTTCAGTCCGTTAGCCTCAGATGTGTAAAGTTTTTTAATTTGAGCTTACACCCCGTTTACAGTCAAATGGAGAGGGATGGGCATCTCCAGAAAAGCCATTAATTTTCCTCAGAGTATATGGTAAGATACTCAAGATGAATTGCCTTCTAGAGCTGCCACTCTATTCCTTTAACTGTTGAAGGAGTCTTGATCATGAGTTTAGACTTAGACAGCTATTAGATGTTTCATGTTAGGGGCAAATAATCCCACTTTAGTTGATCTCAATCTAATTGCCTAAATATTGGCATCTAGTGCCACTTGAGGTGCTTCTGTGCCTAGGAGTGCCCAGTGTGAGACATCTGTAAAGACTGATAAAATGAGTGACTTTCAGGAGATCTGTTTCTTCTTAGGAACCATCACAGTAACCCATGGAGACTAAAATAAATTTACATGCCTGTTCAGGCAGCTGAATGCTACCTTACACTACCTTACATGTCTGTATGCAGATTTTGTCCAATGAAATGTGCTGTAAATGCTTTTTTTTTTTTTGGTTTTTTGGTTTTTTTTTAATGACTTCCCTGAATAAGCATAGACATTTCTGTTTTTTTCTGGCTTGAAATACAATTGTATGTACATTGCCCTTTTAGCTGATATGCTCTCAAACTGCTGTGGTCATTCCTCCATCACAGAAATTGCTAGTCATAAGTAGACTGAAGCATAGCATCTACACAACTGCATGCAGCCATGTTCTGAGATGTAAGGGATAAGATATAAGAACTTGTCTATTAATCCAGAGGATAGGAAATTTCGGATGAGTACGCTATAATTTACCAGTTTGTTGGGCCAGACTGCTGGAATTGACATTCAGTCTTTAGTGACTAGGGCTGTTATACAAAAGTATACCTGCAGGGTAATCTGAGACAATGATTAATCCAATAGATTTTTCAAAAAAATAGATACATTTTTTGTTACTGTTTTGCATACTAATGAGCAAGAAGAGGTTTTGTTTTTGTTTTTTTTTTCTTTAAATAAATTAAATTAACAGCAAATAGGATGAAAGGTGCTTAAGAGAAAATATTCCTGGCTTTCTTGTTTTGTTATATGATTGTCCTTGGAATTGGTTCATGACTGCAGATTGGGAAGGCTTTTTGTAGTTTACAGAACGAATGAATGAATGCATAACCTCTCCACTCCCCCAGGATATACTGCAATGCAAAGGCTCTATAAGGACCTGGTTAGAAAAACTAGTAAGTGAACAGTCCATTATAAAAGGGGTTTTTATATTAGCAACTCGTATTGACTTTTCATTTTGCAATCCTAGGAATATGTACTTTGTTTCTAATGGTGTTCTCTGCATCCATTGGATATCTTACTTCCTAACCCCTCTTTTATCCAGCAGCCCTTGCTGATTCAGCATCAGTTTTTAGAGTTCACTTCTGAAAGTGCTTTTTTTTACCAAAAAGAGTACTACTTAGAAACATGCAGTAAGAATGTATTACTTAGAACAAACTGAAGTAATGATTGAGAAATGCATGGACTGCCAAACTGACTTTATCCTAGGGGACTTTTCTCAATTTTAATTGATTTTTTTTTTCCCTGAGAATTTGTTCATCTTATTAAGGAAGTCCTTAGAGGAGTGAAACAGTAGGTTACCTCCTTGAGAGCAAAGGACAACCTGACTTATTTGCTACAATTATCAATTTGTCCTTATCTCCATGAAGTGAAATACTTTTTTTATCCTTCTGAAATAGCTTATGGTGATGAATAAAACAATAAAGAATAAGTGGTGTTAACTCCAGCATGAGCCTATTTAATTTTTAAATATCAAGTGCAATATTGTGAAGACTGCATGTAATTTTATTTTCCTAAACCAGATATTTGGCAGGTAAAGAAACTGTCCAGCACATCTGATTGAAGTGCTTTATTTTGTTGTCTTCACTAGAATATTGAACAGTTACATTTCAGTCAAAAATTTGTTATATGTTTAGCTAGAGTCTATCATATGAAGAAAGTTGTGGAAGTTTTGTGCACAATTCAATTCCTGTTGTGTTTACTCATAGCTACTATCTAATATTGTTTCAAGTGATAGTTACCTGATTTCGCCTTCCATTGAAAGTTGTTATGAAATGCCACTAGCTTGCATAAGGAAAGGGAGGATCTACTAGGTATTATGTGGAGCAGCTGAGCATTTGCTTTTAAAGACAAATCTTGCAACATTCAGATCAGTGCAAATTTTGCTATTAATGAGTCAAGTTCTAATTATGACCAAGTTGAAGCTTTTTTTATGCAGACAGTCAAATCAGGGGGGAGGCAGCATCTGTAGCTCTCTCTGCAGCATCCAAAGTAGGATAGAATGTAATCCTTGCTGTACAGGGTGGGACCCAGGACAATTCACTGAATTCCTGGCATAGCACAGGCAAGTGAGGGGAAAGGGTGGCTGTTACCATCCTGAACTTTCGCTTGAGGTTGTACAAGGATGTCTTTGCCCAGGAATCATAGCAAAGTCACTGTTTGGCTCTAATTAATGTGTCTTTAATGATTAATTTTTGAATGTCTAAATCAAATGAATATTAGCTTATTTTAGGAGAAGTATAAAATTATACACTTTTATTGATATTTATTTTTAAAATGCAGTGGTTTAAAACATGTGAGGAATAAGCACTACATAAAGTTAGGGTTTTTTTTGAATTACATTGCTAAAAATATTTGTCGATAGTAGAATTAGTGATGCTTTCCTTTGGACTGAATTAAATAAGTGTATCTCAGAGCAAGCATGCTGAGGGTGGGGAAAGTTCAAAAACATTTTCTCAATGTGCATTTATTTAATAAACAAGAAAATTGTGTATTTATTTCAGTATCTGCAAGTTCCCTGCTTTATATTTTCTACTGCACTTTGTATACTGTCTGGTTCTTTCTGCTTCTGTCTTTTTTTTGCCACTTAAAAACATTTTATAGATATTTCCCAAAACTTGCATTTAATTCATATATGAAATACTTTCATCAGGGAATACTCCAGATATTTTGTTCCTGAAGTGCAAAAACATTTGTGATAAAACGACTGCAGCATGATATATAGTCAATAGTAGTGTGTTAAGTTTAGAAGAAACAGTATTATTTCTTTCATTGAGTTATCCACTTCAGTATTTTTCTGTTTAGTTGTCCTCTCTGGTTTAGGTATCAGACTGAAGAGAAATTCTTAGAACCAATCTTAGAATGACCCGTTTTTCTGTCTAAACACCAAACACAGAAATGCTTTCAACGAGAAAAAAAAACAACACAACAAACAACAACCCACAAGAAGTGCGTGCAGAGATAATACATAGTCTGAAAAATACTTATGTGCTGACAGCTATCCAGCAGTGTTGTCACAGCAGGAAGACATCAGTTGAAGAAACAGATAGCGACCTCCAAAAAAAAAAAAAAAAAAAAGTCTGGTCAGCAGTGTGGACAGGGTTTCACAAGATTATAAATCACCCCAGGGTCGCTGTGTTCCCACCATAAAGAGAACATGGTCGTTTTATTGTAATCTAATAAGTGACGGGAGCAAAGGACAGCTCCAGTGTGTGTGTTTGAAAAAAAAAAATCTTGATTACAGTTTCAAAACTATACAGTTTCCCTTGCCATTGAAGTGCAGATTATGGGGGTTAAGGCCATTTTAGGATTGGATTACCTTTTTATAGCTGTATGTTATTCCCTTGTTCACGAATCAGAAAGTACTTAAATTAAACTGAACATTTGGGAGTAATACTAATAGGGAGTATGGTAGTAGAAAATTAATCACTATTTAGTGTTAGATGGCTAGCCAAGTAAGTCTTTGTTTTCAAGGCTTTTTTCACTGAATAAAATACCCCCCTTAATGAACTGAGGAGAATTTATATCCAGTGGTTCCCTTTATTTTTAAAAAAGTTTGTTGTTGTGGTGACTCATGTGCGAAAGCAAGTTGATAGGAATGTATTTTTAATGCCAGATTTTAATCAGTTTATTCACACTTTCATTGTAGAGTTTATTCTATATTGGGTAAAATTAGCCAAAGGAAATTTTTGTTCTTCTTTGTCGTGCTCCTTGGGGTTACACATTTGATATATCTGAACATGTTGGGTAGTAGCCTCGATGTGCACAAAGAAAAGTGAGAAATGGGATTTTTCTTCTTACCTTTCTGACTTTTTACACCTTAGCCCCCCAGTTCTTTTCCTATTATTTGGCTAGCTCTTCTGGCACCATTAATTTTTTTTCTCCAGAATCTTCCCAGATGTTTGAAGTTATCTTGCAAGGCAAGTGGCTTCCCAAGTGGAGAGGTAGGGAACTGAGCAGCAGGGCTTGGGATGGCTAAAGAGGAAAAAAGAGTTTAAGAAGCTAGTAAAATGCTCCAATTCTTCCCTATGTTCAGGTTCACGTCTGCTTGCTTCCTGAGTACGCTGCAGCTATGAGCTAGTAACGAATTTTGGTGCCTACTGCCTGAATGCTACTTCTGAGTAGACATCTTCTGTCCTTCTGCACTAAGGACACGTGGCTGAGAGAAAACAAATACAAAAGAGAAGCCAGACAGGCCCTCGGATGCTTTCCACACCTCTCTCCTTAGACTGAGTGGTACTGCTCTTAGCTCTTCTTGGTGGCCATATTTTCTAAACGAAAGCCCTGGCAGACTTTTCTTGGCAGTTGCTTTCCTTGGTATCCCTTTTATTTACGTAAATACTACTGACACCAACTTTATTTCTGCTTACTTCCTGCATCTACAGGTAAGGTTGGGAACAGAATAGATGTTGTGCTTTAAGAGTGTAATGAAAGAGGGTTCAGAAACTGTTTCCTCTGCAGTCTTCTCAGGCTCCACATTTTTTGTCATGGTGTTTAATTCCACTTGCTCTAGCAGTTGTCCAGATCTTTTAACACAATTAAAAGCAGAAGAGTCAGGTCTGGTTTTTTTTTTTTTTTAAATCTCCAACACCCGATAAGCCAACTTCTGGGGCAAAAACCAGCAAAAATGTTTCAAATAAACTTTCTTTTTTGCTGCCATTTTGAAAAAAAAAATTTCTATGGCATAACATCACTGAAAATTTTTTCTTACTTTTCGTCTCCTTATGCTCTTGTATTTCAGAGTTAGTGTTAATCGGTAGGAAGTTCCGTAAGACAAAAATAATCCAAATGTGAATTTATTAGGGATATCTTAATTTCTGTTCTTTATTTCCCTACTTCAGTGTGTTGGGATGCGCCACAGTAACCCTGAGATGCATTCTGGCAGATCTGGGTAATTTACTGAATTCTGTCATCTAGGAAGCAGGCTGGTATGATGAGGAGTCCTGGAGTACAGGGGGATGCTTACTTCACAGTTAGTCTTGCATTTCAAATTTCCAATCTTAAGTGGATGGAAAAGCGTTTGTTTGCTTCTTTGTTTTACTACGGCTCCCAATTCTAATGATGTTCTTCGAATGTGTTCATGTGGTAGCTTTTCTAAAGGCCCAGCACTATATTAAGTGCCTTCCATTCAGAAACCTCATCCAATCATGCAATGGTTCCTGTCTTCTTTCTTGAACAAAATGTATTAGTTTTCCTTGGATATTGGATGCTGATGAAGATGATGGTTTGCACTTGGGCTCATAAAGCAAACCTCTGGTCCAGTCCAGCTCACTTGTCTATCATTGTTCCCACGTTATTCCATGATTCTCAGTCTCTTCAGCTGTTAATATAGGCAACTTTCATCCTGTACCTAATAGGACTGACAGCATCTCCTACTGCTGCTATCGGTGTCATTCCTTTAATTGAAAATAGAGCATGATTGATGTCTGTGCAGGTTCTGCTTCCCGTTGGACAGAAAGCTTTCCCTGCTTGAGTTTCTCAGCACATTTTTGGTAAAGAGAATAACATCACTGCAGTAATTACTACACCAAATCCAATGTAGTGCACAGGGTATCTGAAGTTCCCATCTTATCATATTAAGACACACAAAACTCTTACCAATGATGCAACAAAATATTGCAAAAGAATAAAGAATGGAAAATGTGGTCGTAGCTCTAACTTAACTTCTGCTCTATATAGCCATTGAACAGTCTAAGATCCTCCAAAGTAGCAGGTGAGTTCAATTTTTGTTTTTTTGCAGTTAAAGGATTTTCAAGGTTTTTTTCCCCTTTAGATAGCTAACTTTAAAAGAAAAAAAAAATTGTTTTGGATAATTGAGTTGGTCAGACACACTGTAGTTAACCAAAAGCAGGATGTTGCATAAAAATGATCACAAGATTCGGGAGATCTTGTAGCAGGGAGAGACATCTTCCTGTCTGGCTTCCTTTAACAGTGCTAGTTCCCACATAAGTCAAGCTATACTTGTTATGTTTAGGAGAAAGGAATGAGTGAGTGGTTTTGCATACAATGTTTTACTCTTGCAAAAATTACTCCTACTCTCAGAATAAACTACAGAGTGCAAATGCCAGGGTGATTTTTTTGGTGCTGTTGTTGAAGACACAGGGTAGATTGGTTAAGGTAGAGAAACAAATGTAGTTGCTTTGATTTATCACTTGTGACATTAGCGTGTACTATACCGTTCTCCTGGAAACAAAATGGTTGCACCTGAGGACAGTGATATAAACACTACTTTGATTATTTGAAACAAACCATTAGGCTTTGATGAAAGAACCATTACTTTAGTAGACCTTGTACAGAGAGCGCATTTGGAGATAATGGATGAGCAGCCTACAAATTGCTTGCTTTGAATTTAAAGAAGTCACATGTTTGTTTGAACTTCATGGCATAAACAGATATCTAACATGAGCAAGACAAGCTAATGGCATACTTACAACGTAGTTGAAAAACACTGTTGCAAACTTTACTTGCAATACTTTAAATACTGCATTTTAGAGTGCACACTGAAAAAAATCAATTAACTGTGTAGCTGTAATGTATGCAATAGATTTATATATTGATGTGTATACAACATACACATTTGTATATACAAGTATTTGTATACTATATACTTGTATTAAACCAATGTTTGATTTTTTTTTTATATTTCTTGCATATTTTCGTTATGAAGATGCATATTTTAGAGTATTACACAACTAAAATGGTTCTAAAAGGTGTCAAATTTGAGTCTATTTAACAAGGAAAGCCCAACAAACATTTAAAATATTTGTGTTCTTTGGTAGGTTTTCTTTGCTGTCTCTTAAGTGATTAACTAGAAAGTTTTTTCCTTAATTCTGTGTATGTCTTATGTAGAGCTAGTCTCTCTGGGCATTCTTATGCTTTAAAATAGCTCCATTTTTTACTGGATCCTGGTTGCCCACACTCAACCATTTTTTGTATAGTCTTTTGGGATAAACCAACTAGTTCCCTCTGAAAAAAAAATACAATTGTAGTCTTGGCGATAGTAGAAACTACTTCCCAAAGGCACTACAGACAAGGCAGCATTAGGTTTATTTCTTTCAATCTTCCAACACTGTGCCAGAAAACTGCACTTTCTCACAGGGCCCTGCACTCTCATGCTATTTCCTAGATGATGTGATACCTACCTAACACATCAGCTGTGATTTGGAGATGGAGAAAATTTCCTAGACATCCCACCAACAGGACCTATACTTGCAGTATTTAAAATACTTTGATTTGCTGGTGGAACTGGTTCATCGCAGTTTACATCTACATTGTAGAACTCTCCACCAGAACCAACAACCAGTTATCTTTCACGTTATAGTCAAGGAACTGGAGTTTTAAGATTTATACACTTTGTTGTAAAGAAGTTCAAGAGTGGTCAGAGGAAGCAAACTATAGAAGTTCCTGTGTTGCGCCATCGGTTGTGAAAGAAGTACAGAGGATGGCTGTGGCACATGGGTATTTCTGCATTGCAGACACGTAAATCTACATGAAAGGATACAGGGTGAGTTAGCCTAAAATTGTACAATAAATTCACAGGCCCTTTATGTGTTCTGTTTGTAATAATTACATGGTTGCAGCACTGCCTCCCTTACATGGGAAGGGGGGCAGTGCTTCAAATTTCTGCAAATAATCTTTATCTGCCCAAACATTTAAAATGAAGATTTTAAAGAATAAATTATCAATTTATTTATTAATTATATATACTATCACTGAAATTGCCAGACTTGAGTATCCCCTGTCCTACTCCCCTGTAGTATTTCCCCAAATAACAATTTAGCCTTAACTGCTGCTGGAGATGGAAGGATAAACAAAAATTGAGAAGATTACACTAAACCCTTATGACAGCCAAGGACATCTAAAGCCTGAATGATTTACTTTTGCATTATGGTAGTCATGTCCCAGGATCCTGTTTCATGTGACAAGTCAACAAGCAGTAAAAAATACAGCACTTGAGTATCTGACTGTTTTTCATGTTTGATTTGAGGAACAAAATATATACTGGCTACTGTATACGGAACTCTGTGTACTGGCTATGGAATACTGAGGACTGTACAGAACAGTGGACCATATTTCCACTGTCCATAAACTGCCTGATAGGAGAATATGAGCTCTTTTTTTTCTGTTCCATAGATATCTCCTTGATTTATAAAAACATTTCTCCAGGGCTTAAGCACAGACATGGTACCATAGTCTAAGCAGGTCTGTGTTGTGTATTTTGAAATGGTTGCATTATCCTGCAAACCTGGAAAATGTTCAGTATTAACATTTTACGCAGGTTACATTTTGTGAAACAAATATTTATTCTACCTAACTATTCTGAACTCTTTATAAGACTGCTAAGTGACATAAAACCTTTAAATAATTCTTTAACAACTTTTATTTCTTTTGAACTTCTTGTATTTAGCTACCATTTCCTTACTAAAGCTTTTTGTGCTTAATCTAATTGATTTTATTAGGGGTCATAAATTGAGAGCAAACTTTCATCTGCTGTGGATACATCCTCTTAACTGTAATACACCCCACCAACTACTTTTGGCTTGATTAAGGACACAATACCAAGGAGTCGTAGGGCTTTTTAATTGTAGTGAGTACTTTTATCTTTGGTAGGTTGTGTTCATTTAAGTATTTATTTTAAACATGCTGTTAACTATTTACGGCTGTTAAATCAAGAGGTTTTATAAACAGTTTTTATGGATATGTATAAAAAGATATAAATTAGTAAAATTGCTTGGTAGTTTGCTAATCAATACATTCAGTACACTTCTGAAAAAAGAATTTTCACATTTCTCAGCCTGAATTCACATTAGTAAGTTGTTGTTAATTGAATTAGTTATTTTGTGAGCAGCTGAATACTATTCTGTGAACTAACTAAATCACCTATATTTTGTTTCTTCTCTGATAAATGGTAATAGTGAGATCCGTTTATTCCAAAGCAAAATGCTGTGTGCATGAGAAGAAGTAAGAGAGAGGTGGTTTTGACTCCTATTCCTGCTCAGTTTAAATAAGCTAATCACTTGTCTTTTTATGAGATCTTTCACGGCTTGATAGCCCTCTGAAGTTCCATTGCGAGCTTTTAGTATCATTATGTGCATGCTGTTTGGATATCAAGGGGTTTTGCTAACTGATGAAAAGCTTTTCCTCAAATTCAGTTTTCATACAGTGACCCATAATATTTTTTTTCTCATAAAGTTTGTGAACTCTGGTGATGAGTTTAAGCAGGTTTTAAAGATCAGTTTTGTTTTTACAGCTTGAAAAAGTCAGTGCCCATTTTAATCAGAACAACAACAACAAAAAATCTGGTTATGTTCTGCTCAGGAAATGGGTAAAAATAAGCTAAACATGGCAGTAATGAGGCTGGCTCTTTCTAATGTTTCTGATTTCAGTTAATGAGAAGATATTTAGCTTTTCTGAGCTGAATATTCCCAAAGAAATAACGAATTGTTTTCCCACATAAAAGACTATATGTATACGTAAGTATGTATATATATGTGAATTAAAGCAATCCTGCAGTTGCATGTCTTTTACTTGGATCAGAAGCTTTCTTGTATTTCTTTAGGGGCTGCAAGATGAGAGCCAGAGCAGGGCATTATTGGTGGAATTTGTTCATTCTGCAAAGAGAAAAGTGACATTTGGGGTCTCTTGTGAAGAAATAGCATCTTCTGCTTTCTTCTGCCTGGGAAATCAGATCGAAAATAATAAACCTGTAACATCTTCCTGCAAAATGTTGTCGTGCCAGCAGACCATTAGCCACTTAATCTCCAGGAAAAGTTTTTCTGGAGGAGCTTCCCCTCTCCCACCCCCAAAGCATGGCGTCTAAAATGACAGGCTAATTTCAGATTCAGCTGTGATTGAGCACATGCCAATTTTTACATGCTTTACATAACTAAAATAGAGCTGTCTTTAGAAATCTGTATATTAGGGAAATGAGCTTTAATCAGTGAAAGCTTTTTTCATAAGTGGATATATTCATATAATTTTTACTTTTTTCGAACATGTAGCACTTAAAATTATATTAGGAAGCTTACAGAATTATTACTACATAGCTCACAGCAGCATATAGGAAATAATGGAAACGATAATTCTGTTATTTTCCTAATAGATAACCACTGATATTATATCAGTTGTATAATCATTCTGGGTCTAAAACATCTGCCTTTCATCTGAGTAATATTTTTAAAGATGAAAGAAAATAAGCTCCCCTAAGTTTTGCAGATATACGATGCTGTTGTAAAGTTTGATGGTTTTCCTTTTTAATTTATTTAGTGTAAAACTATTAGCCAATATTAATTTAAGAGAAATTTGGTATTCTTATTAAGGAATGCTTTTTCATTACTTGTATGCTCTGCAAGCCAAAATCTGGTGGCTTTTGTACGAAGAATCTGAAAACCAAAACTGATAAACATGCAGAACTTGAAAAATCAGATTTGTCCCAAATCTTACTCTTTAAGTGACTACAGAATAGAATTACACCACTGTCACTACCCGTAATAAAGGGGAAAACTGAGCAAAGATGTGGACCTACTGCTGATAGGCTTTTTCAAAGTGAAACAAATGTCTTTGATAGATTAGCCATCAACAAACAGAACTGTCATTGCATCATTGTGCTTCTAAATATAGTAATAACAAGGATGCTCTCTTGCTTTCGTATAGTTTGACCATGTATTTCTGAGCCAGGTAGGAAAAAGCTAAACTGAATTAGCAGATCTTTTGGGTTTGATAGCTGGGTTAAAATAGTATTCGGAAGTGCATCACTGCAGACAGTGAGTTTTTAGCATTGCATGGGGAATTCACACAACAGATTCTCACTTCATGTTTCTCTGTGATCATCTTTGCAGCTTTTTGGTTTCTCTGCTGTTCTTTGTGGATGGAGGGTGATGCTTTAAAAGGACTTCTAATAAAAAGCATGTGCATTCATGGTTATTTGACCACATGTATTGTTCTGCCATGCAGTGGAAAGCACGTAAATACACATATTTTTAAACAATTATTTAGATTATGACACAAATAAGCTGTATCTGGCATGAAGTAATTAAGTATAGGAATACATAGAAGAGGATAAATAACGTCACTTAAATGACTTTGATACCATCTGAGTCATGATGACAGTGTCCTCAGTCTTGGGACGAAAAGATCTAACTGAATCCTGGAAAACAAAAAAATTAACATCCTGCATATTAACATCCTTCTTCACACAGTTTAGCCAGCTGGGTGGTCAAGCTCTCATTTACAGTGCTGATATCCTTTTTTGTATCCCTGACTTGGTTAGAAAGCATCTAGGATTAGCATTTTTCCTGTTGTCTTTCCTGACTGCTAATAGGAACTCTTAGCTAGATGAGTTTGAGTAATTCTGATATGCTGAACCTTCAAGTGGTCAATTTTGCCATCAAGATCAGAGTTAGATGCATGAATGGGTAGCTTTTCTAAGCCACTCATGTAGACAAGCTACAGGTGTTTCTTTCATGACCCTGTAAGATGCCTGGATAGACTAGTTCTGGTAGATCCTACCGGAAGCCCTGAGGAAGGGATTCATCTGCAGCTGGGCTATGTAAAAGAGAAATAAACACATCCAGAGCACTGCTTATCTGCCCCTGATGTGAACGTCTAAAATAGATCAGATGAATTATGCCTTAAAATTTCCTGTTCCTTTCAGCTGAGGGTAAGGAACGATTTGCTTAGATGTGGATGCTTATGCTTGAGACCTCTGTTAGGTCAGATGAGTCTGGTCAATACAGTTTATGATGCTAGCATGCTTCAAAGAAGGGTACAAATGATTTGGCTTATTAGTATTACATAGTTGAGACAAAAATTGCACAGAGCTGTGAATTTACAGAAAATTGATTTAGCAGCTCACATAGAACAAGGAGAATAAAGTAACTGGCAAGTGGCTAAGATGAAAACCCATCTTTGGTGCTTCATGCAATTTGAAAGCTTATCCCAGAGGTATCGAGAAACCCTCCACAGAGTTATCTCCACTGATGCACTGTGGTGATCACAGCAGTTAACATTCCACAGATTTAACGTCCAGTGTAATAAGTGCTTTGTGGTAAAACCTGAATTGCTGAGTGATATTAAAGGATGTTAATGCAATTCAAATAAAACTGTATTTAAAAATCTGAGTTACATGTCTAGGATGGAAAAAGGCCATTTGAATGTATGCCTTTACAATATTTCTTCTAAGTATCACTTTTGTCCAGAATAGGAAGGCAATGCTACTTTTGGCATTATGCTTTGCTTTAAAGGCTATTTTCCTTTGCTAAGAGAAGTCTTTAGAACTTATGATTATGATTTTTTTTTCCTTCCTCAACTTGCATGCAATTTCTGTGAAATTTGGGGACCTATATTTTAAGGAATAAACAGGAAAGTTAAAATGTTTGAAAACATACTTTTGCAACAACACAGTAAGGCAATGGATTTGCAAACCTGGGGCTGCTTTTAGTTGATACTTTTCCATGAGCATGACAAACTGTATAATAAGTGCTGGCTAAATAAAAATGTTGTTAATACTGGGTCCTACATTTAGTTGTGTGATGTGAAAGTTAATTTGGTTTAGGAAAGACATATCAATGTGTAGCATTGATTCTAGACATCAGTTTGAACATAGAGATGCTTTTAAATGCAGTGTGTCTAGTGCTTCTCTCTTTTATAGATACTGTTAACACTGTTTGAAAATGCATTATTTCACGCAGAGGGTGTCTATAAGTGAGTGAATATGGTATAGTACATAAAGTAAAAGAGTTATTTTAGACTGGGTGGTAATACTGAATAATGATGTAAAAGCAGTTTTGTTTCAGTTAAAATCCAGATTTACTGGATTGTTTCGAAGTCCAAAAAAGCCCAGTCTCTGCCAGTTGAACAGTCATGCTCTAAGGAATATGTGGACATTAGCATAAAGGTTGCACATGTTATACAAAGTGTAATTAAAGAAGCTTTGATCCCCCAAATGTCAACTAGCTTGCTAAGTGTCATAACAAAGTGTCAAGCATCTGGTATACAGTTAATTTGTAGTCATTAACTGCATATTGTTGATGTGACAGTTTGTTAGCAAAGCAAGCTTGACAGTTTGCATTTTGTTATTGATTGACACCTATAGACCTCCCCACCCGTCTAGTTTACATTCTTTATGAGGGTTACTCAGGTTGCACTTTTACTTTTGACTAATTAGTTTAGTTAGTTGGTCCAATATGTGAAAATGAAGTGAAGGCATATAGTGAGCCCAGGACCCCTAATTCCATAGCAAGTGTTGCTTGATTGCATGCACCTTACAGATTAGCAACCGGTTTTAAAAATGTGCTTTTCTTTTGATATTATTCATAATCTATAACTTGCAATAACATATTCCATGTTAACCATCCAGAACACCCATTTACATGTACACAAAGTGCACTTACGATCTAGATTGTGATATCTTCCAGTGCAACTTCTCAAAGAGCCTAAAGGAGTACCTTCCTCCTGCATTCCATTTTGCACAATGCAGCATAAATATATTCTGGTTTGTGTAGCTTTTTAAATATTCAGTAGCATTCTGCATAATTTCAAAAGCTGGAATTAATTAAAATAATTAAATTGCTTTTTGGTTTTGGTTCCAATTTCCTCTTCCCCCCCATATGTTATGAAGGCAATCTATCAACAAACTGAGCATGCTAATGAAGAGCAATAAATATTATGAAACTATTCTTATATCCAGAAAGGAATTTGTGTGTATTTTTTGTAATGGGTGATGAAAGTGGGTTATAAAAGAAGTAATCTAAGGAATACTGTTTCAAATTAGTTAGATGTTTTGATGTTTTTTTGGCAATTACACAAACTTCTGAATGTTGTTTTCTAGATTAATCTAAATTATACTGGCTGCACTTTCAAAATTCATGCTTTTATTTCTCTCTTCATAAAGAGAGAAATATTAAGGAACTCCTTATTTATTGATTTTCTTTATTTACCAGCCTTCAGACGTTGAATCTTCATCACCCACCCACTCCACAAGGTGTGGAGTGGATTAAAGTTCTTTTGGAGGCTGCTGCCTTTGCTTGGAGTGATGCTGACATAGTATCAGAAGTGAGATATGAAGCTGTGCTCAGTTCCACCACCCTGGCAGTCCTCGGACTCATGTTTTAATGTGTGTCCCTGATACTTGCTTCTGGAAGTGTGCTAGCCAGTAGTACTTTCCATGTTGTGTGTCATATGCACATGTGAGTATTACCACTTAGTTTTCCATCAGTAGTGCCATTTTCATGCCGTTCAAAAGTTACATGCAGATTTTCCATGCCAGAATTTCAGATTGACTAAAAATCACAATAAATTTGATTTTCAGTATATATCTTGCTACTATTCGTTTTAGGGTTTTTTTCACCTGTAGTCTTAATAGATAATGTAGATTATAGCTTCTCAGACTTTGCTTTATTTAGACTCATTTTAACAAAAATTGAGATATGTAATTTCCTGATCTGTGGTGAAATTCCAGATATGGTGTTTGAAAGAAACATGGCAAGCACTTGAGGAGGCAGCAAATATTTCAGTAATAGCACAGAGCTGACTTTATTTTTATACTTTGGTTAGTATGGAAAGGCAACGTAATGAATAATATGTGCGAAGTGCTTGAATAAATAAGGAAGGAGAGGTGGAAAGGGTGCATTTATTGGTTCTTCACTTCTGTTTCTGGTGCTCTGAGAAGGTTTCTTCATCCACTGCTGTTGGTGGTATTGCATGATGCTGAGGGACACATTGAGTGGTGAACACTGAACTTTTCTGCATGGAGGAACTAAGAGCAGTTGTTACCTTTTTTCCAAGAGCAAAATGTGAGATCCTGCAATGTGAGAAAGGCAACTGCAAAATTCCCAGTGTCTTTTTTTTGGCCACTATTTTATGTTGCTGCTGCTTCCAAGTACAGGAGAGTACCTATGTAAAGCCACTCAGTGGTACTAAAGCTAGGAGCTTAGTTTCTCCATTTTTTATCTTTGTAAAAGCAAGTTACTAAAACTGCATAATGAACAGTATATGAAAATTCTGACAA
The DNA here is from genome assembly GCA_013398955.1 of Callaeas wilsoni. Lineage (NCBI taxonomy): Eukaryota > Metazoa > Chordata > Aves > Passeriformes > Callaeidae > Callaeas > Callaeas wilsoni. The sequence continues at coordinate 43,577 of VWPU01007882.1, read as the reverse complement.
TTTAAGGATATGTAAAAATGCAAATAAGGGAGAGTGATAGAGCATTTTTCCTTACCATGTGAACAATGAATTCAGAGAAGAGTGGAGCACTAGGAGCAAAACATTCTTTAAATTATCTTTCTGAAAGAATTTAACTGAGGTACAGATAAGCGTTCAGTTGGACTTGCCTCCTTTTTATTAGTTCCTTCATGCTTGACATACTTAAAGTTTCCCATAATTTAAAGTGGGAGAGAGAGCTCAGTGCCACATTCCTATTCCAATAATTCCAATACTGTTGTATTCTTTGTTTATTCTTTAAAGGCGTTGTTTTCTTTTACACAGAACTTTGAAATTTTGGAAAAAAGTTGGCTGTATAAATCACAGCTTCTTAAGATAGTTTTAAATCGTGCTCCTGGTACATATCAGTAAAGACAGCTGGCCTTGGCAGAGACTGTATCCTTATACAGGTTTATTTATTTATTTATTTAGCTATTATTTAAGGAATTATATTTTGTTAAACAGAAAAAGGTGTTTGGCTCTAGCAGTATAGAATCAGAATATCCTGAGTTGGAAGGGATCCACAAGGATTGTGGAGTCCAACTCCTAAATGAATACTATGACTACAAAAATAATTCAATGCTTAAATATAACTCAGTTTTTATTGTGAATTAAATTCACTTAATAGAAAATCTAGCATTTTGCCTGTATAGAAAAAAATAACACTATTTTGCTTATATTCAGATTACCCACAGTGTGGGCCAGGTTTTGTTTAGAATGGTTGAAGGAGTAGTTTTGAGTATCTGCTCTCATGTGCTGTGCTGCTTTTCCCACATGGAAGCTGTTCCCACTTGCTCCCAGTTCAACCTATATGAAATGCTCTCACAACATAAGCAAAGTGATTTCCTCACTGATGGCCTTTTGCCACGAACAGCGTGGCAGTTGTTCCTTACAAGGTGATCCTCCTTGAGGAGCCTTGTCTAAGTGAGAAGATGCATTTCAGAATGCATTTTAGGTCAGTATTTGCCAGAGCATGAGTATAATGCTCGGGGACAGTTTTGTAGCTGGTATAATTTAACATAATGTCATTGCAGTCTGCGGATGTGTTGTAGTTTGCACCTACAGAGGGTCTGCACTCATTTTTTTTATATAGGGATGCTTAATTTTTTTTGTAAATAGGAATTCTGAGCACCTCTTTCTGTGGGTAATTTACTTTTAGAAGTGTTACCCTATTTCTCATTCCTTTTTATCTGGAGTCAACAGGTTGCCCAGAGAAGCGTTGGATCCCTGAAGTGTTCAAGGTCACGTTGAATGGGACCCTGGGCAACCTAGTCTAGTGGAAGTTCCCTGCCTGTGGTGAGAGGATTGGAACTAGATGGTCTTTAAGGTTCCTTCCACCCAGACTATTCAATGATACTATGACGATCTAATTCACAAACTGAGCATTTCTGATGGTTAGTTATTTCAAATAAAAAAATTACTGGATTTTTAGATTACAGTTGAAAGTAGAGGTGTTTGAAATTTCCTGTTCTAGTGAAAAGAAAAATGATGTTTGAGATTTTTAAAAAAGTACTTGGAAGGTTTTTAAAAGAAACAAATAAAGTATGCATACTTTAGTGATGCTAAAATAGAGAATATGTGAACTTTTCCTTCATGTTTTGCATTATTTGTGGTAAAGATTGATACTATTCAGAAAACTTATTCCTAGGTGATTTTAGATTGGTACTTTTTAATCTCTTTGTAAAACACTTTCAGCCATGTACATAATATGTATTTTTATCCTGTTTTCTGAAAGAAGTAAGACCTGCATATTTACCTGTTTCTCCCTTTTGTGATTTAACCTCATCTCTCACAAGGCGTTTGTGCAAGTGTTGGTCTAGGTAAACCATGAGGATAGGGTATTCTTTCCAGTGGAAATACTCAGCACTGGCTAAGTAAAAGGACATAAAAAGGTGTTAAAGGGAAATTACTTTAGCTGTCTAACAGCTGCCTCTCTTTTGATTTCCACTTTTACAAGTGGAATCCAGAAATTATCCAAATTCCAGAACTTCAAACACCATTGTTTTCAAACTGTTCCTTGAAAAAAACCAAACCAAATCTTTACCTTCCCTTTGAATTATTTTCCGATGACAAAAAAAAAAAAAAAAAAAAAAAAGGCAGATGAACTCTTTGTGACCTGTCTCTATGTTAATCCTTAAAAACTGTGGCAAATTATGCAAAAAAACCTCCCTGGATTTACCTAAGATATATCCCATTGGCCAAGAAATATAATTAATCCTTCTTCTTCAAGTCTCTGATAAATATGTAGTATGAAAACCCTGCTAGCAGATGTGAAAGATGAGATGTGCAATTTCCTGGATTACTGTGCTTTCTAGAAGAGCTGGTTCATGTTACCTCTGACTCAGAGGAGACTTACCCAGAAGAGAAATGTCTTCTTTGGGGAATGCTTCCTTTAGTGGGTACATTGATGTCAGGTGCAAGTCCTTTGTCATGTGCATCAACCAAATGCTGGAAACCTTGCTGGCACTAAGCAGGATTGGGCATGTGCTGATGTCCCTGGAGCTAATGACTTCAGTACTTGCTGTTTCTTGGTCCAAGGGAAGGTGAGGCCAAAAGGCCCCATCAAGCCAGGGTACCAGACACTGGATAATGGAAATCCAGATTTATTTCTATTGATTATGAAGAAGTTTGCTTTGTAATTTAACTTACTTGTTTTAAATAGCAGAATAGCAGTGAAGACAAAGAACTGGCTTGAGTTTTAGCAGTTTTAACTAGGACTGGAAGCTATGTTTTGATTTCAGATAGCTGTACAGATTTTGAGTACTACTTAAACTTGAATTCAATTTAGCTGACATACCTTTCCCCCCTCCCCCCTCCAACAGATATTCCCCAAAGCTTCTACTAAGAAAAAGTTAGGATTTTCAAGTCAAACCTGGCATTAAGCAAGCACCACCTGGTGCTTATTCCTGGACATTTGCCTGCAATAAGATAGTCTTTGAAACCTCTTCTTTCCAGGGATGCTTTTAAAACCTTTGAAACTTCTTTTTCCCAGGGACTCTTCTGGTGCAGTGTTCACTTGACACCAGAAAATTAATACATGATTTTGCAATTAGTGTTCTCTTTCACCCCCTCCAAATCCTTTCTTCTGCTCTATCATCTCAGTCAGAGATGCCTCTCCTCCCTATGCCAAGACAAAAAATATTAAAAGATTATCCTGTGATAAGCCAAGGGAGGCATAATAGATAAATTGTGTGTGACAACCCCAGTACCTTTTTCTATTTGCCATCATTATCTCAGATACAGTTCTCTTTCCTCTAAATCAGAGGAAAGGAATTTCTTATGCTGATGTTAGTTGGGCCACCACTGGTAGAACTCAAATTTGTGAAGCCAGGTTGGTGTACTGAATTTCAAACAATTATCCTTATAAATTATGAAAAATTTGCTTAGTCCATTCACCCACCTGTGGACAATATAAAATCCAAAGGTTTTAGGTGTCATGATAATATCAGTGCCCACTTTTGTTTGTTAAGAATCATTAGGTGTGATTCCAATCAGGTTTCTGCTGCTTAAGAAAATGGTAGCTGGATATTCTGATACTAAATTGATGTAAATCTCTGTCAACTTCGTAGGGAGTCTAGAGATGGTTTAGAGTCCATTGGGAATGCCTGCCGTAAGTCCCAAGCCTCTTCCTGAAGAAGATTAGTGCAAGGTTATGCCAGGGTGTTTATTAACTGTGGTCCGCTTCTATCTTCTCTCCTTCCTGACAAAATGAAGTGACTCCTGATTGACCAGTTATCATAGACAAAATCCTCCTGGCATACCCAGCCCTGGATGGCAGATGAGGATAATCGAGTGCTGGTTGAGCTGTGTAAACTGTCTACTGGTTCCTTTGGGAGGGGTTAGAAGATGGATTTTGCAGACAAAGGCTAGAATTTCATCTGGCATACACACATGGACCCATTAACTAAGAGGAGAGCTTTTAAGGTAAAACAGCTGAGAATCTGGTATAAAATCATGAACACAGAGTTGAGAACTATGTAATTTTTCTTTCAATGACTGATTTTTTTTCCCTTTTGTTCATAGATATTTATGAATATTTACTTCCGTCTACCTGTCGGATTGATTGTGTGAGATACTATAGCTGGTGCTTTTTCTTTAAATTAGAAAATAATAAATTCTGAGTTTGCTTACTGAAAGGTTTTGTGCAAAATGCCTCGCTCCGGGGAAAAAAAAAACAACTTCACTAAAACCCACTCTCTCCAGTTTCTGGTTATATTTATTTCTCATCACATTTTTTATTTGCATGCTTACCTTTGAATTATCAACATCATTTTAGCTTTCTCACTAATCAAATGTGGATTATCACACAGTAATTCACAAATCAAAGGGACAAGGAAAGAATTTATATTTTGTTAAAACCTGGTTAATATTTCACTTCTTTTTCCTTGTACCTAAATTTAGAAGGTACAGACTGTATTCATCAGGCTATTCTGCAGAACCCTTCTGGATGTGGTAGAGAAGCTGATTTGTATGCATGAACTCTCATTCTTGTGTTTGTGCTAGCTTTAAGTAGCAACACAGCTTTTAATTGTGAGGTTTTAAGTTCTGCAATTAAAACTTACCCTTTCTACTGAGAGGATTGAGTGATAGCTTTTTGATTTACTTCAGACAGTTTAGACAAATTATATTTAAAAGCACATAAACATGCAAGATGCATTTCCTCACTATATGAAGGTCAATATGTCTTAGGCACATTTGCTGAAAGTTTTACTTTGAATAGCTAATGATATTTTCCTGCTGTATTGCAGAGAACATGCTAAGATGCTGCAAAGAGTTTTCCTGTCAATCTCCTCCAATGATTGTTTTCTTGAAAACCATGTCTAAAAAGACCTTGAAGAGTTTAGTTAATAAATTTTCCATTGTGTAAAGTTATGTCAATAACATTAATTTATGGGAAGTCTAAAAGCCAAATACGCAAAATACCCAAAGTACCTTGGGGGTATGTTCATATTCATAAGGTACATAAATTACATTTAAGAGATGTGGTTATATGATCAAGGAATCTTGAGATAGATGAGGTAGAGTTTATACTGCAGAGTTTTATAGATGATTTGTACATGATGTTGTCTCATTACAAAACAAAGGAATAAGTATGTTGTTAACTGTTTAGTTTTAAATTTTAACTATCTTAACTGCAGATGTGCAAAAATTAAAGTATATCCTCAAACTGATAAATCTGTAAAATTACATAGATATCTGTAATATAATGTACTGTTATCTGCTTACAATAACATGGACTATTGGATGTCCTTTAGTTTATATCTGCATTAACGTCTCTTTTAGAAACTTGCCCAATCTTCATTTCAGAAGTTCTTCTAAGAGTATTAGTCTCATCTGTGACAATTTTATCAGTAATCAAAAAATCATTCAGTTTATATTATGAATTTTACATTCTAGATTTTTTTAAAAGAAGTATTACATTATTTAATAGCTGTGAAAAGCTTGTATTTTTATTTTCTGTATTTCTGTTCCAATTCACATCACTGTTGTTTCTAGAAATCCTCACTGTGGACCGCTGCACTACTCAGTTCAGACACTCAGTTCCTGCCCCAAGGAGTCCTTGGTCTAAGTATAAGCAAAAGACAACAGATGAATGCTGCCATATGGAGTATATGCAAATGAGATAATATTGATCAACATGATAAGCATGCTGTGACTCTTAAACTATATGTAAACCTTTTTTACAGTTTGCAGACAACTTCTTCACATTCCCATTTCAAGTGTTCTTCAGAGTATATATACGGAATATACTATATGTATAGTGTATATATAAGGTCACAGCTGCAGTAATAGTAATAAAAAGGCTGAAAAAGAATCTCCATGCTGTCAAGAACAGTTTACATTTTAAAAAAAGTCAGATGTTGCAGATTTCCTCAAAAGTATTACTTAAAACAGCACAGTGTACTTAAAACACAGCATCAGATTGTTTTTGTCTGAGCAGTATATGATTTTTAAGGCATCAGTTCTTTTATTCTTAAAGTAACGCTAGTTACACAGCAATCAAAGGATGGAACACAGATGTGTTGATGCATATGTTTGCAATATGCATGATCATGTTTCATGTTATGAAAATTAAACTATATTCAAAATTTTAAGTGATTACTGCAAATCAAGAAGGAAACAATATATAAAACAAAGAGTGGAGGATTTGAAGAATTCAAAGTGTAAAATGAAAACCAAGACTTTTATTTGTAAAGCAAAAAAAATTCCTTTGGTTCCATAAATTAGTGAAACGTAATGTTTTATCTTAATATTTGGCAACATTGTATGGCTGATTCTAAATATATTCAAATGTTATTCTGGCTGGATTCAAGAAGGTGACATGAGTGTGGAAAACAAGGTGAAGGTGTCTAGAGTTCACTTCTCATTCATCTAGGTTACTGTTATCTTAATGTTTAAATGTATCCTGCTGCAGCAACACACAATGTTGCTTTCTGTGTTGTGTTCCAGATAGGAACTTGCTATTTTTAGGAAGTTGGTAGTAATCCTGAACTGAGCTTACATGCGCCTAATGATGATTTGGCACACCACTTCAATATTGTTTTTAAGCAATAAGCATGGTGTGAAAGCCTGAAAATGGATGAGGCAGCTCTGGTCTTGCAGACTGGGGCATCTCTTCTCGGTTACAGTAGAAGCATGATTGGAAACTTTTTTTTTTTTTTTTTTTTTTTNTTTTTTTTTTTTTTTTTTTTTTTTTGGGAAGGATGGCATTGTCCTTTAGTCTTCATCTCACAAAATTCCATTCGAAATGATGGGACAACCTTTGGCATCTTAAACCAAACCCAACTTTCCAGCTTACTTTTAGTGCTGAAAAATAGCATTTAATAGAATATGCTTTGGTTTTCTTCCATACCTAGTGAAGCATGGGAGAAGGAAGTGGGCGTTTGGGAGAGCGGGGTTGGAATGGGGCTACAAATGGATCAAGTCTCTCTATGGGATTAATTCAGTGATGAACTGGTGCCTTTTTTCATTTTACTAAAAGAAAAGCTGCTTTACAAGTGTTACGCTAATGTAAGTGTTAATGTTTGCTTAGGAGACTAGAAGGAGATTTGCTTGAGGCTATTAGAAGAAATAAAGGTTCTTTAATACGAAAAGTAGAGGAAAACACGAAAAATGCAAGTGTATTAAATCAGGAATCAGCATACAGTAGATATGTTTTTATGTGGGATTTCTGTATTGAAAAAAAACCTCAGTACTAACACCCCTAAATTTTTAGAAGCACGTTCAGGAGATTTAAAAATATTCTTTCGATAAATTTCAGTTCCATTTCAGATACTTACTGAGGAGTTATTTTTCATTATTGTTGTGACTTTAACCTCTGATAAATGGAAGTAATCATCTGTTCTTATTTATCGCATTTCTGAAAATATTAGGTGTGGGTTTTTTAATATGGCAGTTAGGCAATAAAGTTGCTTTACAGGATACCGAAATATCATTCAGTGAAAATACTACACATGGTTTATATTCAAGTTCTTCATTGTTCAAAATTCAATTTTCTTCCACCCTTGTGCATTATGTTGATGGTGTTGACTTTAAGGGGTACATTTTCAAAGTCTTTTCTTCAGGATTTATAGCTAAATAACTCCCATTAATTTTAATGGCAAATGTGTGGCTAAATCCTGTGTACTGTTTTTGAAGAATGTGTCCCTAAGGTTATTGTTTTACACACTTCTGTGTAGATCCAGCTATCAAAGTTTATATTTTTCATCTGTTTTATATAATACACACATGAAAGTGTAACATATATAATAATGTTAAACAGATTTTGTTCTAAAAGATATCAGCTTTTCAAAAAAAATCTGTTTATATATTTTTCCAAAGGATAAACCAGTATAAATTGCAGTCAAAGTTTCACCATGTATATTTTATGCAAATCAAATTTACTGCTGTTTTGTTTGGTATTCTTATCTTGGTTTGGTAAATATATGTTCAGTTAGGCAGTTCACTCATACTTAGCATTATCTGCAAATTCAACAATAAGTAACCTTTGAAATAACAAATTCTGCTATTTTTCATTAAAATGCGAAGAGTTAATTATGTATTGTATTCTATTCACAATAATATTTGTAATGTTTCTGTGTTAATCTTAGCTCTCATTATTCACAAATGCCTGTGGCATCTATGAGTTATTAGGGCCTTCTTTTGTGATATAAACATGCTTTCCTCCTGCAATGGACATCTGTGTTGCTTGTACTAATAGAAAAATCAGCTTCTTTTCCACCACAGAGGTTGAAAATGTTCACAAAACATAGTATCATCATTTTGCACACTTACTCTCTGGGTTTTTTTCTACTTCTTAATCATAATCATAATGAATTCACTGTTTGGAGGAGTCTTCCAGTGGATAATCAAAAACTAGCTAAAGAGTATATGTTGCTTTAGCTGAATGTATATTAACTATTTTGTTTTCAGTTAAAAAAAAAAAGAAGTTCAGTGAACTGAATAAATGGGATAATCTAATTGGCCACAGTGCCTAGTCCAAAGTACACTAGTATGGTTAAAAAGTACACTCTGCAAAAATAAGTAAATCTATTAGAAACTGAACTTCATTTTATTTTGGAATAAAAATTATAGCAAATGGGGAGGGGGAAAAATGATGGTAGATATTTACTAAAAAACACAGACAATATGAAAGGATTAAAATGCTTTAATCAGACAGAAAAAAGGGCTTTGGCTACTTGATTAGGGCTGATTTCCACCATCTGCTTATACTTACTGAGGATCTAGCCCTGACTGAACACTAATTTGTGCACTTCCTAGAAATTGAAATCTCTCAGCAAGCAAATTAACAAGAGCAGGGATTCAGCAATAATGGAGCTCCTCAGCTTTTGTTTCCCTCTGACAGATGGACAGGGTGCGCTCAAATTGAATTCAGCTTTAATTGCATTGTGCCATTTAAAATTTTATCTGCTCCACAGATTTTGTTTACAGGTTTCAGGATTCCAAACCTTTGGAAATTTTTTCAGCCCTGGGTGAAATAAAGAGCACTATAATTCTGTGTGACTAGTAGGTGTTCATTACCACTCTTTGCCCTAAAGGGTGGCATGCTGAAAAAAGGCAAAGAATTCTATTTTCAAGCCCTAAATTGATGGGTGGAGAAGTACAATTTTTCTCACTGTAAATGCTCTCTTATTGAGTATCTATTCATAAATAGAAATATTGTTAAAAGCTGGGCTAGAAAATAAGATGTATTGGGAGCTGCTTTGATTTTCTGTCTTTATTAAGGCACCACAAACTTTTCTCAGCTTTGAACTCTGTTGCCTAGAGTTATGAATATTTTTGTGTTTTAGAGATAAATTTTTACAAAATAAATAGTGACACTGTAAAACTTCCTGCCTTTTTCCTGGCTGAAGGTTGGTCAGATTGAAGAGGATAATGAAAACCTGTTCCGTTTGGATTAGATGTGAAATATGACTAAATATTTTGCTTGGGTCCTAAACATTCCTGTGACACCAACATTGGAGATGCTTTTGTAACAAAACTGGTTGTCAGTCTGTGAGCTCTTTTTCATGAATCTGTGGCTTAGCGTATACTGAACTGTGGCTGTTCTGGTGGTAAACCAGAACTCTCAGAACTTGAGTCAGCCATGCTAAGTTTATTTCAGCTCCAGCAAAGGCTGAACACTCCGCGGTGCTTCTAGGGATCCAGGTTTCATACTGACACACTTTATGTAAATGTTGTTCTAATTTTATTTTTTGCTGAACATCTGCAGCAAGGATTGCTTCTTTGTACAGAAGTACAAGAGTGTTTCACACACCTACAAGCTGTTTTTTCCAGAACTTAAGATCCTGGCTCTTCCATATATTACCGTGGGAACTGTGATACTGAAGTATTTGCTTTATGAGGTAAATTTTGTAGTCATAGATGAAATTTCAAAGTCTGAGGGAAAGGGAGGAGCTAACCTAGCTTTGTTTGCATTGCAGAATGGGCTTACTTTAGGGCTAACCTCCATTTTCAATTTTTATTTTTTTAAACAGAATACCACAAAAAAAATTTATTTTTAAAATCGGTTATTTACATTTATGGATGCAAACCAAGCTATACATGTGTTTAAACAGGTTCCAACAGGGAAATATATATATAAAAAAAAAAGATAGTCATGGCAAAGGCAACATCTTATAAAATTTAATATGTGTCTTTCTGTACCAGCCAAAGATGTCTGTGGTGTTATACTTTCTTCCGCTGGCTTGGAAGGTCAGATGTAAGTAGAGCCAGTCTTGACAGAGACTGTGGCCTGATGCTGCTCAGTTTGGATACAGTTACTTGGGGATGCCAGTTCCTTTGATCAGATCTTGGTGATGATTTTTGAAGAACAATGTCTTACCTGAAACCCTTGTTGCAGTAGTGGCCCTCCAAATGCAAATGCCTGACATTGCTTCCCTTGAGCATTTCTAAAGGGTCAAGTTGAGAAAAAAATAATTTTATTTAAATAACTTCCATATTTTTCAGTCTTTCATGATTTGAATTACTAAAATCTTGTGAAGTGCTCTAGGGAATCAATGTCCTTATCTTGTTTGGACCAGAAGTCTTTGGGACAGTTTACTCTGCTGTTCCTGGTATAGAGTGTTTAGAGATGTAGTGGTGAAATATGCTTTTTTTCATTACTATTCTGTGCTACAGTAGCACTTCAAAGCAGTGAGACTGTCTTGTTAGATGATATAGAGAAATGCTGTTGCTCTTTTGAAGAAATACTGAAGATAAAATGAAATAATAGAAATGGACTTTGAAACATGGAGCACAAGAGGTATTAAGAAACCTTAACAGAGATTGTCTCTTTACACATTACGTTTTCTAGGCTTTCCTCACTCTCTGCATGACTTCAGTCCATTGTGTTCTGCTTAGCAGTAGAAATACAAATAGGTTAAAGTGAGAAAATATCTTTTGGCTGAGGTAAGAAAAACCTTAGGATACATCCAAGTCCTTTGTGCTGAACAGTAATTGGGAGCTGATGAATTCTTCTTTTGCCAAATCCAGGAATGAAGCAGTCAATTGGAGTTTTGCCATTGTCATCAGTGGGAACAGGATCATGCCTATCCTGCCTTAATCAGTTACGATATGAGAGATTTATAGGTAGGAAGTATATACACAACAGTTTCCAGTTCAATGAGTTTACACTAACAGCTATAAGATTTTTGGCTAATTCCCTGGAGTCCTCCCATCACATTTCTTCTCTAGGGTCAGCTTCATTAGATTCTGTGGGATTTTAAGTAGGAAGACTAAATACCCCCCTATGGTGGCTTCATTGTTCTTAACACAAGATGGATTTGATTTATCAGCATGAGTTTTTGAAAGGAACCACAGAACTGGTAGTATTGGTGTTGGAGTCTACTATATGCTAAGGACCAGATTTTTAAGACACACTGTTAGACCTCTCCCATTCCATGCAATTAGAATCTACTTGCTGCTCTGATTTGGTCTCCTGTCTCTATGCATCAAATAGCTGGGATTTGGTGTTAGCGGTTTAGTGTGTTTTAGAAAGAATGTCTACAGTAAGTTCTCTTCTAACAACTTAATTTAGTAAGAAATAGTACAAAATCTTTTTTCTTCCTTGAAGTGGAAGAAAATCGAGATATAGAAATGTAACTATACCGTTGATGTGTACATATCATATCCACTAATACTTATATACACCTAGGTTTAACTTTAGTAAGGGGCTTCTCAACAAAAATGTTTTTAACTTTTGGAGCAAGACCCAGAATGTTGCTTCCATATGTAACAGGTGAAAGCATTTGTTTTACCCTAAAAAAGAATATAGAAGTAGGGCTGTAGGCTGCTACTGAGTGCTCTAATTCCTAATTATTTGTGATCATAAAATGTTAAATAATTTTATGTGATGGGTGACTCATTTTGAATAATAGCCATCTGTAATATTGATCAGATGGCCAGTTGTCTGATGTGTATTCCTGGGAGATGAGCTCATGTGGGTTTGAACTTTCTCACGTGAAGAACCTCAACCTTTGCATCTCATTGTCTAGCCAAATTGCCACATCTCTGAAACTTTCCACAAAAGGTGACTTTGTGGGGTAGAAAATAAAAATGGAAAGCCAATCATGGTGACTCTTGCAGGGAATTTAAGCCTTTTAGTGTATGCTAGGTGCTCTCCTAGCATGCCAGTTTGGTTGAGTTCATTAGACACTGAGATGCTTATCTTATGATCCCAGTTAACTTTATAACTGGGATGAGTCTTTAGCATACGTGTATTCCAGAAACTGGGAAAAGTAAAATAATAAAGCATAGGAACTTACAGGACTAGTTTCTGTTTTAGAGAAATAGTCAGTTTAACAGCTTTTGAATTTAATTGAAATTCCATCTAAAAAGTCTCATAAGTTTCAAGTTAAATGACTTGATAGATTCTTAAATGCATTTCTTTTCAAGCTGAATACAGTAGCATTTGTTAGAAGCCAGGTTCTGTTAAAAATATTCCTGATGGAAGAATAGTTTTGGAAGCCTTTTATTTTCTCATGGTAGTTTTTTCTAAACAGGAATGTAGAGGAAGTATTGTCTAAATCAGTTTAGGTGATTAGGAAATTATAATTAAAGGTAACTATTTTTTTATGCTGGCATTTTTTTCTTATCCTATTGAAAAAGATTGATTATACTGAATTAAAGTTACTTGATGGCTGCTAGCTGTGTTAGTTTTCACATTTAAAAACAACCTTGAACGTATTTTTAGTTCCTTTTTTTTTTTTAGCAGTGGTATATTGTGTTATTTTCTCTGCTCAAGGATTTTTACATCTTGAAATCAAAGTAGATGTTTCTAATGTCACTCATTTTAACCAGAAACATTTGCTTGTATCATGTTGTTAGTCTTGGTCACTTGTACTTAATTAAGATTTCAGACGTAGAGTTGCCAGTCAACATACTAAATGTACCTCTCTCCTCTATTTTCACAAGCAGGCACCAGGAGATTCAACACCGTAGTTGATAGCTGGTATGTGATATCTGTCTCCTGGTTTATAGCCTGGTACAATAATGTCATTGCCCCATGTGGCAAATGGTGTAAGCTATTGTAAAACTGTTTGTCTATGTGATTAAGACATTGCAGCAGTGTGCAGCACCAGCCAATTACTTTTTTTAATTTAATTATAGCAGAAAAAAGAGAATAGCATAATAGAAATTCTTGTCATAGGGAATATGTAAAATGTAAATTGAAGAGCCATGAAAATTTCATGCATTGGCAGGCTGATTTGTTCTTATTTTCAACTTGTTATGAAGACTGAGTTCTTTAAATGCAATAAAACAAGACATAGCAGTGTTTAGTAATTACTTAGTTCTACATCAAAATAATTATATACAGTATGTGTTTGCAATCCACTCTGCTGTGTATGAATGTAAAAATGAACACTTCAGGGCCCATATCAATTTTGTCTTTTAGACAGTGTAAATAAAGCTGAATCTTCAACTTTCAAATTAAAACTGATAACCTTGGGCAATCAGGGCTTTTATAAAGAAGGGGAAAAAAACTTTAGCTTGCCTCAGAACAGGTTGTGTCTCTGGAATGCTTCTGGGACTAAAGAGATCAATTAAGTGTGTATAAACAAACAGTTGGAAAAAAGCTACTAAAACAACAGAGGAGAAAGCTCTCTATTGGGCTCCAGGGGCCTGGGGGAGCGAAGTTTCATTAACTGGATCTGAAGTCCTATGGCCTTCTATAAACAGGCATTAATTAAAGAATGTAAAAAATAAAGTTTCAGACCTTGCAATATGTTAATGATCATATGATTCAGGGCCTGGGAAGGAGAGGAGCAGCAGAGGTCATAAAATAAGCATGAAGCATTTAATATGAGTGCTTGGCAGGGATTTCTGCAAATTAGTTGGTTATTTGCTGGTCCAAAGCAAATTAAGGTGATTTTGCTTCACTTGCTAATTTTTTATGTGCATGCTTGGCAAAATGTTTTTCACAAATGGATGAAGGTTATTGTTAATGGCATAATGAGAAATATTAACATATTTAAATAAAACAGTGTATTCTGACATAGGCCACAAGCACTCACTTTTACATGTGTATTTAAATAGACCTTCTCCTGTAGCAGAGAAGCAAAAGTTCGGATAAAGTTCGTACAAGAGCTTACGTTATTTGTAATATCCTATTTACAGATTGCATTATTTAAATCCAACTAGCACCTGAAACTTTGTGTAAAAGGATAGTATCCTTCTGAAACCCTAAAGGAACACTTCAAGGTTTTAAATAGAACTTAATACTTGTGTTAAATACAAAATCTTTTTATTTTCTTCATCTTTTAAAAAAAAATATCTTAGTTTTTATAAATTATAATTGATTTACAAACTGTTTTGTTTTCGTTGCCTGGGACATTTGCTTTTTATACCACTTCCAGCTCTTAAAATGTCTTAAGTTCTTTCTAGGAAAGTTAAAGTTTTTTTGAACATGTGGGAGAATATGTACATTTGGTATACTTATGTATAACAGTGTATTTCTATAGAAATATATAGAAATATTCCATTTCTTCCTTTCCACACAGTTATAAAATCAAATCAGGCCGAAATGTAATCTGTTTCTTCTTTACTATTATGAGTAGAGTGAGAGTGATGTTTGCTCACTTCTCTCAGCACCTACTGTTGAAAAACAAAGTGGCAAAACAAAAAGTCCAAGGAAAAGGACAGGAGTTGACTATTCTTAATTTCAGGTAATGGGATTCTCACTCCAACTTGGTCAAGTAGGACATTCCTCTTGTCACTTGGTATTCTTTCATCTGTTCAGTCATATGCACTACTAATTCATTACTTTTGACATCTAATTACTCCCTTTATTTGTGTTTTTTATTTTATTTCCATTACCTAGTGAGTTAAGAAAAGGAAGTGCTTGATAACATCTAGAGGGATGGAGCTCTGTGTCTTTAAATTCTCTGAAGTTAGGAGATGGATGTGGCAAGAGTGTGTAGTAGAGGGAGGTAGTATGAGTAGGAAGCTACTATTGACATTGTTCTGTTGCAGCAATTTTAGATGGACAAATTGCAGTTGAGAAAATTTCATGACTCGGTAAAATGAGCAATGATGACATCTGTGGATGCAGGTCTGTTCATATCTTTGCAGAGCCTTTAGGGAAATAAATATCTCGGAACATTCGGTGAAGTGAAGCTCACTCAATAAATCAACCTGACACAATAACACTTCTGGCACATGAGCTCTACTTCTCCTCAGCACCACCTACCCCTCTGTGTTCCTGTGCTACCAAATGGTGTCTCCCTACAGGCCTCTAAATCAAATCAGAGCACACAAATACAGTGAGAATTTATTGGGAATTGGTTTTGTTCGGCAAAAACATTACTTATTAGATGAACTGAAATGATAAATTTTGACCCTTTAAGTGCTGAGGAGGTTCAGACACCTTTCCTAACTAGGAAAGGTAAGATAAACTTTATGCTAACTTACAGAAGGTAAATAAATGGGAAGATAAGTTTACATTCTGGTTTGTCAGAGGGAATAAGCAAGTTCTCTGAACGAGATAAGTTAACTTTTGAACTTTTTAATTAGGTGGTCTATTACAATTAGAATCTATGAAGTTCTAGCCATATAAATAACAAACATACCTCCCTGTTGTCCCTGTTGTCCTGGGGCAGTAGAACACGGAATATTGCAACCAGTCCAAGGTAGCTGCTATTCTCATATAAAACTATTTTAACACATTTCTTCCTATGGTCTGAAGCTTGAATTTGTAGAATTGTGTATTCTGTCTGTTGATTAGAGCTACTGAAAGCAGATGGTGAAAAGGAAGGGTTCAATGCTTTTTCTCTTTATACTTTAGAGATTTGGAACAGAAACATTTAGAATAAATGAAGAGGCCCTACGTTCAGTAAAGTAAAATAAGGCTCAGTAAGTAGTTTTGATAAAAGTGTATCACTTGGCTGGAAATAGAAAGGTCTGTGTTACGTTAAATCTTTGTTTTATTCGGAAATGAAGGAGTACTTTTAAAAATTACAGACATTTCCTTGAGAAATGACATTTTCATGAACTTAAGCATGGAGATATTAATGCATGCATAAAAATACCTGTCTATAAGTATTATATACATATATACAAGCACATAAAACAATGAGGGAGGACTGCTTTGCCATTGGGAGTTGTTTCAACAGATAACTTTCTTATTCCAGTATGATTAACTTGTAAAACTCTCAGTGATTTGAGAAGTAAACTGATATTTAAAAGAGCAGTTACTTAAAATTGCAGGAAAAGATGGGGCCTTACTGTGCTTCTGTTTTGCCCTCCATCTAAAAAATCTAATATCCTTTAGGATGATTATCTAATTAATAAGATTTCTTTCTAATTAGGTTGAAATTGTAACATTTTGTGAATGTCCCCTTACTAAGCAAGTCACTTCTTAGAATACCTGTGCTCTGGGGAACATGAAATGTCTTTTCTCGAGGGAATTGTAGCAGCCTTAAGATTGCTAAACTAGAACATCTGATGGATTTCTGATTGAAATTCCAAATGCTACTTTACAGAAGTGGATTTAAATCTGAACAGTATTTTACATCCTATCAAGTTAAGAAAATACAGAAATCATGTAGGTCTAATTTTTTTCCCTTTTGAACTGAGGCGAGTAAGCTAATGGACTTAGACTCTGTATTTTGCTGAAATAATAAATTCTGATACTTCATTTGTTTGTATTGAGCCAGAAGCTGTTAATAGCATTTTTTTTACAAATTATGTTGTCTGTCCCTCTCCCCCTTTTTTTATAGGAAAGGAAGTTCTAAGGAAAAGAAACACTAAAATAATATGTTTTATACTTCACCACAGTGCTGGTGGAACACCAAACTTTTCTATGCATCAGTCATTGTGCTTGAAGTGCATTAAAGTAAGAAGGTGTGGGCAACACACCGAGTGGAACTCGATTGTATTGTTTGGTGGAGTTTGTTTCTGTATCTGGAGGAGCAGAAGTATAGTGGCAACCAAGGCTCGTCTATCCCAGACACTTTTGTTACTTCAGGTTCATTTTCCAAAGTTTCTGTTCTGTAGTGTGGGGTGAATGCAACTGGATTGCTGTGAAGGTGACAAAATTATGTGAGTTTTATATTGAGAAGCACAGTTCATTTGTCAGCATGAATTCTTGCATTGCATAAAGACTGGTGTCTAATCTTGTACATGCTCCCATTTCAGTGCAAAGTTGGGGTAAATATAGTTATGTTATGTCGATATATTCTTGAGAAATACTGACTCAATCAGTGGTACTTTTGTGAGAAAATGCCAGGTAGAGCAGGGTTTTAATAAAACCCTGGTAAGAAGCAGTAAAAGTTGTGACTGTAACCAGAGCAGCTGCACTTGTTTGTGTGATGTAGGCTTTAACTTAGGAATGAATATTTGTCTTGAGATTGGTTTGATTGTGAGTTTTTCCCCTTTGCCCTGAAAGAGAAAATTTATAGTAATTGAGAAGTACAGAAGTATGTAAACAAAATATACTGATGTAGGATCTGTGACATTTTTTTGGAGGGTGAGAGTGTATGTAGCATCACTGAGATGGCAGCTCCTTGTAGAGGTATGGGCTGTGATTTGGTCCATCTTCTTCTTTCAAGCCACACATTCCCTAATGCAGGAGGTGGCTAAACCAAATACTACTGAAAATTTTTTTAAAGATCCGAGTAGTTGTGTGACTACCGTAGCATTTCTATTATTGCCTGTTAAAATACAAACAATCCAGTCCCATGCTTCAGGGTATAAAATTATGACGATCAGCGTTCTGCAAGGAATTTCTCCCCTGCATAGCAGTACACAACTGACTGTGCCCTGAGTTACTGATGTTTTTGGAGACTTTGGGAATTTACTGGACTCAGTGTGGTTATGTTTCATAGATATATTTCATACAATGATAGCCCAAAAGCTGTGGTGAATTTTGTACTGTTGCGTATCTGCCTATTGGTGTCAGCTACTGTTTGTTCTGAGCTGGCCCAATGAAATCTAGCAGTGCTGGAAGTAGAGGTTGGACCAGAGGACTTCTAGAAGTCTTTCTAACTTAAATCATTTACAATTGCATGTTGCCAGGGGGTTTAGTTATTGGGGTTTTTGGAAGTATGCACTATAATGGGCATAACAGTATGATGCCATGAAAAATGGAAATTCTAAATCATGAGATCACAGCATAATTTCTATATATGTTTT
Organism: Callaeas wilsoni; assembly: GCA_013398955.1. NCBI lineage: Eukaryota > Metazoa > Chordata > Aves > Passeriformes > Callaeidae > Callaeas > Callaeas wilsoni. The sequence goes on along the minus strand of VWPU01007882.1, from coordinate 25,430 downwards.
TTTCTTTGCTTCCTTCTTTTCCATCTTTGAACTACATGGTCATCTTCATGCTTCATTGGTTATTTTGCTGTATTGGTCATTCAACCAAACTTCTGACTGAGACAGCTTTGGCTTTTAAAATAAAGTTAAATTTTCATTGCTTATAAACGTTTACTACATTTTCTGTGCTGAATGTCTCATACACATAGGGAACAAGTAATTTTTTTTTCCCTTTGGAAAAGAACATGTTAGAGAATGATAAAGTCCTTTCTGTCCCATCTTCAGGATTCCAGAGAGAGTGTCCTGTTACCATTTTCATATCTAGGACACTAAACTTGGTCAACACCTATCATTTAGTATCTATCATTCTATGAGAGGTCTTAAGTACAAAATAAAATTACCTTTAGAAATTAGTAAAATGTATAGACTCAGCTAGGAACTTCATTTGTTTTTCTTTTACACTGGTTTAAAAAAAAAAAAAAAGAAGGTCTGTTTCAAATCCTATTTGTCCCTTATCTCTGTTTGTTCAGTTGTTTTTAATATCACGTACTGAAAGAATTTCAATAGCTGTTTCACCATGAAGTCATTTGTTATCCTTCAGCAGGCCTTTGCCTGCTGAATTGTAAAGCAGCCTCGACTATTTGCATCCTCCAGATGGAGCAGCATATAAACACTCCCAGATATTTCTGGTAAGTATGAAAAAATATCTTATTTGTCCTTTCTGTGAATAAACAAGAGAATGTCAAATTTTATAGAGTAATAAATTTGTATGTCGGCACTGACATTGAATCTCTCATGGCCTGCAATGTCACAGACCCTGAGAAACACTTTTTTTTTTTTGTTTTGTTGTTTTTTTTGTTTTGTCTTCAAATATATACTAAGTCAAATAGAAGCTCAATAAAAAGCCAGGGAATTTGATTGCATTGTTTATGTCTGCCCAGTAGTCTAATTCAGTTGCAGTTTACTATGAGGAAATACAATTTACATTTTTCCCAGGCTTATTGCATAAGCAATCACTCACATATACATGCATGAGTATATGTCAAGCAGAACTCAAATAATGGGTTAAAGTGTCATTTAATAATATATTCTAATGTCTGTTTTTATAACGAACAAAAAACTTTGCTGTATTACAATGCATTCTCCTAGCTACTGAAAATTAATTCAAGTCTTATAATTATTAATACCTTTTATTCCTCTCATTTGCAACATATCCTAAATCTCAATTGCTTTGTGATACAAATGTATGTATCAAGCATAACCACATGCAGCAGTTCCAGACATCACTGTAAGTCTACATTTTAAATTCTATTTCAGTTCCTGAAAATAATCTCAATGAGAATTTTAATTTATGTATTTCTAATTTTAAACAGAACACACAATAGAATAACTTATAACGCTCATCTAAATAATGAAGCCTGACAGTATCTTCCGTGGTTGAGTAATAGGCTTTTTATATTTGCTAGTTTTCATAGTTTGTTTTTCAGTTTCTTTCTAAATTAGATCCAGACTTCTTGAAACAGAATAAAAATATACAGAGGACATAAAAGTCAATGAATGTATAAAGTGGTAGGAATTGAATTTAATTCTCTGTATTTACACATGATAAAATACTCCTTGATTGAATGCCTACTGATTATTTTCTGAACTGTTTGATTTTCAAAACAAAATTGTAATAAGTCATATGCAATATTTATCTTGTTTCATTAGTGCCATTAAATGAAAATTAGTGTGATTTACTCGCGTTTTCCAGCACTAGCTAATTCCTTGAAAATTAACTTTACTTAGTAGGCTTTTACCCAACTGAAGTGAAATGTTTAAAATCAATATTTGAGTGTTTTTTGAAATAGTGCTCAGTAGCAGCACCAGCTCATCAGAGGAGATGTTGGGGACACTACTGAATGCTAAGAATAAGCATATGTTTTCCTTTGTAATGGTTACTGGACAACGTCTTCGCTCAGGACATGTTGCTGCTGTTTCTCTGGAAGAAAGTTGCAGAAGATATGCAGTTTATATGTATAGATAGACGACAGGTTTAATTTGGTTTTTATGTAATTCAGTTTTCTTTCATATGTTAGCTGATTTGCCATGGTTTAGGTCATAACTGCTTTGTTTCAGTATAGTGTATGCTCATGTAAATAGAAAGCAAATTAACTATATATTGAAAGGTCAGTCCTGAAGTATTGTCTATCTTAAAAGGTTTTCACAGGAAGCCCTACAGATCTTGCAAGTCTTTCTGCAGATAAGACATCCATTTACTTAAATATTTTTTCTGAAGTAACAACTGCAGTATTTGCTTTATCAGCCTTATAAGATAGCATTATTATTGTTACTTAGATAACAGGAGAGATATGGTATATAGGACACAATATTGTTTGACTTTTTTTTCCCTCCTCCTTTGGTACTGCCAGTTGTTTTTTTAACACAATATACTTTTTACTTGATAAAAAGTCAAATTACTACAAATAGTAGAAAAGGAGGAGACTGGTAGGAAACAAAAAAGATTGGAATTTTACATATTTTGCTGTACCAGGACTCTAACTGAAAAAATGGGCCATTTGGAGAAAGAGACAGGGAAGAAGAAAGAATAATTTGATTTAATGGATTGCTTTTCAGTGACATTGGAAAACATCTAGATGGAACCTGATTTTACTGTCCAAAACAATGTTATCTTTCAGTTTCTGCTGAATAGGCAGATGTGGATAGAGCTCCTAACAGTACAGTTCTTGAGAGAGTTCCTCTGCTTGTTATCAGCCAGAATGGTCTGATAGCCGGAATCATCTCACTAACTTTTGTCATCTAGAAATTAGTCAGATAGTCTGAACAAGTCATGTGGATTCTCTGAGGTCATGGACTTTGTCTCTAATGGTGAGAGACACTTTCAGGGAGTGTTGTAAGACAGTTGTGATGCATTGCTCTCTGGGGGTGCTTGTCTCTGTCTGCTCCCTCTCCTCCTCTCTCTTTGTTGACCACAGGGGGAACTTAGATGACTGACTTGGACCAAATGCTTGGGATTCTCATGGGTTCTGCCCTAGGCGTCTGGTGGAAGCTTCTTTGGATAGAGATAAATCATCATCCGGAGGTGCCAATCCATGGAGTTGAAAGGCAGTGTAGGCAGATAACTTAATGGGGTAAAAAAAGAGTTTCTGAAAATAGACATACGTTACGCACACAACCACATTACGTTAGGCACACAACCCTCAGTGAATGTGTTCATCCACAGCTTCAAGTTTCTAATGGAGTCAGAACTAAGCAAAGAATTTCTATGTGTTTGTTATGGGCAACCGACATCTTCAACACTTCTCACCAGAACAAAACCTTTTCTTTTTCTGAAGTTCTATTTCTTTAACCTTACTTGAAGTGCATTTGATTCACTTCAGTATTTCCACTAAAGCTTCATCTTCCTTTCTTTTCTCAACATGCAAGTTTTCTTTTTTCAGGTCACATTCAGTCATGGTTTAATACAACTGTCCCAGCAAAGTAAATAAGATGTTGATGACATTTTTCACAAAGAACCTCTTAAAAACAATCAAGCAATGCTATGCATTTGTCATTGCTTTCCTGAGTTCTGTGTCAAGACAGATAGGAAAGCCTTGAAGATTTGAGGATGGCTAATATGTGTTCATCTTGAGATACAGAAGATTTGTTAACATGGATGACCTTATATAAAGAATGGCCTCTACTTTTATTAATCCTTGGTGTCCTCAAAGGAAACGGAAGTTGGAAGTAACAGAGGATTGACTGTGCTGGCCTGTGCAGGGGGTGGATACACTGAAAAGTGTATGTTTTTTCCATGTACATCTTTAAACAATCCTAATTAGCCATGCCATTAACATTTATTTAAATGAGGACAGGAATGAAGAAAAATTAAAGGTGTGGACTGAAAGTAGGCCAGAATACTTCTTTTTTCTTGAGATCAGTAGTTAAACTTCAGTGAGATCAGGAATAGTTGAATTCACGTTAAATGCGTGAGATAGCAATTATCATATTTTTTGCATTGTGTATTTGAACACATAACTTGCTTGCATGTCTCTCCTGCTAGAATGTCAGTGAGTTACTCAGATCGCTGTGCTAGCTGTACGTAAAGATCTTAGTTATATGTTTCTGAAAATGTCATCTATTCCTTCAATCACTTGTAAGCCCCCTGTAATCTCTTTTTAATGTAAGCGCGCTGGAGTTTTCCCTTTTGTTTGCTGCCCTTGCATTATTTACTTTGATCCACTGTGAGAAAATCTGAAAGTGTGTTGTCCTAAATGCTAGCATCTCACCAACAAGATTTGAGGCCTTGTACTTCACATTGAAGAAAAAGGCTCTTGTGTGAAGACGCAGGTTTTGTTTAGTTCTCTGTCCCTGGTGGGAGCCTTAATTGCATTTTCTCTCTCACACAGTGGCTGGCTAAGGAGTGCCTGCCTTCCCTGCTGATGCTGGAGTTTTCAAGCTCTATTACTCTGTGATGGAGAAAATTCCTTGGTCCAAGAAGAAAAGACTCAGATTAAAAAAAAAAGTAAAAAACCCCCAAAAAGTAAAAAAAAAGTGTTTAAGTATTGTCAGTTTACCATGTGTGGTAAACAGAACAAACAATAGACTTGCTTAACCTTCCTCCCCACCCTCTGAGACTCCTCTACAAGTTTTGTATGACCTACTTTATAGAAATCACATCATATTTAGAATGTTAAATATTATGGAAAGTATAATTCCCTAGGGCAAATAAATTAGACTTCTTGGGAAAAGTGGTAAACATGAAATTATAAATGCTTTGTGTTCTCTTAATCTTTGCCAGCCCATTCTAATGCATATTTTATAACCTTTAACTGGAGTTAAAACAAAGCAAAAGTCCCCAGTTCACTTTTACATTCTATTTCATTTATACTGGGAAAATCTTTGAGATTTCAGATGTTGCAAATAAATATTTAATATCCTTGCATGGTTGTGACAGAACTTTTGACAAAGTAAGGAGAAGCCTTGCAACAGATTTTAAATTGCAGTTAGGGTTGATTTGCACTGAATATTTCCTCACACAGTGTGTGCTGTGCTGCACTGAGCAGTGGACAGGGCTCTCTAGAATAGCTGGAAATAATGTGAAGAATTAAGGGTTGTGTACTTGTGTGAACATGCATGGATGGAATCATGATACTATTCAAGCAAGCTTGTATATTTTTAGTCTTATGCCTGCATGTGTCTATGACAGCTTGGTGATTTTTGCACTTTGATCTGTGAATTCATGTCCCACTTTAAACCTCCATATTTTGGAAGGAAAAAACATCTTCCCGTGGCAGGGGGGAAAAGCCTTATCTTATTTTTCCCCCCTGAAATTTTGTCATGTTCTTTATTGATCTGTGGTTGCTAATGGTAAAACAATGATGTCATAGCTAGGAGGTTATTTTTTTCCATTACTGTTCAGCTGTAAAACCATTTTATATGGAAGTAGCTTTTGCCTTGCATGTCCATGTCCTCCTTCCCTTGGGATTAGAGTCTGCAGAATTTAAATTATGGAATGATTAAAATAAGCACTTACATTTTTTAATCCTGGTTATTCTGCACTTAACAACAAATCATCAAGACCTTTGAGCAAAACCTTATTCAAATTTTACACAAATTTATATTTTGGGGGTAGCCCAAAATATCCCTGGCTTGCTAATGACGTTTCTGATGTTGTACAGATGACACACTTCACTCTGTAATTTTGTCTGATGACTTGATGGGTTTGTCTGTTTGTTTTTCCAAGATGTTTTAATTCTTAAGCACAACTTATCGTAAAGAATTATCTCACTTACTGTACATCTTGGCAGTAGAGATCACCCAGGATGCTTTTGATAAACAGCTCTTGGGTGTGAGCTTGAGGCTATTGAAAGGATTCTGAGGGCCGGGTAAAAAGGGTCAAGCAAGCTCTGGAGTTCACTTCTGTGATTAGTCTCACAGAATTTGTTGGATCTATCTGTTTACTTATTTTTTTTCTAGGATAAAGTAAGCTTTTCCTGTGATTTGGCAGAAGTCTGTTGACATGCAGAGGGGCATTTTAAAGGCATCTCACTATAGGAGGCCTAGAAGAATCCCAGAAGAATCCAGTTTAAGAAGTGGTTTGGGAAGGGACAGAATAATCACACTTCACTATCCCACTTAGCCTGTAGATAAGCCTGTTTTTCTTCATGTAGATATCTGTTGTTAGAAAGTTCTCAGTGCAAATATTAACACACATTGTGATGACTCGTGTTTTTTCATGTAGCATTCAGAGGATGCTTAAGACAGTTGCCTGGTCCATTTACTGAAAATACATTGGAATAGGTCTGAAATAGTGTATTCTTCATGGTTTGCTATATGTTTCTAGAAGGTACAGAAAGACCAGTTACTTAACTTTGTTACAGTAGGGATTTTTTTTTCCTCCTTTTTATAGTAATTTCAGCTATTGCTAAATACACACATAATACAAGAATTACATAGTTAGGTCTTTCTCCTCTCAGTTCATTGGTCTAATATAGTTCATCTAGTTCTTCAATAATCCCCTGCCCCCAGCACATCATGCTTGTATCCATTACCACTATAATTTATCCCAAACCTCAGTGACTGTGTAAAAAACAGATTTTGAAGACTGAACATTTTCACTGAGGCTTTAAATCTGTTAGAAACTATTCATACAGTTTTGTCTTCTCAAAGTATTTTTTCAAAGTCTTAAATTCAATCTGAGTGAAAGAAATTTCCTGTGGTATGAAGTATTTCTTAATGATATTGAAATAAAAAAGGTTCTCTTACATCTGTTCTTTTGGAAGACAACTTGATGTTCTTTCTTTTTCTTAGTTAACTCATTTTGAAATAGTAGCATAAAAAATATTATCAGTTTTTTTGTTAGTATCAATGTCCTTCATAGACATTGTTAAGATTTATAAGGTCCCAGACATGTACCTTACATAGGTATGAAGAAACATATTACATAAAAGGAATCCTGTTTCTCAGGTGAGTCATGTGCATTTGCATGAACTTTTTTATTTTAAGGTTTTTTTTCAGAAAATTAAAACAATCTGAAAGGTATAATTTTTCTATTACATTAAAAAACACTGTAGCTTAGATGCTTAGCTTTACTCATCAGATGGAAATTACACCTGATCAGAGCTTAGAAACGTCTTCCCTTTCTACTATGCTGGTGAGTTCCACCTTTTTTTTTGTTCAGAGCCCATTCCCTGAGCAAGACATAAAGATCTGACCTATACTTGAAATACTTTTTATTTTATTTCTGCATGGAAAGATGTTCTCAGCAAATCTATCCCAGAAGGACATACAAGCTGTATTTGCATTTGGATTCAGTTGTTCTTTCTCTATTCCATTTAGATGTGCATCAAGTTTTATTTTATTGTAGTATTAGAGATTAGAAATTATTAATTGAAATAGCAGTATTTGGATTAAAAGGATGGTCAGCCACAGGTTTGCAGTGCTGGCATGGAAAATGCTGCATAGGAGGCTGCCTATATACCAATGGCAACTCCCGTAACACGCTGAGACATTTTACAGCTTCCGTGTTTCTTTATTCTTTTGTTAAATGTATATGAATCTTCAGGTTCCTTACTGTAAGCGAAAGCAACTATGCCCCAGATTAACTGAAGCATTCATATAGAAAGAGATAGTATTTTAGGCAGCACCTAAAATTGAAGACAAGGTAGCTTTCATGAGCAGCTCAGCACTTAAATATAGCTTTAAAATTAACGTCTGGTGGAATGCTGAGCATGTATTTTGAGCATTGTAGATCTGGAAACCTCATCCATGGCTTTATAAGCCACGCACCACTAAGGAAACTGAAAATTTTCTATTGCAGTTTTACAAGAAAATCCCTAAACAGTTGGGTGACTCGGATAGCTGATACGAGTGTGCTTATAATAATAATTAAAATAATAGTAATGTCTTAAGTCAGTAACTATTGCCTGTTTACTCATAAGCAAGTGACTAACCCAATCTCAGTTTCGCTCTCCCTTTACATAATTACTTGTTGGAAGGGCTATAATTTGGTAGGAAGAGAAAAAAGACGTGACTTGACACCGCTCCTCATAAAGGTGGGTGGAACTAAGACTGAGGGCAAATGTCTGTTGCTCTTTTTTTTCTTGTGCTACCTTATTTTGATTCTTGTTTTAAGCATTAACCTTTGAAGACTACCTTTGCTGATATCATCTGTTTGTTTCTGCTGAGTCAGTCTACCCGCTTATAAAATTTATGTATACAGAAACTCTTGTAACCAAAGGCATTGTTCTGTTCTAATTGAATTCAGTGGCAGATCTCTCAATGATTTGATTTGTTGGTTGAACTGTATAAAACAACATCTTCCTCTTTCTGTAAAAGAAATTCTTGCAAACCTTTCTTTTTTCTGCTTCGTTTGGTACCTTGCATCTATCTAAGGAAAGATGGCACATTCACATAGCAATATGGAATAGGAGTTGATTGTCTATGTCCAGCAGGATATTTTTGCCCAGGGATTATGAGTGGATAGAACATCTAGTCAGCTTTTGTATACATGGATTAGAAGTGTTTGAGGGGAGAACGTTTGTCATAGGTATGTGAACAGCCTCTCTAGCTGAATTATTGTATCATATTTTAAGCACTGAATCATAAAATCCATAGCTAAAAGGATCTAGAGTAATTATTTCGTCCGTCCTTTGGCCAAATATGTGATTCGCTTTCCAGGCCATTTATGAAATGTTGTGTGACCTGTTTAATATGAACTGATGCAGCAGAACTATTTTTATATCTGTTAGACCTCCTAAAGTTTAGAGTTGGTCTCCGGAAAATGACTCCCACATATATAAATACATAAAAGAATACAGAAGTTGACCTACAGTTCAGATTACATGAATGAAAGAAGTATTTTCTCCTTCTGTGTGGAAACCTGAAAATGTGCATTAAGTGAAATTATAGCTTTTGTGTAGAACACAAAAAAAAGACGGGATGTCCACCTTAATTGATGAAGGTCCACCTTACCAGTTAATTCCAGAGTGGACTGTCAGATAACCTTAGGAAGCTAAAGAAAAATTTCTACTCCAACTGTTAATTCATTGTAGAGACATCACATTACATGATTGAGAAAATATTGGCTGTATGTATTGAAAGATGTATTTTTTGCCATAACATTGCTTTAGATTCAGAGGTACCTCTGATGGTACTGGTTTCAACATGAGAGGAATCAGGATCCTGTGACATATTCATATCATAATATATTTGGCTTGGCAGCTCAGAACATAACTTCCATTTTCTTCTCTTTAGTCTTAAAAGTTGAATATAATTTTTCAGGAAAGTGCTTTCAAAAATATTCGTAGTGTGGGGCTGCTTAGAGCTAAGCAGCATTTGACGTTTTGTTCCTGGCAACACAGCTGAGCTCTTTGTGAAGAACTCAGTGATGTTTACTGTGCTGATCCTGAGCATAAACTTCTTTGAAAACAAGGTGGTTTAGTTTGCAGTCAGATCATCGTGATTTTTATCACTGCATTTGATGTATAACAGACTGCTTAATTCTCTCTTCTTAAGAAAATCTTGTCTGAAAGAACTTTCTGCATTTTGAGCATTGTGGCAGGAACTGAAAATCTTGTGCAAAGGAAGATGTGAAATCAAAGAAGTGCTTTTTCTTGTTGGTGCGGGTTAGCTTAGACAAATGCTTTTGAAACACACTCTTTCTTCTCCTTGTTTGTGTTCCTCAATAAAATTCTGCCAGCCAGACAAAATAATTAATTTCACAGGGCTGGTAGTTGGTCAGGAAAATGACAAAAAATATAAAAGTGTCTTCACAGCAAATCAAAGTAAGTACCTGGATTCAGAGGTCCAATTCTGCCAGCGTTGAGGGGAATCTTCAGAGGAAGGAAATAGAGGAGGGCAGGATGAACAGGACTCTTCATACCCTGGATCAGCTAGAGCCAGTCTTGTGGCCCCAGTAACTCATTTCAGCTCAATACAACCTTCTGCTGCTTATTTGAAGATAATGCTCAGTAACTGAATATTTTATGCAATGATGAAGGTTAAATGAGCAATTAAATCTGATGTACTGTGATGCAAGATTGGAGTGTGTGTGTATATATATATATACACACATATCTATATATCTATATGTATTCAAGATTACAAAACCAAGTCCTGAAAATTCCTGAACACCCAACTTCAATTGCCCATGGAGCATTTGCACTAAGTTGTTATTATTAGACTACAGTTTTTATTTAGTGTATCATATGCTATTTTTTATTTAGCATCCGTGTTTATTTTGGTGCACAGGATGGTTGTTTATAGGAACTTTGGCTCATTTTCTGCAGGAACTGGAACAAATCAGGGGCTGCAAAAAGAGAGAGGATGCTTTTTGTGATTGATTCAAGAGAAAGACACTCTGGCAAACCCAGTTTTGTCCCTGTTTCTGTCACAGACTGTCTGTGTGATGCCGAGCAACTCAATTAAAGCATTTGGCAGATGGCCACTAACTGCATATAATTCATTTTCAGGGTGCTCAGCTTGAGATATGTGGGCTCTTACTTGCAGCAGTTGTTACTCTCCTTACAGCCACTGAAATCAATGGAAGTAGTGGCTGCTCAGCATGTTTGTTAGCGTAGCAGAGGAATGTGCACGTGGAGAAGGTGAAAGTTCCTGAGTCCTAGTGTCATCTTTTTCACTGATTCTCCTTGTGCTGGATTACCAATGATAAATTTATGCTATATGTGAAAAGTTATATATAGGTATATATTAGGAAAAGAATGCTTCAGTTGGAATCTCTGAGGTTTTTAATGAACGTCCTTTAAAAAGAGCACAAGAAGCCAATTATTTCTATATATCTAGTCTGCTAAATTGTGAACAATGTATAGTCCACTAGCTGGATGATGCATACAAATTACTGAATACTGCCCATTCCCCTAATACAACCTATCCAGAACATGGGCAGAAACATAAAAACTTCAGAAAAAATACCATGTGGTTCATATAACTAAATAATTATTACATAATGTAAAAAATAAAAGGAGACAAAATTCAGATTACAACAAAAGCCATCTTCTCAGATTTCTCAGTTTCAAAATGCTTGATTTGACAACCCGAATATTGTTCTGACTAATGTAATATATGGTATGGGAAATTAAAGTTGGGCTGCACAGCTATAAATACAATTCGCAGGCTAAAACTACTCCTATTAACATTGCAACTGAAAGATATAAATCAGTTCATAAATATGAAATTGCTTGCATGCTTGGGTTTTTGCAGAATCGAGATCTAATTAGTGAAAGGCATGTTCTTGTGAAATACCAGGGTGGGAGCTGTACTTGCACCTTCTAGGACTGGGCCCTACCTCGAAATGATTATAACTATATGTCTATTTATAGCTAAGGAGACATTTGAAAGAAATATTTGTTTTATTTGTATAGCATTTTCATTGGTTTACCCTAAAGATATATGCTAGATGATAATAAAGTAATAAAAGATTGTTTTCACAGCTGTTTGTCTTTGATTACATATTTCTTTGAAGTATTGCAATAAGACAGACTTTGAACCTGGAAAGAGATCAAATAATGAATTGTTCTGCTTTGTGAAGCTTAAGAAGGGATTTTATTGTTGAAACATATAGTGCAACATAGTTTTTTTTCTTCTAACAGTTAAATAATGGTTGAAAGTACTATGAGATCATTACAGATGGACTAGATTAAAGACCTTAGGGCCAAACATTAGGAACTGTGTTAGTACTAACTAAAATAATTTCTTAAGTTCTGTCATTACCAATTTATTTTTGTTAGTTTTTCTTTTTGAACCAAAATAGAATTTCAAAGAAAGTGTTTTAAATCTTTTAATTATTCATTTACTTAAATCTAAGGATGAGAGGAAACTTTAATAACTGTATGAATCCTGTGGGATTTTGTTTGTAATATGGATCGTTTGACCACACTTTGTACCCTGGGTAATATATTTAGTGTTAAATTTGACTAAAAGTTAGAGCTGTGAATAAACTTCATAGGATTTTCTCAAACTGAAAGGATTATAGCATTTAAAATGTGTCTGAGGAGGTTAAAGTAAAATATTCAACAAAAAAAGTGCTTTTTATAATGCTTTTGCTTCAAACAATATCATATATGACACTAGGTTCGCCACCTCCCCTCCCTGAAATTCATCTTGAAAGCAAGTAAGTCACAAATACCTAAGTGACAGAGAAAGATACTTGGTTTATTTCTTTCAAGGCTAGTGCACAATAAAATATCAAATAATGCAGGTCAGCATTTCGCATGATGTGTTTGAGTTCTGCCTGGTAATGTTGGAAGACTATTCCTCTCTACAAGGAATACCTGCAAGTTTATGATCATATAGCTGGGATATACAAAAATGTTAAGGTGTATATTTTTAAAAACCCTGAAATGTTTGTACTCTCTGTATCCATCGACTGAAATTATTTGTTGTGTTATTTAGAACAAACTTTTGTCTCTGTGGAAGAGAGAAACCTTTCAAATGATAATTTCAATAGAAACATTAGACAAAGGAATATTGTAACTTTAGAGATTTTTATGATGAAGGTGTGTTTAAGAGATGTCACTTTGATATTTTTACATTATGTCCTACATTTGTCAGCTAAAACCAGGATATTGCCTCAATGAGAAAAAGCATGTTCTGCACTTGTCAAAAGGCAGTAAGTAATGATTAAAATAGCAGTGTGAAACGCTGGGAGATTAAAGTGATGCTAATGATAAGTGAGAGAAGAAAAGGGCAAGCTATATTTTAATCCCTGAGAGAATGGTTAATGACTTCTATTGCCTGAGATTAAACTAAACCTGTCTCATCAGCTTTTTCTGCCTGGTGAAAAAAAGCTCTCTGCACTTTAATTTATTAAAGTCTTTTAAGGAAGCACATTGATCCACAGAGGTTAAACTTTAAAAAATTGTGCAAAATACACACTAAAAATGCTTTAACAAAAGTGTGACTTTGTTGCTTTAGGCAAGCTCACAGTTTTATAAAGAATTCATTGTCTATGGGTTGGTGAATTTAATTAAGGAATATTAATTACTTAAACTGAGAGGTTTGTTCCTTTTTAAACCAGAACATTTTTGCAATAGTGGGGCAGGAAAAGTAGCAGTAGGTTTTAGAAGACAGAAGCAGGAAGGGACAGACTAAGTTAAAATTACTGTATGATCTGTTATGATAGTGATGTCAAAAAGCCATTTTAAAAATGCTTTTCAAAATATATGTACTGCTTGGTATATTGTACTGAGCACATTTGTTTATACTGAGTTAGTGTTAATCCATTGCTTTTAATAATTCTTATGACTGCAAGACAGTGTTATAAAATCATCCTTGTACTGAGAAGCTGCTCAGTTTAGCATTGCCTTTTCAAACAGCATGTAAAGTCTTTCTTCACATTGAAGAGGGATGGCAGAAGAATTGTTAATTAGACTATTTTTTAAATACATGTGATAAAATTGTCAAGTCTGAGTTCTTAGGATAAACTGCAACATTGCAGCATGCTTGGGAAAATAAGATTTTCCTCTCAGGCAGTTTTGGAAGCTTTTGTCACTTTTAACCTCCATCCTTTCATTAGACTTATTTCACATAACATCTGTATTCTCAGCCTACAGGACAGACAAGAGGTTTAGAAACAGAAAACAGATAATATTCAAGCAAATACGCATGACTTGCCTAAGCCTTATTCAAGTTCAAACTCCATGTTCTTTTTGATTTTTAATTGTTTTTCCTCTTTATAGGTGAGCATATAAGAGGTAGACAGTGTGCTTTTGTCCTCTTTTGCAAGTTCAGTACCCACAGTGCCTTTCTGGCTCCATACTAGCAAACTGCAGTGTGCATCCCAGCTCAAGGAATATATCTGGTGCCTGTGGATACCAACAGTTCTGCTCTATATCCTTTCCCCCCTGCCTCATGGAAAGCATTTTCTCTTTTGAAATCTCTGAACCTCTGTAAATAAGGAGCCATTTAGTTACTATCTTATGTGATGGTTGTAATCCAGGTTATTTTTTAAAGCTGTTTTTTAAGTATAACTTGTTTGGTAAGTGAGTTTAAACTTGATTCATGCTTTGATGTTAATGAAACACCAATTTATCGGAAGGCCCTGCAGCCCTAATGAGCAGTTTCTTTAAAAAGAACATTTAATCAAGGTTTATTTTTAACTTGTTTAAACAGATCTAATAGTTTGTGCTGATTTCATTTCAGTATAATAATTGCTAGCAATCCTATTAGTAAGTCGTGGTACATGGAAGTTAACACAAATTCCATTCTAATGAGCGTAGTGTAAGAGCAAAACCCTTGTAGTCAAGGAAAGGTTCATGTTTGAGAGGAGTGACAGAGGCACTTGGACATTTTGCTGACAGCAGATTATTTTTGTTTTTATACAAATGTCAGGCATGACTTGCTAACATTTAAGTAGGTTTTGTTATTTTTGAGAGGTGAAGAATTTTCATGTTAACTTTTTAAGGTGAAAGGAGCCACTTATTTCCTGATGTTAGGAAAAGTACTTGATCTGCTAGGATAACTCATATTTGTCTTTATACTTTACCTGTACATGAGGATTTAGCTGTAATATGCTATTTTATGAGGATAAAGTTCCACAATCCAAAAATACAACTTGTGGCATTTATTTTAATGAATATAAAATCTTGGAGGCAATTTAGTGTGAACAGCAAATGAAATTCCAGTGCTCAATTTATAGTTAAGAAAAATCTCTAAAAGAGCAGATGAAGCTGAAAAATGTGTGATCATCTGAAATACTATTTTTTATGATTAGCTTAGAGCTGCATCTGTATGTACTGGAGATTGCATAGTCACATTTTCATTATGACTCCAGTCTTAAGTCTAAATTCTAGCTTATTGGCAAAAAATGAAGAAGAAAAAGAATTATTCCTTAGTTTGAAAATACAAATATCCCATTAGTATTTTCAGCCTTAAATACAGCGCTGATTGAGTTCAGTTATTAGCTTTTAAACTCTTTATTACTTAGCCTGACACCATGGCATTTAAAATATGGTGAAGTTTGCAGATAAAAAATACAGAGTGATTTAGGATTTTAGAACAGCACTAAAATGCGTTCTGATGCACTGAAGGGCATCTGTAAGTTACACATTGTTTATAGATTTCTGGGCTTCTGATTGGAATCCAGGAGCCGTGTGTTTTACAAGCTCTGGAGGTAGGGTAGAAGAAAATATCTTCAGAGAACATTGGCGATTGGATTTCAGCTGTGCAAGAATGAGTCTTGAAGTCTTTACAAATTCAGGAGTCCACCCAAACAGGCAGCTTGCAGGGTCAGTACTTGAGCCTGTCAGTAGGTGGAATAATCCTAGTTATTTGCACCAGCATCTTCCTGGGAAATCATTCAGTGCGATTCTTCTGCTTCTGGGGCCTGGGAGGGAGGAATATCTGCATTTGTATTTCAGCTCTAGCTTGCTCTGTGACACTGATTTTCTCATTTGGAAAGAAGTCATAATATAGTAGTAATGAGCCACTCTTTGTATACATCCTTCTTTTTCTCCTTTGCTTCTTCGGTTATAGAATAAAAAACCGGATTTGGTCATAGTACTTAGGCGTGTGATTTCAAGGACATACTACCCATATCATTTAGAAAATATTTGTAATGACTGCAACAAAAAATAATACAACTGCTTTGTGATGATAAGGGTGAGATGGGGCAGATTGTCTGACACTGATGTCTTAAAACTTTCTTCTCTTGAGTATCTTCAGGATATGATTTTCCTCTGCCCAACAGACTCCTGTGTTTGGGAAAGGATATGGTTCTGGTTTCATTGGGAAAAGAGTAGCTGTAATACTTAAATCACCTTCCCAATGTTGTCTCCTTGCTAGAAGAAAACCTGGGAGAGGTGTTAGTCCTCTTCCCACAGCCTCTCCTTGGTGAGCAGGAGGCCTGACTACAGTCAGGGGAAGGTTCTGCTGCTCAAGGGTCTCTCTTGAGTGTTCAGTATGATAAGGAACAATTCTCTGTTACAGTGAACGGGTGAGTAAAAGCACGACACCTCTACACTTAAATTTCATGATGGCATTTTTAAAAAGGAAGGAAGATTCTGAAATGCATATTCTTTTGGGGTTTTATTTTGGGGAGCTGTTACGATAAAAGTAGCATAGATGATTGTGGGAGTCAAAGCACAGCATTAGCTCAAAGACATGTTAAGCTCGTTTTTCACATTGATTTTTGAATGTGAATAATCCGACATACCTTGAAATACTTTCAAAGGTATATATTTTTACAATAAAAATGCTTAATGCTGTCCTGCAAAACTAAAACAACTGCATCTGGCTTAGACTTAGTTTCTATCAAACCTTTTAGAGGGAATGCCAGTTCACGTCTAAATACTCTTTTCTCATGGAAGTTTGGAGACTTTTTTAAAGTTGAGGGAAATAAATTGGGACTCATCTGTTCATTGACAAATGTATGCTCCAACGAATCATGTCATCTGACTTAAGTCCTTTTTTCTGCCTTACTAAAAACAAACTCATGCTATTTGTACTTAAAGCTCATACACACTGCACCCTGAATACTAAGTTGGAATGTATTTACAAATGTGAAAGAACCTGTGGTCCTTTCATGCATCAGGTTGTCATAGAAACTAATTAACTTTCATTTCTGTGTCAGGGCAAAGTAGTGTGATGCAGATGTAAATTGTAGTTCAGAAATCACCAGGATGAAACTAGAGAAAAAGAAAACATCAAAACCTTCAGAATTCCTGCAGGACATCGGGAATGCAAAACATGTGATGGGAAGTTACAGTGTTAAATGCCTCATTTCACCAGGTCTTTTTGCATAATCTGCTTCTTCAGAAGTGCTTGGAATGTTACTAAACTGACAAAACAGTATGGTTTATGTATATTGCATTTATGTATGTGAAAATGAATGTGTCCAGGGAGCATGTATATATGCACATGGAATAATGAAATTCTGTGATCAGAAATGGTGTCTAAAATATAAATGGCATTTACAGACTACTAACTGCTAGAAAAACTTAAAAAACTTATAGTGTAATCTTTGCTTTCTCAAATGAATTAAGCTGATTTCGCTCCAGTTAGTTACTCTCTTTATGAGCTTTTACAATTTTACATGAAATGTGAATATATTAATATTTTAACTGTAAGAGGTATACTTTGACTGGCTTAAGTGGTAAAGGAATGTGATTACAAGATGATTTATTGGAAGTCATTAAAAATGATTTATTAAGAGAAAAATGTTGTGTTACTATAGCCTTTTCTTCCTCTGCTGAAGATGGGGTTATGCTGTCATTTTGTCTTCTTCAGAAGAGGAAAGCAGCCTGCTACAAATCAGGGAAGCATTTTGCTTTGTGGGTTACTGGCATGAATAGATGTGAAGAGTGTCCAGCTTGCTTTTACAACAGAGATGTAGCAAGCCTTGTGCTCCATCGCAGATTCACGCTTAATAGGTGCCAGTCTCACAGGAAGACTCTGTGCATCCATCCGGGCCGGCAGGGCTGGGCAGCAGTTCCATGCACACTTCCAAGAGCGGTGGCCAGCCTGTGCCAGTCTCGTTCCTTTGCTGTTTGCTCAATTTTATGTGCTACCATTGTTTGTGGGGCTGTGCTGTGAATTAGATTAGTAATTGACCCAGATTAAAATATCTTTCCTGCCTCTCTCTCTTTCCCCCTTTACTCCTTCTTCAGCCCCTTGCCCAGTTCTGAGGAGGACCATAGAAAGTGCAAGTTGGAGGGAAAGGATCGGCCTTTGATGGCTGTAAAAGTGATGGCTTTCTTTTGATTACATTTCTTAGATGAGAAGTGGAAAAAAAGAAATCTGTGGAAAAATATAAATCTGCAGTGGAGTGGGTGCACAATTTATGCTTTAATGAATACAAGACTTCTTGCTCTTGCATGTTCTCCCAGCTTGGAGTGTGAACTTAAAACAGAATGGATAATATTGCACTTAGAAAAAAAAAAAAAAAAGATAAGGGGGGGATGTGCAATTATGCAATTTTCCTATAGTCGATTCCTTCACACAGAAAGAAAGGGGGAAATATTTTTATAAATGAGAGTCATGGCAAAGCTCAAGACAGTCATAGAACTTGATTATCTTTTGGCTAAGATAAAAAATATGTGTAAATGGAAGGTACATGAATACCCCACCACAAAAAAGAAAGAAAAAGAGAAGTTTGGGGATTGATTATGTATTATCTCTTTCCTGCCCACTTTATTTGTTAAATAGGATTTTTTTTTCCTTCTGGCTACTCTGCAGTTTCTTCTTCTTATGAATAGCTTCGTTTCATTGTTGTGAAGTCAACGTACATTTCTTTTGAAACATGATGTAAAATGAGCTAGAGGAGAAAGAATTTATCTCTAAAGTATGTATTTCCCTTATCTTCTTTCATTGTGTGTATATATATGTTTCTATATTCAGGAAATTCATTGGCAACTCTCCAGTTGACTTCAGCAGGATAAGACCTGGCAATATAATTAGGCATATATTATTAAATGGAGGAGTCGATGTGTCACAGAAGAGTAATATGTCGTTTGCTGTAGATGTTGTAGCAGGGTAATATGAAAAGAGATTTAAAGGAACAGCAGGCTAGATCTGTTGAAATTTTACCAGCATGACAGTCAAGTAATGGCTAACAACAGACATTGCTTCCAATCAAAGTCTTGTTGATCTTGGTCTGTTCCTGTCTTGTTCCATAAATGAAATAACACATACCCTTGTATTCTGGCCCCTAACTTCTATGTCTATGTAAATGGTTAAAAAAAATTGCTTAACTCTTATGCCAAATACTAAGGGAATCCTGAAGCCAAGCTGCTAGTTACACCTCATGTAGGAAAACTTAACCCTTAAGTCTTTTTTGGGACCTTAGATTCAAGGTCTGCAGCGGAAACATCTGAACCATCGGAGACTACAGCTTCAGAATTCAGACTTCCTTAAATACTTAAATACTCAAGAGGAGAAGACCAAAATGAATTTATTACAATAGTGAAACTTTAGGGATGTCCAGTAAAGAAGCACCATAGGTTTGGACAAACATATACTCTTCCCTGAATGTGTCCTGTGAGGAAGGAGCATCCAGGATAGCACTGGTGGTGATCAAGGGCTTGCAAAGCCATCAGACTCATCGGAAACGAAGAGGGATGAACAAGTTTTATCTTTAAAGAAATCTGCATAACAGGGTAGCATAGTAATTGGGAGGTGAGGGCAGCAATCTTCAACATCTCTGTCATAGCAGTACCGCTTGCCATAAAATCTAACCAGCGAGGCATTGCTTACATCTCAGAGAGCCGAAAAGTCACATGGCCTCATGCTGCATCTTTTGGTTTTTTCAATTTCTTTTCAGCAAACTAAGGGACTCATCAGTAACCTTTGTTCTCCTTCCTGCTACCCAGAGCAAATTAGATAGTTATGGGCTGACTGGATAACTCCAAGGCATCCACAGGAAATTCACATTACTATCAAACGAAAGATTAACAAAAAAAAAAAGTCCTTTGTAAGAACGGCTGCAAGTGAATATGGTTTGATAGTGGGCACAAGCACTCGGTGGTATGTTGAATCTTCCCACAAGGCCATTTTACATAATTTATTAACAAGATCATTTTACTTTCTGATTTAAAAGATTTGTAACTATAAGCTCCTGTGTTTTCCCTGAACAAGTCACAATGCACACAGTAGGCAAAGTGTTAAAGGGCTAGGAAAATATTATTTCATCACTTCTGTTCCATTAGAATTCACTTGGGTGGCTGAGAAAATGGTTTATGGATTAGAGAGAGAAGAACAAGCTAAAACATTTCATACCTTCATCTCTGATAAATTCCCCAAACTCATTCTTTGCATCTGAGCCATAAATAACAACCATGCTTTTTGCTAAAAAGAGCTTTTTTCCTGTACCAGGTCTTTTGTCTTGGAGATGAATGCTATAATAAATTTGAAGTCTTAGGGGGGGCATTGTTTGAACTATAACATTATGGTTTACAACTGTTGCTTCTATTATGAGGAGGATAAAAAGCGACTATGAAGCTTGATCTCTGTCACAGAAACAGATTAATATTTCAGCCTTCAGCTTGGGTCAAGTGTATGATTTTTCCCAAAAGCACCTTAGCAATTAATTATTATTCTGTTTGCATTTAAAAACTTATCCCTTTAACCATCTTTCAACCTTATCCAAATGTTATGCTTACTTTAATTCTATATTGAATTATTTTTTTAAGCCTAAAAATTCTGCTATAGGTCAACACAGGTAAGAGAATTGTAGAGGAAAACATTTTTCGAAAACAAATTCATTAAAAGGCATTTTGCGGTATTCCTTCCTTATAATTGGACAACACTCGTTTAAAAATTATGAATACTCTTAATAATTTCAGTTGTGTTTCTCAGAAGATAAATGCAAACAGCTCAAATGCTTGCATTAATAAGCAAACAAAGCATGCATGTAATTATGAATTAGAATCAAGAAAATTGTTGCACCTATGAGCTCTAGGTTTTAGAGATTTTGGTTAAAAAAAGATCCTTAAGAAGAAGATAACTTGAAGAAGATAGCCTTATCTTTTAGTTTCTACTGCACTTCCCCTGCACAAACTGAATTGCTTGAAGTTTTAGCTTTCAATAACCTGAGTTTAGCACACCTCAGAAAATTAAGATCAGGGTGAAGACCCTTCTTGACCACCTTGCTCATCTACTGGCATGAAGTCAGCTCTGTTGTAGTAATACAAATCTGATTAAATATACCAAGAAATGGCAAAGAAGTGGTTCCTCTCAGTACCGTCAGGCTTTCTGTGCCTCTTTGGTCTTGGTTATTCCTAACACCTACAGATTTCTTTTTTTTGGCTATCAGGTCCACATTCACTAATCACCTTGTGTGGATCTAGTCTTAAAAGTGTGAGCTTTCAATGTACTAGTTACCTCTTGTGGGAAAAGGGGGCTCAGTTTTGATGGAACTGGGGGCGTTGGGCTGTCCGGAGAAGCTCCACTCAGAACTTCTCAGGTCAGCCCTGAGGAGGACCATGTGTGGATGGGTGCATGCAGAGATGAAAAACGCTACTTACGTGCTGCAATATTTTATGCCAAGTATTTTTCAAAAGTGTAATCAATTTTAATTTCAATATCTAAGACATCAAGTGTCACCTCTTTTCCACCTACTTGATTGTATTAGTTGGTTATGTGCAGCTCCCCGATCACTTGTCCAAACCTGAACACCTTTATTGAAGCACTCATCCTTCAAATACCTGATTGCAGATCTAAGGACTTTTTTGCCATTCAACTTCATGGAGACCCATGTCTTCAAGTCACTTCTGTGTATCAGAATGATTTATTTCAAAATTTGTTCATCTGCAAGCACAAAACAGAGTTATCAACAACAATATCTTTGATATAACCAAACTTAATATTATCTAAAGGCATATAATTATAGCTAAGAGCAGAATAAAGGGTGTATGAAAATATACATACATAGGAAAAGTTGTATTGATTTCATATTTTCAGAGATAATCCTTAGCTATAGAATGCATCTTTTTGCATTCCTTGCCGAGATGCTTACACTCATATATGGTTTCACATATCAAAGTTTCAAAAGCTGTGCAATAACCAGTCACATTTGTGTTTAAGAAAAGACATTAAGTGAAAATGAAACAAAATTGGATTTTTCCCAACATTCTGAAAGGAATTTAAAAATTGGTGAAATTTTATTTACAAGTATGGTTATTTTTCATTAGTTTTTTACTTAATACTTTAAATTCTGTTTTGTTTCTTCATATGTATATTTGGTGGTAGACAGTTTTCTATATTAAATCTGTCAAAATATGTACATCTATTAGGGCTATAAATACATGGAGTATGGCAACAGAAACTAATATAGCAGAAAATATAATCTATGGTGTTTTTTTCTGTGTAAGTTTTAAAATTTATTGCATATTTTAAAAAGTTGCAATCATTTGGAGAAGAGTAGCCAGATTTAAAAAAAGGGGCTAGGCTGAAGTTGATATGCTGTCCAACTACATGGACTTTGTGGCTACAGTTGGAGTTTTACCCCTCACTTTCCCCACAATCCAAGCTGGAATAGGGTTGATCCATCTCTCTTGCAGCTATTTTTCTGAACAGCTTTCTTTTCTACATGGAGAGACATTTCCATCCCTCTATTTATTGCTCTGTGGAACTAAAATAGATGTAAAATGAAATCTGATTTGTTTTGTAGACATACTTACAAAATCTTTTCTCCTTTTTAGAGTCTCACTCTAACCTGTATGATAATTTATTTATTCTTTTTCAAACAAAAATAGCATTTCAGATTTACAAAGGAAGAATGCTTGAAGATTTAAGGAATATGCTTTCTGTACTCAAGAAGTTTAAAACTGTGCAGGCAGTTCTAAACTTTATCTAATGCATTTCATGACAGAATGAATATATTTGTAAATATATTCCTGTTTAAGTCAAACTTAGTTTTGTTAATTTGAACAGATTTTAAAAGTCTTTTATGTATATCCAAGTACACAATATAAAGCGAAATTTTGAATTGTACTGTATCCTGAAGTTCATTAAAGGAGTTACCTGGAAGTGAAGGAGCCCTATTCCAGATTTTAGTTTTGTTATAAGTAATAATTTTTTTTTTCCTAGCATAGCCTTTTCATTCAGCAGTAGGAAAAAGGCAAGTCAGAACTCCTGGCTTTCTCATTATCACATATTTTTGGAGCAAATATTGCTTTCAATTGACAAACTGTACTGCTTTTTCTCCAGCGAAAATTCTACTTTTATCAGAAAGATCAGCATTTGTTTGAAACAATGTGTCAGGAGTCAAAACCCAAAGAAACCATTAAGAATGCCCTTTTGCCTACCCTTGACCTAATAGATACTATTATGTTTGAATATTCATACTTAAGATAAGGAAATTATGTTTAGCACTTTAAAGCATTCAAGATTTATTTCACCATTGATTAGCAAGAGTTGAGGGAACTGTGCCTGGACTAAAATCAGGCTCTTCTTGTAAATCTTGTGATTTACAGATGTGAAATAGTAAACTGGCTTTGATTATTTGTTCTTTTCCATTTGAAATGCCGTATATTTCTGAATCACAGTTAGGTACTGAAGTTGAAATCAAAAACTGAAAAATAATTTTGAAGGGATAAAAATGTATACAGAATAGCTGAAGAAATAAAGACAATGACAATCTTTGGGGGAATACTTGTGGTAAATTACTTCTTTCCTTTAATTCCTGTAGTGCATCCTTACTGATTGACATCTGAATGGCAGTAATTTGGGGTAATGGGTAGCTACTAATTGAGGGTGAGCTTCACTACTTTGCAGAAGAACATTCTCAAGACCTTCCAGTATAACACTCAAATCCTGTATTAACTGCATAAATTGGTATAGGATTTTATGTTAGCCTTCTCTGTACGAGTTAATTTTATCAGGTCCCCTTATGACAGGCGCTAAAGTGTGCTTGAAAGATGTCTGTATACATATGGTAATTTCTTACTTGTGGCTCTCTTTTTTGTATTTATGCAGCGTGGTGTCTACCGGCATTATGGCCAAAGATACGTTTTCGTTGTGCTGTTCTGTCAGTGTTTCTGTGACTATTTAGTTCCAAGAGTTTTAGATGGATATGCAGTTTCATTATCCTAAGAACTGCACAGTTGCAACCGGTTATGTGTAGAGTTGCATAGATAACTGGGTTACATAGACATCCTAGAACATTATGGGGAGATAATACTGCTTCATTACAGTTCTCAACCAGCTGACTTACTAAACTTGCAGATTTAAAATTTGCCTCCTTAAAACATAGTCTCTGAAATACTGTAACTGGAGTTTTGGTGTTTGGTTTTTTTTTTTTTTTTTTTTTTTTTTTCAGGGGGGCGGGGGCTATCAGTTGATTTGAGTTAATGATGTACGAGGAAAAAAAAATCCTAGTTTGATTCCTAATTCCTAATGTTTTACTGAGGTTGCAGGATGACTGCACAGAGCCTACACTAGTTTCTTGTAAGGGTATTTTTAGCTTTAAACCCTGGGTTAGTGTTGGGACATGTGGATGACATGAGAATGTGAGCAGGACCTAAGGAGACTGCTCAGTGAATATTTACTCTAGGGGGTTTAAATTTTATGTGCTGGCCTACTGCGCTCTGCTCTGAGCTCTCAGGATTTCTAGTGTTTCTCAAAGAGGCTCTGGATATCTCCTCTGTGAACAGCTGATAGAAGAAAAGCCCATTTCATTTGTGTCAGAAAGAGAAAGAATGACAAAGAATATCCCCCTCCTCAGCTGAATGGTAGGGGGGAAGGAAAGGAGGAGGGGAGTGGGAAAGTCCTGGAGATTGAGGGCAGGAGAAAGAAGACATCTTAAAAATTTTTCTGAAAAGAGACACAAGACATAAACTTAAGAGTAGTGTTCTTCCTGTTGTAAAAATTGTGGATAAAAAGCCTGTCTACTTTAAAGATAACCCAAGTTAATCAAAATTTATAGAAGGGCTTTTATGACGAGCTTGCCTAAAATAGCAGGGAATAGCAATGCTGCTATGTACCTGCAAAGTGTGTGTTGTTACCTTTGTCTTGTCTGAACTGGAAGAGGTTTGGGGTCCTGAAGGAACTGCTGCACAAAATATCCTGTTACATTTCACTGCCTCTCTTGGGATATAATAAAGGTGCTGGCATCTTCCCATATAAATATCCACTTCAAAAACTGAGTTTGAGATTAGGAGAAAAAGAAAGTACAACATAGTGGGGATGTTTTGAGACTTCATGAGTTTCCTTTTTTTAAAAAGTAACAGTTGTTTTAAAAGACCGTTAAGTCAATCAAAGTACGAAGCTGGTCTCGAAAGATGTCAGGGATGCTAAATTTTAATCCGGCTTGTGGACATTTACCATCCCTCATCTTGATCCAGTGCGCACCTGAACCAAGCCCAGTAATTGGTAAGAAAAAGGTATTTTTGACGATTGGAGAATACTTGGAAGGATGAAAAGGTTCATGTGAGTAATAATAAAAAAGCGCCTTGTGAATCTGCCCGGGAACCCTTTTTTAAGCGTTATTAGCAGACAGGCCTGTGTCCTTTCCTTTGATGACGGTAACAAGTTCTATGACATTGCCACTTTGAGTTCTTGCTTCATTAGATTGGGTGACTGTTTATTTGAAATTGTAATGAAATATTTACTTTATAGAGCTATAAGGATTAGCGGCGATAATTGAGTGAGGCTGATCCGGAGCTTTCAGTGTAATAGGGCCCCCTTGTTTGAATACAGAGCGCGGGGAGAATGGAGGGGCGAGGGAGCGCGTTTCTGCCTGTCACTTTCCCTCTACATGTTGCTTTTTCTCCCGGAGATAAGTGGGCCTAATGCTGAACAAATACGGGAAATCGGGAGCCACTGAGAATCATTCGCCTCTCGCTTTCCCATGGCAGCGTGATAGACGCCCGCTCAAAAGAGCCCCCCTCCTCTCGGGCCGGCGACGAGCCTGTCACCGCCAGCAAATCCAATCGCGGAGCGGCCGGGCCGGCGGGGCCGGGGCGAGGCGGAGGGCGCGGGGCGGAGGAGGGAGCCGGGCCGGGCCGGCCGGGGGG